>JAKGUB010000284.1:3345000-3760000 GCA_026261675.1 Hippocampus mohnikei | reverse complement strand
TTTTTTTATTTATTTATTTATTTTTAATATATATCCAAAAATGGCAATCAATCGACACCAGAATATATGTGGACATTTGTACTTATGCCCACTTCAACCTCCTTCTCATTTTCTCATTCCATGTTTGTGGTTTTGATAAGTCCCCAACATGTACGGCCACTGCACCGGCCGGGGCTAGTGGCTGCTATAGCCCCCGTTCAGCTCCCCCAGTAATTCATTCGTTCATTCATTCATTCATCTAAAATATTTCACAAGTATCCATTCTATTCCAAAACAATTTCTGTTCCCGCGTTTGTGCTACAGCTGTAACTTGTGTTTGTGAGGGGCGGGAGGGGCAAGGTGAGTCTATTCAGTGATTTGCACATTTGGTTTGAGTTCATGCATGTTGGGACCAAAAAAAAAAAAGAAAGAACTCAAGCCACGGCCGTTAAAAATGCTCATCAGTAACGCGCTGAATGTAGGAAGTTTAAAAAAAACGCATTAAATCACGATCGAGGTGGTAAAGGAAAACTTGCTAAGGTTAAACATGAAGAAAAAACTTGGTTCATGTGGTCACATTGAGGAGAGTAAAACAACTTTGGTTAGGTTGGTTTGAATTGACGTGTCGGAGGAAAAAAAAATCACACCGCACGTTCCCCCGAAGTCACGTTGATTTGTTTAGCAATTAAGATTGAAGGAGACAAATTCAAGGGGCAGAGCTTGAGGTGCTCAATCAGATGTTATGGAGACCTTCAGTTCAAAATTTGAAAAATGGCAAATACCAACGTGCAAATGTCATTCAAAAGAAACCCGATCACTGCCATCTGACTCGCCGAGTTCCCGGACAAATTTAGTGTTTTAACGTGCCAAGTGTTTGGCTGCTGTGATTTTGACTCCCAAGCTACGAGTGCGTGCGTGCGTGCATGCGAGTGTGTGTGATAATTCCTTGCCAGCTTGCCAATGGCTCGCTGTCACTTTCAGTTACCGGTGATTCCTTTAGATTTTCCGCCGACTGTGATGATGGGGGCTTTAACAAGAAGCTGCTTTCTCCTCCCCGAGGGAGAGTGCAGCAGAGCGTGGGGGGGGGGGGGGGTGTAGCGGGCGGGGGTGGTTTGCAAAGCGGTTGGGCTTTTGTGGCCAGTTGGAACATTGCGCCGGCGACCTCAACGGGGAACGGTTTTCCAGGAGGACTCTTTTACACTTTCATCCTGCAGTTAGAGATGACCGACGACATTCAACTTATTTGAGGTTATTCTCTGAAATAAGGTGAGGTGTCCATTGGCGGCAGTTCATTTTGGTCGAAAAAGAAGTCTGGTGTTTCTCTGGTGAACATTTTAAATGGCAATCTAAAGCTTCGATCGCACTCGAGTTGTCCCGTCTTTGATTAACATGTGATCCTATTGAGGTGAGAAGAAGCTCCCGGGGGGGTTATTTGAGTTTTTTGCTCATGTTTATTCATTTTCCTCATTATATACGCATAACATGTACTGTGCCTATAAAATGGACCAAATGTGACATTTGTTGTAAAGTAACTCATTTTAGTCCCCCCCCCCCAAAAAAAAAAAAAAAGGAAAATGCGTTCTTTGTAAGCGGAATTACAGATCACAGCTGAAGTCTCTAGAAAGTTGCTGCATTGTTTCATCGTAAGCAGATTAAGGGACCGTGGCCGCTCAATACGTACATTTCAAAATAGTCCGTTCTTCAACTGAAAGTTCGGCAGCTCCGCCTCAGTATCAGGTGATGCGTCGCGTCATGAAAATAATTTCTCCGCTCCTGGCCGAATGCCACGCATGTGTCTGCCGTGGTCACATTCGGGTCCCGTAATGCATTTTTGTGCAACTTGGGAGTCATTTGAAGAGGCGAGAAACAGTTGGGTGATAGGTGTTGATGAAGCACTACGGAAAGGTGCAGGATATGGCGAATCGTCTCAAGATATCAAAGAGAGTCCACAGACCAGTAAACCACCCGTGTGTACGTGGGGCCATGCCAACCTTGTGACACTTACCAGATTGAATGAAATATTGAACTTGTCAAGCAACACTTCCCATGTTGGGAGTGTGGGGGGTTCTTTCCTGCATGTAAATGGATAAAAAGTTAGATGATAGAAATCAATAGATGCAGTTAATGTAGAGTCAAAGCAGTTGAAGATAACTCATGGGGTTCCCCAAGGGTCTGTGCTTGGTCCTGCTTATATTATATATCATTGATAACTGCTGGGGCTGGAATTATTTTTTAAAAGTTCTGTTTGATGATAATATAACTTTATATTGTTCTGGAGAAAATCTCCACCCGCTTTTGACTACTACTGGAAAAAGAATTAGATCTGTTTAAGGACTGGGTAGACACAAACAAATTATCTTTGAATTTGAATGAAATGAATATTAAACACCACGACAAAATCATCGTCGACTCAATTGAAATTAGGAGAGTTAATGAAATGTGATTTCTTGGTGCTGTAATGAGTCGAATGGTTAGTATGTCGACTTCACAGTGCAGAGGTTCATTTACAGCTCTGGCCTTCCTGTGTGGAGTTTGCATGTTCTCCCCGGGCCTGTGGGTTTTCTCCGGGTACTCCGGTTTCCTCCCACTTTCCAAAAACATGCATGGCAGGTTAATGGAACACTCTAGATTGTCCTTCAGTGTGAGTGTGAGCGCGGATGATTGTTCATCTCTGTGTGCCCTGCGATTGGCTGGCAACCGGTTCAGGGTGTCCCCCGCCTACTGCCCGAAAAGGGCTGGGTTAGGCTCCAGCACCCGCCGCGACGCTAATGAGGATAAGGCGGTTCGGAAAATGAATGAATGAATGGTGTTGTAATGAATGCAAAACTGTGATGGAAAAATCACATCAAAAATGAGCGCCGGACGAAAAAAACCTTCTGTACTCCTTCCTGCTCCTTTGGACACATAGACAATGTTGACCTCTGCCATCCATTGATGACCTTTTTCTTTCATTTTCCCCGTGCCTGTGTGGGTTTTCTCCAGGCACTCTGGTTTCCTCCCACATTCCAAAAACAGGTGAAGCAAGTTAATGGAACACTCGAAACTGTCCCTTGTTGTGAACGTTAGCACGGATGGTTCGTCTATGTGGGCCCTACGATTGGCTGGCAACCATTTCAGGGTATACTGCGGCTTACTGCCCTAAGACAGCTGGGATAGACTCCATCACCCTCCCCCAACCTCCTCGCGACCCTTGTGAGGATAAAGCGGATCAGAAAATGGATGGATGGATCTTGCAATGTGTTAAATGTTCGATCCATCAATCTGTCAATCGACTCCATCTTGATTTTTCACCACTTTCACTGTCCTGCGTCATTGTTGTGTTTTCAGGCACAAAATCGTTCAACATGATGTCCCCTACTGGTGACAACTCAGAATTGCTGGCCGAAATCAAAGCCGGAAAGAGCCTGAAGCCGACGCCTCACAGTAAAGGCTACACCACGGTCTTTTCCAACAGCGGGCCAACAGGCAACAACGTGAGTCCACGGCATCAGTTAGCACAGTGCATCGTTGGACATTGTTTGAGAAAAGAAAAACTGTATTTGAACGGCTAAGTGTATCATTGGAAGATTACAGTGACTCAATCAAGCATTCCATCCAACCCCGCTGAAGTCTATCTGTGATTTTGCATTCCTTCAGGGAAACACCGTATCTCCACCAGAGACCCGCCCTTGCAGTCCGCCACCCAAGACGTCGTCCCCGCTTGCTACGTCGGTCGCCTCCCCTCCCACAACGCCGAGTCGCACTCCCAGTCCGCCTGGCTCGGGAAGCTTCAGGACCATGTCGGCATCGGCGAGCTTCGAGCAGCTGCACTTCAATTCCGTCATCAACGGGAGCAATGTCGCCGCCGCCGCCGCAGCAGGACCGCAGTCGGGGAGAAAGTCAAGCCTGGCCGACGTGGAGGCGCTCGTACCCACGCACGACGAGCAGGGAAAAGCGATCCCCGAATGGAA
The DNA here is from genome assembly GCA_026261675.1 of Hippocampus mohnikei. Taxonomy (NCBI): domain Eukaryota; kingdom Metazoa; phylum Chordata; class Actinopteri; order Syngnathiformes; family Syngnathidae; genus Hippocampus; species Hippocampus mohnikei. The sequence continues at coordinate 3,756,071 of JAKGUB010000284.1, read as the reverse complement.
GCGGCAGGTGATGGTGCGAAAGCTTCAGGTCAAAGTGCAAGAGGAGGAAGAGCACAAACGCAAGGTAGGCACGGCGGTTGGCCTTCTCGTCACATTTTAGCTCTCCCATTTGTGACGTAAAGATTTTGAAAGCGCAACATTTCACTGGCTCGTCATGCGTTACAATCATGGTAACGGAACTCCACAAATGGGATGTAGCTCGATTTAGAAGTGGGTTTTTGTGACCATGATTTTTGTGTTCGTGCATGACGTGTCACTTGGATCAAGGAACTTTCCTTTCCTTTACTCTACAGATCAATCAATCCAATCAGCATGTAGTTTCCAAAACTAATAGAAAATGGGCCAGACAGAAAAGTAAAATCGTTTTAGTGACTAAATTGGACTGATCACTCATTTTTTTATGACCAAAAATATTTTAAAATAATGAAGCTGTTCATTACAACTGCAATGATACAAACTTAAGATTTAATTTGTATCTCGATTTCTGACCCAGAGTTTTATAGAGGATTTAAAATAAAAAAAAAAAAATATATATATATATATATATATATATATATTTTTTTTTTTAAATCCTCTATAAAACTATATATATATATATATATATATATATATAAATAAATGTTTTTTAAAAAAATATATATATAGATGTGTGCACTACAAACAAGTTGACGTTAGCCAGGGCTGCTACATTAGTAACATAACTTTATGGTAATAATGTGTTAACATAATATAAACTAGAAATGTTGCCAATTGCGCATTTTTCTTCCCTGATATACACACACACACACACACACTGGCATTTTTTTTTTTTCAAGGGTCACTTTACTAATATACTGTCAGTTTGCAAATGTAAAAAAAAAAACGTTTTTTTTTCAATTGAACAAAAACAAACAAACAAAAAAAAACTTTTCAGAGTAGTCTCTGCAATTTGTTCCATGCCCCACTAAAATTAATTTCAGCATGGTGTCTTTGAAGGCGAATTTGCATAATCGAGGTGACTGGAGGAAGGTTTTCGAAGCGCTTCCAGCAAATAGTCTGCGTCTTGTCGCCGATGTGATTTCAACTCTGTTCTCAACCGGGTAGCCAAAATTCTCCCATTCTGCAAATCTCAATAAGCGCGGAAGGGTCTGCAGTTTGTCCTCTCCTCACATAATTGAACAGAACTAGCATTAGCGGTAGCCACGGTTTTGCTCGCCGCAGTCAGGTGACTGACACTGGGGGGGCCTGGGGAGAATCATCACATGACACACAAATTTTCTGTTTTGATGTATCATTGCAGGTTTACTGTTCAACAATGCTAAAAACAGTTGTGGTTCTGAATTGAATTTCCTCAAAAGATTCAAATTCAGTTTTTGGGGTTTTGTTTATTTTTTTTTTGGTGCATGAACTGGCTTACATTCTCCTAGTTTGAATGCTCCTAGTGTTTATTATTTCTTCAGGATAATGCTGCATGTTTTGCATACGTTTGGCTAGTTTGGAGTCTTTGGAGTGACGTGAAGATTTGGCTCCACGGCCCATCACAGCAACAAAACACTTCTTGACCAATAGATTTGACAAAGAGTGACGGTGGAGTGTTTTGTGCTTTCAAGTTGATCCGGCACATGCAGATTCAGTGGTGTGATGTCAAGCCCATTCACACTGCAGTTGAAGCAATCGCATTGAACCAAACACGTAACAAACTGAAAGTGCATTTGAAACATCCGCCCCCTGTGGATAAATACGTGACCCAACTTTTGATGCATATCGTCGTTTGCGTAAAAGTGACGTGGCCGGCAACGCTTCACCACACCTGATTGAGAGGATGTTGCACTACCAACCACCAAGGCAGGGGATTTCTTTATTTTTTTTTCAATATCACGGGCGGGTGTCAGCGTTGCATTAATTCCGGGCTTCAGCGGTGATCATTCTGATGTATCCTCAAATCTGCTAAATTCAAAATAAAATAAATAAGAGGCAGTGCCATTGCACCACTAAATCCATGTCAAGCCAGCGTGTCCTCGAGGATGCGCAATGAACTCGGTGCTGAAGAGTCCATTCCTTCCTCTCCATTTTCTTGTCTCTCGGTCTCCTCTGACCTCTGATTTAGTTTGCGGCGAGCGGGCACTACCATCCTCAGGAATGGCACTACTCCCGCCTCCACAATGCTCTTTTGGGACCGTTTGGGGAACTGATGACCGAGAGCGATCTCACCCGCATTGAGAAGCAAATTGAGAACCTGCAGGTGATGCACAAGGTCTCGGAAGTTGAGAAGGAGCTGGAAGAACTGGAGCAGGAGCTGCATCAGCTTCTACCCGTTTCGGCAGCCCTCACTCAAGGACATTTTTCGGTCCATCCGAAGCAGGTGCACGGCCAAGCTGAAGATCTTCCAGCCTGGTGCAGCAAGATTTCGACCTTGCTCAAGAGCATGGCCATCCTCCTCGCCACGCTGGGGGGCAAAGAGATCGACATTCTGGAACTCGTAAGCCCCGGAGGTTCTCAAAACGGGACAAAGAACGCGGCTGCAACTCATCCGGATCCGGCCGCGGTATTTATCGGGCGCTCTCAGTCTTTCTCGACGAAAGAAGAGGTCGAGAAGGAGATGAGGCAGTTTGGTGTATCGGTGAGGAACCTCAAGGCGAATTATGAAATTCCCTCGCAGTCTGCAAATAGCAAAGAAACGAGGGTGTACAAACGCCAGAGCTCACTCCCACTTGTGAGGAAGTCTAAGAATGATCCGGAAACGGTTTGTCAGGAAGACGCAGGTTCCCCCGTTGACTGTCCTCAGTCCCGCACTAACCGTTCTCTGCCTTCAAAGGAGGAATCGGTCTTGAAACTTGATGAGAGGCCAGTAATCGGGGCATCTTATGCGACCACCGAGATACCGGCGCAAACTAAGATTGAAGAGTTTAACCAGGTCCTTTCTGCAGACCCCTTTTTAACCACCACCACCAAACGAGAAGTTTGGAGGTGCAGACAGATCTCAGCTCCGTTCAGGAATGCATGGAAACAAGAAAAGAGAGGATCGTCTTCCTGTTTCTCGAACACTGGCGCAAGTACACCATCTCGGAATCTGTCAGACGAGGGAACCATCCGGACTTGAGCTGGGAAAGCAGCGAGGATGACAAGCTCCTCCTTTTCATGAAGTCCAAGCAGGTGGTGGGGAAACTGATCGGCCACTGGAGGACCATCATGAGCCAGGTGCCCAGTCGCCAAATTCGCAGACTGAGTCGAGCCCAGATGATCTACTGGCCGGAACACTTCTTGCCACACATCGACGGCTCGCCCGTGAGCTACGAAAGCCTGACGCTTGATCTTTTCATGCTTGGATACTTCCAGCTGCTGGAAATGAACTTGTCGCGCGACGAGCGCAAATTCCGCCACCTCCTGTGCTACGAGATGTTTGATCGTCTCGGTCGGCATCGCTGGGAGATCATAAAGCAGTTTCACAAGGAGGTCCTGGGGCAAGTGGAAAGAGGAAAGAGAGACTGGGCGGATGGTTTTGAGGACGTCAAGCTCGAGTACTTTGGCGACGCGGATGACGAGGGAGGCGTGATGTGGGCCTCTCTGCATTCCGCGTCTCTTGAGGTGGCCTACGTTGCCATGGAGGAGTCCCATCCGCCGCCACCTTGTCATCTTCCGCCCCCTCCGCCTCCAAATGCACGTCCCGCTCCGACGTGTGCTCCTCGATTAGATCCGCGCTTTGCGTCGCCTGCCGCGGCCCCGGATGGTGCACTGGAAACCGGTCGATGTGCGTCAATTAAAAATCTTGAGAGGCTTCAGGAGACCGCGGGAAGCCATGAAGTCGCTGCAGTTGAGGGCGCGGCTGTTAAGACCACCGCAGAACCGGTTCATAAGACTCCAAGTCGAGAAAAACGCGATTCCATTCAAGTGATCTATGAACTCAAGGAGTTCAGTAATGAGGAGATCATTCGGTACATTGATCGAAGCTTCGCCTTCTGGAAGGAAAAGGAAGCGGAGCTTTTTGCCATCTGACACGTCTTGACTAACACGTCCACGTTCGAGCAGACGGAAAATGCACGATCACTCAAATGAACGTGCACTTTTCAGTCAGTTGAGAAAAGAAAGCAATTGGTTGTTTGCTTTAGGCCGCGTCACATGAGGTACTTGAGAGAGGCACAGGGCGACCTCTCAGCTGGACTGGGTGAAAAGAAATTCCATGGTGTCAAAAGTCACAAAGGTTTTGCACGCAGTGGGAACGTTTTCCATAAAGAAGGGATAAAACAGAAGAAATGGGATATGTGTGAAAAGTTTGATTTGCCATACACGTGCTTGCTTTAGATCAGCGGTCCCCAAAACTTTTTTGGCCCCTGAACTGTTTTAATGTCAGACAATATTTTCAGGGACCGGCCTTTAAATACCACAAAATATGATATGACCTGCATAAAAACTGTGGTATTTTATAAACGTAATAATAAACACGAATCGTGACACGAAGACACATCCTATCTGCTCGCTATGTTAACATTTAAATGTGCCTTCAAAATAAGATACACGGCAAATACAAAGTGCATGAAAAATACGACTCACCATCGCCACATATTATGCAGGATGGGCTCGATGCGTGGGCATATCCCGTTAGGATAAATCTGTATTTTAAATCGGACTCCTGATACTGTCTTTTAAATGTCGCCTTCTTTTTCTTGGAAGTCGTCGGCTCCTCTTCTGTCTCCCCTTTTCCCCTTTCCAAAGAAACTTTCCAAAGACATTTGTTGTTTTTTTTTTTACTCATTTTGCTAGCCCCCGGGTTTCATTTTAGCGGTAACCTATCACGTGACCGAGAAGCGCGCCTTCACCTGCGTCAAGCGTGACATACTGTAGACGGATGTAAAAGACAATCCGGCAAATTTTCAAAATAAAACACCTTTCAGATTCTTGAAATGTCTAAAACAAAAGTCATGTAAGTTATTTATTCTTTCTGTGCGGCCAAATGACCCACGGACCGGTACCAGTCTGCGGCCCGGGGTTTGGGGACCCTGCTTTAGATCATAGCTGTCGAACTCTGGTCCTCGAGGGCCACTATTCTGCATTCAAACGATCAACTCATCAGCAAGCTGTGGGAAGCCCGATCATGACCCCGACCTTTTGAATCGGGTTCGTTGGAGGAGTGAGGCATCACAAACAGGCCAGACAGGGGCCCTCGAGAGCTGGAGTTTGACACCTGTGCCTGACCTTCGATGGTCTCTGTAAGGTTGAACATAGCGGAGGTTGCTTTGTCCAACCAAATTCAAGATAGCAAAAAGGTTCTTCGCGAGTCTGCAAAGCAGGAATGAAAGGTTTCATCTTAAAAGTGGTTTGGTTGACATAACAACATTTCCAATTATTGTGAGTGCTCCTTAGGGTTCTCCAGTCATGTAAGGTGAAAAGACAATGTCAATCTTTTTTTTCTTTTCAACAAATTTTATTTGACATGTTTGACCGGGGAATCATAATTTAGGTCTTGAACATGCAGGCGACATCGTTTCATGTACGAAGTATCTGACTCGGCATTAGAAAATCTTTTTGAGAGTCCAAGATCCACCCTGAGATCCGTTTGACATTTTAAGACTCATTTTGCATCATTTGTGTGGTTCGAGAGATTTGAACATGTGTTTGTATTTTGCTGTTATAAATAAAGTTGTTTGCATTTTTTTTTCGGAATATGTTATCTCATGAGCTCTCGTGATCAAGCACGACAGTATAGATTCTCCACAAACTTCCTAAAATATCGGTCTAGGTCTTTTTAAATTTTAATTCTTTTTTTTGGGGGGAGCAAAAAAAGACAGAACTAAATAATGAGTATATTCAAAAACATAGAGGGAGATCAAATGATCTGTTCGAGTTAGGCTTTTAAGGTTAGATGTCAGCAGAGGTGGCTAGTGTTAGGAAGAGACAATTTAGACAAAAAACAACCCCCCAAAAATTACCTGTTTAAAAAAAAAAAAAGAAGGGTTGAGGCCATTATGTTAGCAGGATTGTCAATGGAAGTCAGTCCAATATAAAGAGATGAGATGTTATTGAACAGTTGGCATTGAACTGCAAAGTCCCAAACTTTTGTCGTTGCGTCTTCCGGCATTGAGATTACCTACAAATAACCCTCTTAGCAACTCCCGCTGCTGTGCTATTTTTGGCTTGGAAGCCGTAAGGAGGTTACAGTGACCCTTGATCAACGGCAACTTCACAAATGGGAAGGCAACCAATATTAGTTATGTTAGCGAAGGTTGAGAACAGGTTGCGAGTTACATTTGACCAAATTTACAAACAGACATGAACTGCATCAGCGAATATCGTATGAAAAAATTCATTACATGCATTTGAGAATCACTGGAGGGTCACGAGATGCATCGCAGTGAGTCCATCTTGGATAATTGAACACCGTCGAGTTCACATCTAAAAAGATCCAAATAGGAAGCAAATGGGACTCTTGCACTTTGTATAAGGGGGACTTTTGGTCAAGCGTTTTGTTTGCTATTTTGCTCACATCGCTTGTCCGAATGATTTTAATGAAGTGAAACATAACATCACAATTAGATCCCATAACGCTCTAATTTGGGATCGCTTGCAACTTCAACTGACTCACAGAAGAACACCAAGTACCGTATTTTCACGACCATTCGGCGCACCGTGTTGTAGGGCGCAGTCTCAGTAACGGGTGCTATTTCTGTATTTTACACATACACAAAACGCACTGTATTATTGGGCGCAGCCAGCCGTGGTAAAACATACGGCAGTTTAAACATACGGCATGCATGCACGCACGCTAAAAACACGTTAGTCAGAGTCACTCTCATTAGCATGTGGCTCCACAGAAATGATGCGCGGCCACTTACACGCCCACCCTTCACTGATTGGCCGGCTGCTTTCCCGCACGCCTGGTCTCACTCGCGGGCCACTTACACGCCCACCCTTCACTGATTGGCCGGCTGCTTTCCCGCATGCCTGGCCTCAGTCACGTCCTCACTCACGGCCACTTACACGCCCACCCTTCACTGATTGGCCGGCTGCTTTCCCACAGGCCTCACTCGCGGCCACTTACACGCCCACCCTTCACTGATTGGCCAGCTGCTTTCTTGCATGCCTGGCCTCAGTCACGTCCTCACTCGCGGCCACTTACACGCCCACCCTTCACTGATTGGCCAGCTGCTTTCCCACAGGCCTCACTCGCGTCCACTTACACGCCCACCCTTCACTGATTGGCCGGCTGCTTTCCCGCATGCCTGTTCACGCTCACTTCCGCCTTTTCTCTATATAAACAGCGCGTCGTCTCTCAGTCAGGCTTTGGAACTCGGCTCATACACTAGACGCTCCGCATTATAAGGCGTCCTGTCCATTTGGGAGAAAATGAAAGACTTTTAATGGCGCCTTATGGTTGTGAAAATACGGTAGTTAAATTCCATTGACGACAAAATATTCAACGTTCGATCGCATGAGCGATCGGGTATTTTTTATTTTATCTTTTATTTGCTTTGCTTTTTTTTTTTTCCTTAAATTCCCAGGGGAATCATGAAACATTCATGACATAGATAATCTTACCTGGATTCCTTTGCCAAGACAAGTGAAACGCTTAAACAGGAGAAATGCACGGGAGGTAATGTATCTTGTCAGGTCAAAACAGAGAATCCAAGATGGCTGCCCTATTTGCCGTGGCTCCTCACATTACAATTAAAAAAAAAAAAAAAGGACAATAGGCTCCAGTTACTCAGAGAAAACGTCATGTGTTGATTTAAGCGAAACAGGAGAGGAATAGCGAATAATGTCCTCTGTTTGCTGCATGTGGAACATATCAGTGTACACACGCCGCCGCTTTGAGCAGTCTTCCGTCGAGGCTTTTTCAGATGAGAGAGTGCACAGTAGTTGAACATTGGCATCACCCATTGATTCTTCTCTCTGCAAAGGTTTACCATCACGTCAGCTTCTTCACACACGCAGAACTTTTCACCGCAGAGAACTAGTAAGCGTATTCATCCAACCATTGAGGGGGGGGGGCATCCAAGAAGTACCGGTAATTGGCTTTGAATTATGCGTGACGGGTTTCTGACTTCAAAACACAAATATATTACTATTTATATGGGAGTTTAAAATCAGAAACAAAAATGCACTGCAACATCACTATTTAAATTTTAAAAGGGCACATTCAATTCAAGGCACTTTCATTTGAGCAGAGGGGGAGGGGGGCCACCAATGCGGTGACCTCAAGGACTACATGAGTAATAGCTCACCGGTGATGAGACACTGTGACTCTCCAGGAATATTGTCGAATCGTCCTCCCGAAAAAGATACCATAGGGGCGGATCCGGCAAGACAAAGCACGCATGCAAGCGGACGGCACCAGGACGTACTCACACGATATTTGTCGTTCTGCTGATCTTGGCAGGCTGACGAGGAAGCGGCACGCCTGGCATCCATGCCCGCCTGGAGGAGAGACATGATGAGGAAGAAAATGGACGAAGAGAGGTGAGTAGCGAAGCTCTGTTGCTGACCAGAATCGTACTCTGGCAGCCGATGCTTGAAAATGACCAGCTCTACTTGATTCTGGGTGGACGGGCGGACAGAAAGGAATTGGGTGTCCGTGTGGCACATACACCACGTTTCAATTTATGCAAATGATGTTTTTCTCAGATTTTTATGACTAGTCAATGCAAATGGCACTCGGCATAATTTTCAAGTCATCCTCCATCCATCCATTTTTCAATCCGGTTTATCCTCACACGGGTCGCGGGGCACGCTGGAGTCTATCTCAGCTGTCTTTGAGCAGTAGGCAGGGGACACCCTGAACTGGTCGCCAGCCAATCGCAGGGCACACAAAGACGAACAACCATCACACCGGGGGACAATTTAGAGCGTTCCATTAAGCTGCTGCGCGTGTTTTTGGAATGTGGGAGGAAACCAGAGTACCCGGAGAAAACCCACACAGGAAGGCCGCAGCTGGAATCGTGCTAACCAGTTGGGCCTCCCCAAGTCATCAACCGTGAATGTTTTTATCTAAGTGATAACAGTCTACTTTTCAAAAAGTAAAAACATATTTTTTGTTATTATATTCACAGCGAGACACTTTATAGGTTAAGAAGCGAAAGTCGTCATTTGTTGAGCTTGCAGCACCGTGAGGTCATATTTACTGAAATCAAAAGCTATTTCAATCCAAAACATCTTAACAGGTGATGTTACATTTTAGCACAGCAACCTAGCAGCTTAGTGAATCTTTTTGGACAGTTTCCGCTTGAATTTATTTCCAAGATGTCTGAAATTATGGTGTCAAAAAAAAGGACCTGTGTTGACCTCGATTGTTTTTGATTGAGAGAGCTTTTTCAACAAATGACTATTTTCACTTCTTAACACCACCTATATAAATGTCTAAAATGCTGTGCACAGTCATTTGGAATGGTGCTTTTTTATTTAATTTAAAAATTTTTTAAGAGCCAGTGTTTCCTCATGGGGGTTATATATTTGGGTATGTTGGGAGGAGGGGGGGGGGCTCCTCTTTTATGTTGAGTGTTTAAATTGTTTTAACTGTACAGTACTTTGAGTTGCATTTTTTATGGATGAAAAGTGTTATTTAAATAAAGTTTGATCGATTGATATGAACAAAAACTACGTTTAAATTTTTTGAAATAATACTGTTGTCACTTGAAGGGTTGTTTAAAAACGTTCAAATTCTCTCTCACATTTGCATAATAATTTGGAACACGGTGTCAACCATACTTCAAGACTTCTATCGGTGTTGCTGTACATGAGACAGATTCCATCAATTTGAAACTTTTATTGTGTATGCCACCCGATTAGGAAGTCGAAATGTATGCCGGTTGTACTATTTGTAACACTGTAAATTCTTTTTGATATTTACACCCTTTCCTCTTGTGCTTATGCCCTCCTGGTGTGACAGGGAGCAAAAGAGGTAAGAAAAAAAATACGATTTCTAATCATACACACATGATCATTCACAGTAGTTTCATTTGAAATGTATGATTGCTCCCCAGATTGTCTGTGACTGTAAGTGCTTTCGCTAACTGCTTTTATATAATACGCACGATTTATGCTAACTGTACAGGATAGCATATCTACATGCTAGAGTATATCCATTTAAAAATTCAACTGCACTAGGAAACAACGTTCTGTACCCAGGATATTTTTATATGCCCTTACCCACATTGAGAAAGACCGAGGAAATGTGCACGCCACACTTGTGCTCGAAATTAACGACATTATCCTTAGAAATGAGCACGATGGCTCCGAAACGTTTCCTTTTTGCAGCACGCGAATGTTAATACTCAAACGTACAACAGGCCAATTTCTCAGGCTAGCGAGCAAATGATAACATGTTGGATCTTAGTCCTGATTCGTAGATCCATACCGGTAAAAATGACATTTCTTAATTTTTTTACGGCTACTTCGAAAAGGCAGCGGCATTGTGATGACGTCATTTGGCCAGGCAGTCGGAGCAGTGTGATTAAAAAGTTGCATACTTTTTTAAAGCTAATTCAAATTTTCGATGAGATTGAATGCAAATGTATTTTGCTGAAAAGTTAAAAACAACTGAGACGTACTTGACGAATGAACTGAACTGGATTAAAAAAAGTTTGAGCCACTGTAACATTATAAGCAAAATGTTAACATTGAAATCAGGCTTTAATTTACCACTAGAGGGAGCCCGCGTATCACAAGTGAACACATCTCAGATTTTGAAAATGACAGTACTAAATTAAACAATCGGATTCAGTCGCGTATGCGTTTGTCGCAGTTGTCTTGCGTGTATGTATATAGTACATAGAATAGTTCATCAAGTATTTCCGTGTCCTCTGTTGTTTTAAAAAAGAATATCATAATAATACAAATATTAGAAAGAAATGATGTGTGTGTGATTTTTTTTTTAAACAAATTCAACCTTTTTCCTCCTGAATCCATTTAGGAAAGCAGAGGAGGAGGCCAAACAGGCCAAAGAGGTAGAGGAGAAGACAGAGTTGGAGCGACTAAGGATCTTGGGTTACGACGAGACCAAGCTTGCCCCCTGGCAACGCCAGATCATCCTGAAGAAAGGGGACATAGCCAAACAATGACCTGGCCTTCCCTCCTTCACATTCGCTGACGGGGTCCTTCCCATCATCAACCCACCCGCAACTCCCAAGGCCTTCACTGATTGCTTTTCTCTCCCTGATGTTTGATTATGCCCTCAGCGGGGGAGAGCTCCCATCTTTGTCGTGCAACGTCCAGCCACAGAACCGATGCAGGCGAGTCTCCTCAGTCCTGTTGAAAGTCTCATGGAGACAAACCTTCAGCATTAGTATAGCTCCGGCATGCACAGATTGCCCTCACCTGAGACCTTTTCTTTGAACTGTGTGTGTGTGTGTGTGTGTGTGTGTGTGTGTGTGTGTGTGTGTGTGTGTGTGTGTGTGTGTGTGTGTGTGTGTGTGTGTGTGTGTGTGTGTGCGTGTGTGTGTGTCCTTCATTCAGACCTGTTTGCTTTCCCGCAAATTCAATGTGTTTTGCTTTCTCATACAATCGATGAGTGACAAATAAAGGGGCTATTTGTTAGCACTGTTGCCACGGGAAAGGGGTTATGAGCCGTCTGTTTTCTACAGTCCCCGCACTCGCCATTATGTAACACTACTGACATACTAATCAACGAAACTGCGTCAATAAAGACAATTTTGTACAGCGCTCATAGAAGCGCATTCTTTACTTTGCATCCAGAGTTGTCATTCTTCCAAGAAACAAATATTTCTTCTTCTTTTCAAAACAATCCCCTTGACCTAAACTTAAATTTTACTGGGTGTGAACAGTTGAGGAAAATCGAATTTATGTTTGTATTATCGGCACGTGTTCATTTTCTATGTCAGCAGTGGAAAAATTAAAGGCTACATTAATCGTAATTCATTTTTTTCTATGTGTTAACGCTATGGTGATCATGAATGTTGTGTGCATGTTTGTATTGTGATATCACTAAAACACTGGGGGCTATTTGGAAAAAGTCCAGTTTATTTTTACGGCAAACCGTTTGTCAACATGCGCTGGGTATAATATTAATGAATCCCTCGATGATTATTATCATTTTCTGAATGCATCTAAAATATAAATAACATTTCCTTTCTGTGGCTAGAAAATGTCATTACAGTAAATGTGAAAGTTTGTTGAATATATTATTGTAGAATGAAGATGACATGTAAGAACATCATGAAGCTATCATTAATATGCAGGCATATAATATATACTCTACATGTGTACAGTAACAGAATTTTAAAAATGTTGGATAGCAAATTTGAGAAATTATATCATATAAATGTTTACAATAGATAATCATTTAATGAAGCCTGCAGTGCACATCTCGCGGCATCATCATTTGGAAATAATTACTGACTTTCATCAGCTGCCATATGATGTTGACATTTAAAATGATTTAATCACCATATGAGTTGTTTTTTATACATATAAACCCTGTACATAGTCACCCCCTCTGATCATGATCAGGTCAGTGTTTGCATACTGGATCTCAGCCTTGATTGGGTAGAACGTTGGCTAATACATGCAAGCATGATTATGTTTTCAGATTGTTAAAAATAAAAGGAAATACAAAAACGGGTCAGGCTTTGCTTTTGTTGACTCAAACGACAGGAAATGGGTGAATAGTTGAGCTGTTTTTAAATGGAATTTATAAGGCAAACAAAAAAGGTGTTGCTGAAACCTCCTAAGGAAAAGCATATGTCGTAATTATATATTCTTTGACATTTCTCAAGTTAACATCACGTGTGACTCAAATGCAGTTCAGTGGTGTATATTTTGTGTGGTTGATGTTGTTTTCCCCCGCTAAACATTCAAGGTCAAAAATCCTAACACAAACCACACGCGATCGATAGATAGATAGATAGATAGATAGATAGATAGATAGATAGATAGATAGATAGATAGATAGATAGATAGATAGATAGATAGAGGTCACCTTCAAGTAGAATGTAATGATGGTTTGAGTGCGTTTTTATTGTGTTTGTAGTAAAACCTAATGGCCGCTAGAGTGCGCTCACAGCCTTTTGGAAGTTGCAAACCCAACGAATAAACCTGAGGAACAGTAAAAGTAAACAAAACAGAGTAAAATGACCGAGTTATACATTTCCAAAACGATTAAATGCTCTCGATACATACATGTATAGACTACTTTATATATAAATTTCAATACATCCAAATGAAGTGTAACGTTTATTTTCAAAGAGTGAAAACGGTTTGAAAAAAGTGGTCGATGTGCACTTTCTGTGACTAGCTGGCGCTCACCTGTGCCGGTGACGTCACCACGGAGACACCAAAGCAGGAAGTGGCCCTTTGAGCACAAATATGTGACACGATTGCATCGACCAAGCAGCAGACGCAATTGAAGTCTTACGCGTTGTCTCTCTTTTTTTTTTTTTTGCCGATACTGTACAGTAGTTGGGATTTTTCGAAGTTCACCACGCTCAGGTAAGACAGCTGTGACGTGTTGCAGCCTCGCTTGCTTGCTCTGTTGCGTGTCACCTTGGCATAAAAACAACCATGGGAATGTGAGACCGACATTTTTTTTTCTTCTCCCACCCTGAAGCGTCTCTTCAAGATTGAGACTGCAACTGTGTGGAGACAGTGGACAAGCTCGTAGTAGAAATCATCGTGTCGGAGGATTAAATATGTAAACCCATGCACGTTTTACTTATGGCATGAACGGGTTTAAATGCTTGAATAGTTTTGCATTGATATGTACTAAGCACGCGTTAAATGTTAGCGTTACACTTTGAGCGGGCCTTTGAAGTTATAGCATTGCAAAAACTAACTAGTTAATGTGAAATGAAAAAATCAAGTGTATGTAAAGGATGGCCAAAAATTTACTGTACTCGCTCTGATAGGCGTTGTAAGTCCTTTTTTTTCTCCATTTATCTTTTCTTATATGTCATCAAAATACAGTATCTTTAATGCAACATTACTCTCTGTAATTCAATTGATTAGACTTGTGACTATGTCAATAAACACGTAATTTAAAAATAAATACATGAATATTTAAAGGGGAATTCCTCGTTGGCAGGGGAGACACACTCTATCATGACTCTGTATAATTTCCCTTTACTAATTCGTTTATCCTCACGAGGGTCTCGGGCATGTTGGAGCTTATCCCAGCTGTCTTCGGGCAGTAGGCGAGGTACACCCTAAACCGGTTGTCAGCCAATCATAGGGCACACATATAGACAAACAAGCATCCGTGCTCACAATCACACCAAGGGACAATTTTGAGTGTTTTGTGAGCCTGCCATGCATGTTTTGGGAATGTGGGGGGAAACCGGAGGACCCGGAGAAAATCCACGCAGGCACAGGGAGCACATGCAAACTCCACACAGGAAGGCCGGAGCCCGACTCAAACCCACGACCTCTTTGCGATGAGTCGAACATGCTAACCACTTGACCACCAAGCCGCCCACTCTAGATAATAATCTGTTGATTATTTTCTCAATTAGTCATTTCTATCCCTTTATTCCAAAAAAGTACATTGTTTCAAATTGACAGGGCAGAAAATGTCAATCAATTAAGATTCCGTTTCTGGTTGGTGCGTAATGTGAGAAGAGAGGCAAAAATGTTGATCACTGTCTTCGAAAGTAAAAGCGGACGTTTGTAACTGTTGTGTTTCGATTCAACACAAATCTGCTTCCGTGGAGGACTACAGAAGTCGGAGAATATTTACTGTTGTGAGTCTGACAATTTAATGATTTGGACGACCTTTTAAAGTATCAAAGGTAGTGCGTGTTGTTTTTAGTGGATTTACTGGAGCATCTCTGCTTGCGTGTGGCAGTGCCTTAATGTTAGTTCAAGAACGGACTCAAAGTGTGATTTGATGTGTTCTCAGTGGGAGGCTCTGAAAGGCCCACTATGGGTCACTCGTGGCCGTTTGAGGGCCTTGCACTCTTGGGATTCTGATGTGATCCCTTCTGCTCGTTTCCAATGAAACCGGTAATGCTAACGTCTGTTTGTGGGGATCCGTAAACATGCTTTTTTTCTACTCTTCCACAGAGCCCTCAAATGTTGTAGCTGCTGAGGGGGAGGGTCAGTGGACTGGGTCAAGGTGACCGAGGCAGGACGCCATGTCTCGCACCCAGTCAGAGGGCCGAGTGGGTGACCGGTCCCCTCTAATTCTGGAGAGCCGCTTTTCCACAGAGCTGCATATATCTGAACCCGGCGACGAATGCTACCAGCCGCAAAGCTCCCCGACCGTCCAGGCGGAGGCACGCACGGTCCAAGAGGATGCAGTTGACAGGCTGGTGGTGCCAGAGCAACTGATATTGAGCACCCAAAGTGCAGCGGCGCTGAAGCTCGGCACCCAGCAGATCATCCCCAAGAATCTAGCCGTGGCCAGCCGGCCCAAAAACCGCCACCACACCACGGTGGTGACCTTCCCCGTGGGACTGGAGAATTCCAGTCATGCATCCCGCATCCGACACTCAGCACAGGGGCCTGATGTGAGCTGGGAGGACTATGACAGCGACGGAGACGGCTTTGCCTTGAGGAGGAACCGCAGGAACAAGTCCTACAGAGCAGCGGTGACCAGTTTGGACATTGAGGCCATGGCGAGGGGGAAAGGGGCTGTCAATGAACTAAAACCCGTGAAAGAAGGCAGAGGATCCAGTCCAGGTTCAGCTCGCAGCCCCGTGAGGAAGGTAGAGGTTGCTGTAGCCCGGGGGGGGGTCAAGAATAACAGTTGATTCAACTATTGTTTACGTTAGTGTAATGAGGTGTTTGGCAACAAGAAAATGCTTTCAATGTCTCTCTTATTTATGACATATGAGAGTTTGAAATTTTGGTATATATTTTAGCAAGCATCATGGAAGTTGCCATGTTTGATTTGCTTTCGCGGGCCACATAAAATGATGTGGCGGGCCAGATCTGGCCCGCGGGCCTCGACTTTGATACGTGTGCTGTCGCCCGTTTTCTTTTGGCTAAATGTAAGCTGACAAGGCACAACGTCATATATTGTCGCAGAAATTGCTAATCACCGCCGCTAACTTTGTTAAATTAAGTAGTAACAATCGTCAATAAGAACCACAAAAGGGTCTTCACACCCACAAATCCAAATCATTAAATTGTCACAACAGCCACTCTCCAACCCCGCCCGGTACGGAATCTATGACTTTCATGACCGCGATGACTCCGGGTAGCTACTCTGTCTAAAAAGTGAGCGCACGCGAGCCCCCCCACGAAGACGGGTATTTTTCATTACGCGTCGCCAAACACAAACGCTCCCCCCAACCACGGCGACCACTTCACGAACGTCGGCGTACGTGACGTCTAACGGACGCTAACTCTGTCGGCAGACAACGAAACACAACAACGCAGCTCGGCTTATCTTCAGACGGTGTAAGCTGCAGCCTAGCTGACTAGTCATGAGCGGAGAAACTCGTTGTGGGTATTCGTATTAGTTGTCTGGCATCGGAATTTGGTGAAATTCCAAACGGCTCGGTCACGGACACATTATGGTTAGCTGGCAAAAGATTGACTTGTTTGTTGACTCGTTAAATTGTACACTATTATCATCTCTCACCCTTGTTATGACACAATTCCACCAAGCAGTCTGAAAATCCCCCGTAGTGGCTTGTCTCGACGACGACGTAAATGCCCACCAAACAATTGATTCCACCAGCACAATCTGATTCAGAATAGATCTCATTTCAAAGAAATGTTTTGACCGGTGATGATTCCCTCTCGACCGTTTCACAAACGACGGAGCTACGACAACAGTTTTTGCACAAAAGCGACGGGGGCCCGCAACAATAGGGAACCAACAAGTGTTTCTTATATTACCAATCAGTTATTCTGGTACCCAAATGGAAACGCTTGAACTTTACGGTACTGTTTGGCGGAAACTGGGATTTAGCCTCGATCATGCTCTCGGTTAGTCATGGAGATGATGCGCAATCTTCCGCATGGGGGGGGCCTCTTTTGAGGAAGTCCTCATTTAGCGTCTACTTAGTAGGGGTGCCCATTACGTCGATTGCGATCGACCGGTAGATCGCGGACTGGTCCCAAGTCGATCGCGAGGGGTGTAGAGGAGAAAAAACAACTATTGGTGTGCCTGTTCGTAATATATTTTTTGTGTTAATGTACACTGCACGCTAATCATCCTATCAAGTCTCATTTTCACAAAAAAAATATTTTAAAAATAAAATAAAGCAGGTAAATCTACGGTGGCGCGTGACCTGCGTCAACGGGAAGTTGTTAGCGCTCAGCAGTCTGCAATTACAGCTAGTGATCGGAGCCGTTGCGCGATATCTTTTAGCGTTATCGTCATTCAGAGTTTGTTTGGTGTACAATTTACAGAGGGCACGGGTAACAAATGGGAATCTAGAGGGCCGAGGGAAGCACTTAAAAACGGTACATGGGAGCTACGATAGTTAGCAAAAGTGCGTCGCATACCTCCGTGTCGGGCTGGTGCTCATCACGGCGTGCGTTTGTATGTAACGGGTCGATCTCGGGAGGTTGGTTGATCGAAAAGTCGAACTCCGGTCCAAAAAGTTTGGCCACCCCTGGTAGATTGTACTGAAATGAAGTCAATAATGGAACAAGATATGAAGCGAGCTATCGGGGTGAAGTGAACCGGAAAAAAAAAAGATATCTACGTTCCTCAGTGACCAACTCTTTTGTTGTTGTCCTTCCAGCGAACTCTGGGGAGAAAGAGGAACCGTAACCAGCGCGGATCATTCAAAGACGGTATGAACGAGTCCCTCTCCAGGTCCCAAAAAGTGGCCAAAACACTCCAAACCATCTGATGTTTGCCGATTATGGTCGAAGGTCGGAAACGGTGCCGCGTGAAATCTTGCCGAGGCACCGGGTTGAAATTTGCGGACGCAAAAGTCTCGTCAGGTTCCAGCTCTCTTCCCAAAAAGGGAGGGCTTGAACTCGCTCTGCGCGCTGAATGTGACATTGTTGAGGCCTGATGATTGAATTGTAAAATCCTGCAGCCTCAGCCCTTCAGCCGCTCGTCACCGCGTGTGGACGAGAAGAAAACGGCTGTCCCGATCATTTATCCACGATTCTAAAAGTCACAAACACCGTCTTTTTACACGCAGAGGTGATCTGCGGTCATTCATCATCCCTCCATATTTTGCTCCACCAAATAATACGGCCAAGTTGTCCACACGCAAACTTTTCCAGACTCGAAGAAACCCCCGAAATGATTAATTTGTGGGTTTGCGCCCCAGCGACGCCGCGCCTCTACCAGGAGATCCGAGAGCGGGGTTTGCACTCCACCAACCAGGATGAGCTGCTGGACGACTTTGTGGTGGTGGAAGCTCCGGTCGAGGATCAGAGCATCGTGGTCAAGAGCTACAGGCCGGCGCAGCTCACCTGGAGCCAGCTGCCGCAGGTAAGCGCACCCGTGCTCGGACGTGATCATGATGATGATGATTGGGAAAGGGGGGGGGAAGTGGGATTGCAAACGTGATTTGGACATCCGTATTTGTCCGATACCTGACAATCGCGTTGAAATGAAATTGTTCTCTTGCTTCGTGAAGGTGAAGGAAACCGGCATACTGAGCATGATCTCACCTCAAGAGAGAAAAAGGCAAGAGGTAAGTATTTATTCAACATTTATTTATATATAATACGCACACACGGGCGCCTCGGTGGTCGAGTGGTTAGCGCGTCGACCTCACAGTGCAGTGCAGGTTGTGGGGTTGGATTCCGGCTCCGCCCTCCCTGTGTTGAGTTTGCATGTTCTCCCCGTGCTCGCGTGGGTTTTCTCCGGGTACCCCCGGTTTCCTCCCACATTCCAAAAACATGGGTGGCAGGCTGATTGAACACTCTAAATCACAGGTGTCAAACTCAGGGCCCGGGGGCCAGATGTGGCCCGCCACGTCATTTTATGTGGCCCGCGAAAGCACATCAAACATGTCAACTTCCGGGATGCTTGCTAAAATCTCAACCAAAATTAAAAATTCTCATATGTAATAAATAAGAGACATATTGTAAACATTTTCTTGTGACCAAACCCCGTCATTACAGTCACTTAAACAATACTTGAATAAACCATTATTATTGACTTTTTTATGTGGTTTCAGTCATAACGGCCCTCCAAGGGAAACGGTAACTAAAATGTGGCCCACGACAAAAAGGAGTTTGACACCCCTGCTCTAAATTGTCCCTTGGTGTGACCCCATAATTCACAATTTGATCAATTTCATATTAAAAAAAAAAATGTTATACTATTGGTCAGTCCAAACGCATGGGTGTTTTCTTCTTTAAAAATAAATAAGAAAATAAATAAATAAATATATATATATATATATATATATATATATATATATATATATATATATATATATGATTTTTTTTTTTATGAATACAGATTATTGACGAGAGCGTTACCTCACAAGTAAAATGTCCATAGACATTTCAAATCATGCCAACATCCTATTTAAACTCCTGACGATAAACAAAAGTGAAAGTGTTGACAATGTGTGTAAAGTAGTCTCGCGGAGAATTCGTCGCTCCCTTTTTTGTTTTTGCTTTTGTTTTGTGTCGAAAGCAAAGGTCCACCCTGTTTGCACTCTGCTGCCTGAGTAAAGGCACACCCAGCCGGGCTGTCTGCCGCGTGGGCGATTCCCACTTTTATGCCCAAAGTTACCTTGTGGGTCTCGATTGTATGGCTTCAAATTCATCTCAGTTTCCACGGCACTGCCCTTCTCTTCAGAAACTTCACATTTGCTTTTGGCTCATGTTCAGCAGCACAAAGAAATCCGTGTTACAATCTCACCCGTATGATTTGCTCCCAGTTTTGATGACTTTCATTGAAACTACTGTTGTTGATACTTATTGGGTCTTTTTTTTTTTTTAATACGTTTGACAGGCAATCTTTGAAATAATCACATCGGAGCACTCATACTTACACAGCCTGGGCATCCTGGTGCGACATTTTAAGGAGAGTGAACCTCTGAGGAAAACCATGACGGCCACAGAGCACCATCACCTCTTCTCCAACATCTCGGTTATCCATCAAGTCAGCAAACGGTGGGCACAATACAGACTCATGCTGTTACACTCTTCTGTGGGCTTTGATTTCTTCCATACATTGACTGCTATACGCAGTTGCAGTTTTGAAAATGATTCAAAAATGTCAGCCCCCCCCTCCTCCCCCCGAAGCACGGGTTAAGTTTCTTGTCGGCCCCATCAACATGTTAAAACACGCTTGGCAAACAGGTTTTGCAGCCTCGCTGCTCTGCGTGGTATTTCGGGGCTTTTGAAATGATAATGTGCTGCATTGCTGCAGAACGTGTCAACAAATGCTTCAATTCAGTGGACTTTGAATGTTTTGAGCCAATAGGAGAGGAAGTGTGATGCAAGAGCAGATACAAGAGCAAATAATGATTCATCTTTGTATCAATATGTGTTGTGTCCCTTCTTCCCGGCCTGCATGGTGTCATTTGACCTTTTTTTTAAATATGCTCTCTGCAAGGGTGTGGCCGAAAGTCGTGATTATTGCGCTCATCAGGAATACACTTAAAATGGTTTCAATTTCCCATTTTAACAAAGCAGATGTTGACTGTGATGTTTCTTTTAAAGAAACAGCCAAAATGCAATCTGCCAAGATGCCACAAGATTGTGGCCAAGCACTACATTGAAGGTTCTCAACTCCTCTGCATGCAGTTCCTGAATATTAAAAGGCGCCAAACCGACATTTTATTTGTCAGTGCTTATGCACAAAAATTCCAAATACTGTAGGTGAGTTTTTAAAAACAATATATAATGAAGAAATTATTTTGGGGGGGTCCCTTAATGTTTACAATAATAACGATAGGAATTACATTTGAGATGCACTACCTTTCTGTTAACACATAATACAAAATGCCATGGGTGGGCTAAAATTAGCATCGATGTGGCAGCGTTATCATTATTCAAACAATGGATATTTGAAAAAAAAACGGTGCAGCAACACCTGTGATTGACGGGCAAGCACTTCGGGGTGTGCTTCCCCCAATGACAGCTAAGAAAGCCACACCGCGATCCTCATTTGGATAAGCGGTTCAGAGAACGTACGGATGGATGGATGGTGCGGCAACACATGTAGACAGACGATGTGGCATTAGTCCCAAGAAAATATTA
This sequence comes from Hippocampus mohnikei, assembly GCA_026261675.1. Classification (NCBI taxonomy): domain Eukaryota; kingdom Metazoa; phylum Chordata; class Actinopteri; order Syngnathiformes; family Syngnathidae; genus Hippocampus; species Hippocampus mohnikei. Next base: position 3,735,008 of record JAKGUB010000284.1, on the reverse strand, counting down.
TTTTTCCCTGCCCCAAAAAATAAATAAATAAATAAATGGTGGCCCGGTAGTCTAGTGGTTAGCACGTCGGCTTCACAGTGCAGAGGTACCGGGTTCAATTCCAGCTCCGGCCTCCCTGTGTGGAGTTTGCATGTTCTCCCCGGGCCTGCGTGGTTTTTCTCCGGGTACTCCGGTTTCCTCCCACATTCCAAACAGGCTGATTGAGCACTCTAAATTGTCCCTAGGTATGAGTGTGGGTGTGGATGGTTGTTCGTCTCTGTGTGCCCTGCGATTGGCTGGCAACCAATTCAGGGTGTCCCCCGCCTACTGCCCGAAGACAGCTGGGATAGGCTCCAGCACCCCCCGCGACCCTAGTGAGGATAAAGCGGTTCGAAAAATGAATGAATGAATAAATAAATAAATAGTATGAGCTGTTGTGACAGTTTAGTGTATATCTGTGCGGCTGTATCATACTGCCCCCAGTGGCCAAGGTACACACATCACAAGAAGCCGCAAAACTCATCTTCCAAAACAAATGATACAAAATGTTTTGTTGACATTTTATGGGTCAGGGTTACAATCATTCTAAGCCCTCTCTCTGTTTCTTTTTTTTCCCCCCACAGCTTTTTTGAGGATCTTGAGCGGCGTCACAATGACAACCCAGTGATCCGTGACATTAGCGATATTGTTCAGAACCACGCCGCCCACCACTTTGAGCCGTACATCGTCTACTGCTCCAACGAGACCTTCCAGCAGAGGACACTGCAGAAGCTCCTGTGAGTGGACCACCAAAGTCTGCTTTCTCTCTGCGACGGCCTCACGTCAATGTCGACCGAAAAGCGTCTTTCTTGACCATCTTTTTTTTAGGAGCACCAATGTTGCGTTCAAGGACACCCTGAAGCAAATTGAAGGCAGCGGCGACTGCGGAGGCCTCCCGATGATCTCGTTTCTCATCCTTCCCATGCAACGGGTGACCAGGCTGCCACTGCTACTGGATGTTAGTCCTGACCTTTACATTGACTAAACTTTGCCAATTACAAAAGATCGTCATCGTAATCTTTTCAATCAAGTCATTTTGGAGTCACGAGACGAGCAATTCACAAATGGCATTTAAATATACAATGATATGTATTGTGCTGTACATTACCTGAACTGATGATTATCGAGCAATCCCGTGATGTCATTGCTCACCATTGTGATATTTTATTCTGTTATTTCCTTGACTTTCCTAGATTTTATGTTTTTTGTAACTTTTTTTTTTAAACTTTTTTTTGTGTATGGTGGATTCCCTCACAAAGACAATCTGCCAGAAGACCCCCGACAAGACCGCCGAGTACTTTGCGGCCGTCTGGGCGTTGCACGCCATCAGCAAGGTAGAAAGGTTCGCCGTGCGCGCCGACTCTGTATTTATTTTTTTTTTTTTTGCGGCCTGATTATTTTCCTCCTGGTTGCACCATTCGACAGCTGGTCAGCAGCTGCAATGACGGTGCGCGGCGGATGGAGAGGACGGAACAGATGTACACCATTCAGAAACAGATGGAGTTCGGGAAAATCAAGGTTGGTCTCGTTGTTTTGGGACTTTCAATTCCTCGCTGTCTACGTCACATATGTCAGGCTCATTCAGGCCTTATGCTTATGAATTGTCAGTGAATGTGAAAACTGCGTATGAAATTAAACCCCTCAACTAGGCATGGACTAATGTTAAAAAAAAAAAAAAGTTTATTTGAGGCATGTAACTTCAAAGCGGCGGCTCGTTTACTGAACTCTGGAGGCAGCCAATCATATTTTGACATTGGCAGGGGAATTCAATTGTGGCCGCAAAAACGCGCACGGAATGTTTTTTAATTCGCGGCCACAAAGTAGCGTGTGACTGTAAGCAAAGCGAGCACACCTTTGCCAGAAATGCCCCTCGTGTCGCCGCAGCCATTTCCGCTGGTGTCGTCGTCACGCTGGCTGAAGAAACGTGGCGAGCTGGCCGTCTGTGCTGAAGAGCTCAGCATCTGGAGAGCGTTCAGCAACAGGAGCAACTACCTGTTTCTCTTCAATGACGTCCTCATTGTCACCAAGAAGAAGAGGTCAGTCACTATTTTCACGCCGTTGCAACTCGAACCATACGAGCAAAAAAACGTCACTTGGACGCATTGCACGTGGGCTTCTTGTGTCACCAATGTATCCATCCATCCATCCATCCATTTTCTGATCCGCTTTATCCTCACAAGGGTCGCGGGGGGTGCTGTAGCCCATCCCAGCTGTCTTTGGGCAGTAGGCGGGGGACACCCTGAACCGGTTGCCAGCCAATCGCAGGGCACACAGAGACAAACAACCATCTGCGCTTTAGAGTGTTCAATCAGCCTGTCATGCATGTTTTCAGAATGTGGGAGGAAACCGGAGTACCCGGAGAAAACCCACACAGGCACGGACGGAGATCAAACCCCCCCCCATTTATTTATTTAGCTAGCTAGCTAGTGGCTGTTCGTGATCTCAATCGGAATGCTGACTCTTCTTACTAATAATAAGGGTTTTGTGTATATTTTGTAAAGGGGAGAAAAAAAAAGGTTGATACAGTGAATGACCAATGCAGGATAATCTGGATTGTTTCAGTAATTTCCTGGAGAATGCGAGACTGTTGCCAGTGAGGCAACAACTGAGGACGCTGAGGAACATACTTGACATTCTTCAACTTTGCATTCAGCCGGTCAGCCTGAGAGAAATGTCAGCTTTGTGTTTTGACGTGGGGAGAAACCAAACAATGTCTGCTCAGACACGACAGCCCCTTTTTTTTTTTTTTTCCTAAATGGTTGTGGCCCAGTACATGCTCTGCGTGGCTAATGCTACGGGAAGACAGCGAAGGAGTGTTTAACGAAGCCTACGAAGGCGAACCGTATTTTCAAGCGTGTGCGTTTGTTCCCTCAGCGAGGAGAGCTTTGTGGTGATGGACTACGCCACCCTGGATCATGTGGAGGTGGAGGTCAGCGAGGAATTTGATGGTCAGGCGTCGCCGCCCGCCAAGAACAGCTCCAGCCAATATCTGTCCTTCAAACTGCTCATGAGCAAGAACAGCGAGGGCCGGCCAGAGCGCACCACCCTAGTGGCCGAATCCAGGTACGCTCCTCCAGTTTTGTCAAAAACAAAATGGTTGAGTTCTTACAACAAAGAAACGTCGACCATATACCGGTATATTTTTTTAAACTGGCTGAACTCAATCGACGCACATCTGGTTTTAAATGAATGAACTACATTTCATGGTGACGTAAAATATGCAGTTTTACAATGATGATGTTCAGTTTTGCTTGACGCTGGCAAAATTCTATTATTATTATTATTATTAATTATATCCATTCATTGGTATTTATTGTGATTGTGCTTTTGAAGCAGCGTACAACTGCACTGCATCATGCTAATAGCTAATGGTTAGGACTGTCTGGTGTTGCCGATGAACTCACCCAATTTTTAAATGAATAACTCTTGGTGACGCATGTGGCCCCAATGAGTGAGTGTCTTGTTTCATGAAGGTTGATTAGTTTTGGGTCTGGCTCCCCCTGCTGTGGACAACGATGTCGCGCATCAAGTACTAATATAGCGCCGTAGCACTGACCTTTCTACTCCATAAATACGGGTCATATAAGGCTTTTTTTGTTTGTTTTGTTTTGCACTGGAGTTTTCTTCTTTTCAGTGCGGGTTCATTTTCCACCGCCGCGTTTTGAGTTTTCTTCTTTTCATCGTCCCTTTTTGTTTGTTTGTTTTTGTCTGCATCTTTACCAAGGGTGGACCGCGCCCGCTGGATCGTCGCGCTCACCGAACACAAGCAGACAGAGCTTTTCTCCCGCAAAGAAGGTAAAGTGTGACAAAATTGACGGGGACTTATTTCTGCACCATCACCGTAGGTTTTATGTGCTCTGAGTTGGGTGTGCGCTGATGGGGCCGTTTGTTCTGAAAACACTTAATTTGCGCCTCGGATCAAACGTGTGCTTGTGTAACGTTTGGGAGGCAAGTTTTAAGCCCAGTATCTTAAATCAAATCTTGCTTGGTGGAGGGCTAAATGCCGAAACACAAACAGTTGAGCGTGAAAGTGAAATACAACTGAACTGCACTTGAGTATACACGCCATTCTTTTCGCATACCGCTAGAGGGCGCCACCACACTGTGAATCGCCGCACTAATCCTTTCACCCCATATCCGCTGGAATAGGTCAGGCCCAACATAAAAACAGTCAGTGCATGCTGGGAATGTGTTTTAGGTCTGCCCCAGTACGAGGCCGCCAAAGCCTACATACCCAAGGAGCCCGATGAGGTGGGCCTGCAGCAGGCTGAGCTTGTCATTGTCCAAAGGAAGGAGGAGGGTGAGGTTCCATTTTTCTTTTTCCGGGCAAGGGGGTCGCGACCTTGCGAGGCATTCCCCCTCTCCTAAAAACTACGTGCTCCCGCCAGGCTGGTGCTATGGGGAGCGGATGCGAGACGGCGTGAGAGGCTGGTTTCCCGCCAGCTGCGCCGCGGAAATCACCAACCCCACGGCCATAGAGGACAACATGCAGCGAATGAAGCGCCTCCGCCAAGAGTCCAACGTTTGAGGAGACTCGGTGCAGAGAACAGTGAGGTTAAGAGCCCCCGAGGCCGCATTAACCTCATCCAATTGTGCCTTGCTAAGGCTGAAGAATTTACGTTTAAGCAGAAAAGAGGTACAGCCCAAGCCGATTATTATATTCATGAAGATGTGCAGTCCTTTCTTTGAAACCATATTCCACCATATTTTTTCCTGCTCAACCTTCATGAATCAACCTGTGATTAGGTACAAAGAATAAATAAAATTATTCAAAAGAAAACCCCTCACATTTTGTCACATTTCAAATCATCCCATTTATTACAACGCATTTTCTTTTTCCATTTTGTAATAAGGATGTACCGTGGTGCCTCGAGCTATGACTTAAAGTTGAATGACCATGAAGATGCTCTCAACTCGCAACAATCCTATAATTTTAGCCAATTTAAATGAACTACTGTATCATTAATCCTCCAGCCCACTTCCCCCTATGCCCCCACAAAAATAGTATTTTGTATGCAGCTTTTTATAAGTCAAATAGCATAATAGCATCATTCAAGAGAATGTAAAGTATTGAGTTTTTGTCATGACTTCAAATCATTGTGCTGCTCTTCTTGGTGTGCACGCCATGGCCACTGGGGGCAGTATTATAGCCGTACAATCAAAGTGGTCACCACTACTCAGAATCGATGCCTGTATTGTGCTAGTTTTTTTTTTACATGTTGCTACACCGTTTGTGATTAAATATATATTGCTTGAAGGATTATATCACTATGACTGTTGTTGATGCTTATCGTTACCACGGTAATGGCATTTTCCTTTCAGTCAATGGGGGGTTTCTTAGGGCAAGATCTTTGCTTGCTTTAAATACACAATGTGTAATTCTCTTAGTTTGATGTTTGGCTTGACACCAAACCTCAATTGAGTGGCATTTAATAGGTTTTAGGCAATTTTTGGGGGGTTGTTCATTCTGACAAACTGCTGTGTATCGAGTCAGTTGAGTTCCCCGTCACCAAATGATGTCGGATCCAGCTCAAGGCTGGCCAAAGTATGTCGTTGGCACCACAGCCAACGAACTCTGTTTCATTCATTTCGCTGCCCCGGCCCCCTAAAATGTATTAAAATGTACCCATTTCATCAAATTGGTGGAGTGAAATACAAATGTTACAAAATTTTAAATGAGTTTTAATAAAAATGATTCCCCCCCATTGTTAAAATGTATTTTTAAATTCTATAACATTTATAACTATATTATTCATCCTCGTCTATGAATTACATACCAAATGTAGCCTTTTGGGACAAACATTAGCCTACTCTGCTCAAGTTGAATACTGGTTAATGCATTGTTCTGAAATGGGTGTCAAAATATTCTTTTCTTGAGACTAAAAATGGCAAAGATCAGCCTTCGGTGATTACCCTCGTGTCATTTTGTGAAATCTCTGAACTCACGGTTGCCTACATCCACTAAATAAAACAATCACTCCATTGTCCCTGGTTTTTGGACTTTTATTTGAGCTTGCATTTCATTAAAATGTTTGAATAGATAAAAAGTTATTTAAAAATGTCAAACTGACCAGATATCAAATTTCACTCATTCATTTTTTTTGAAAAACCATTTGGTGTAAAAACTTAGGAGAGATTTAGAAAAACGTGCCGTTTCCCCAAAAATGTGTTGTAGCTGTCACGTAAAAAGAAGGGAGGAAAAAAAACAAGTCTGCATAGAACCTGCAGGCAATTGGTGGTAATCTGTTCAAATGCATGGTGCAAGCTTGTGACGGTCATCAAGTCAAATCTTTATTGCTCTGATCTTGTTGGATGTTTCTTGTTGACAAAAAAAAACTGCAGGGAAGGGGGGGAAAGGGAAGAGGGGAAAAGTTGCATTTCCGGTCACTGCTCATCAGCATGACGCCAACCACTTGCAAGTTTCGAGACGCTCACCCGGACGATGGTAAAAGATGGTCGTGCCGGTGGGCAGGTTGTCCCCTACTCAGCCCCGCCCTGCTGGGCCTCGGGAGCGGGCGTCTTCTCTCCGGAGGCGTCGCCTCCCGCCTTGGCCTCCTTGTTGTCCTGGTCGGGTTTGCCGCCAGTTGGTGGGCGCGGCCGGCGGCGGTAATTGACGTTGCGGCGGTAGCGCCTCTGGCGGGGCTGCTGGTTGGGACCCCCTTCGCCGCCCTGATTCTCCTTGTCCTCCTCGCCGTCCCGCACGGGTCTGGGACGGGGCGGACCCCTGCCGTACATGGAGTTGGAGGGTTATCATTTCAGATTGTTAGAGGAATTTATGAACAAAATTGTATCATGTTTAAAGTTTCATTTTAAGTCGGTCACATCCAAATCGTTTGGGTGCGTAGCACCCCAAATGCCTGTGCAAAAGCGCGCCACCTGGCAGGGCCGTTGGAGTCCACAATTGGCAGGTGGGCGATGGGGAGAGGGCGACACTCGGCACAGAATGAACAATGGGAACAGCGGTAACAACAAAAGACGATCTGAGAACACCGTCGCGCCAACATGGCCATCCGCGAAGTCTGCGACATGTTGATTTATCGTAGATCAACAGAAAGGCGCCAACGTACTGGTGGTTCAAAGCTTAAACACAGGTTCACTACCGAGGGGCCGGACCGGGTGCGGCATGCATATCGGGGCACTTGTATTTTGCATAGAAAATCGAACTCAGCGTATCATAAATGGTGAGACCGCTCAACAGGTTATCGTTTCTTTAACTTTGTCAGAAAATCTCTGACACAGATGTATTACATCATCACCCTAAAAGACTTACAAATGATGTAAGGACGTGTGGCAAAGACTTTCTGCAACTTCCGCCAACAAACCAGGCTAAAACTTAGCACGCCCTCTTTGAGCCTCATCATTACACTTTACACCGCCTTTTCTTAACCCTTGTGGGAAAGCGCCCTCAATCAAGGTGTCCTTTCCAAGAAGAGCATAGCACCGTTTAATGAATTTCAATTTCCTGCGCGATGTCATCATGCAACGACAAGTATCGCTGACGCAAGTCTGAAACTGCCGAGCTCGTCGATGTAGTTCACTGTTTGCTTTCAACGTTTCTGCCACAAAGTTAGAAATGTCAAAATGGTCAGTATAGATTCACCTGTTGCAAAAGTGGCCTGGAGGTTGTTACGAAGCACCTTTCCTATCTGCATTTTTAGAATTCAAGCATTCCCGAGTACTTTCCCGTCATCTCACACGGTAAGAATAAGAAGTACAATTGAAACAATGAAGTGGAAATGTGGACACTAGTGACATGGATGGAAACAAGCATAAACGGTTGTTTCAGAGCAAGAGAATGTAAGTCTGGAAATAGAATCAGATGATCTGGACAAGGATAATGGCACGACGCCACTGATTCAGGAACTCAACGAAGTTTTTATGACAGAAGAAAAGGACAAGGCCGACAAAGCGTATTCCGAGTTTGACCGGATAAAAAGAAAAGATGCTTTTCCGCGTTGGGAAAACACTTCAAGCTTCGAACAAAAATACAATCAGATTGGTGAGTTCAATGTGATTCTGTCTGATGCAGTTTTGGGCATTTAAGCTGCTCGATACTCCCGGACTTGACATCAAAGACAAGCAATTGGCTTCAACAGCCTGCGGAACGCATACCCTTGCGGACATGAAACCCGCGCTCAAACTATCAACAATCTGCTTGATAACTGCGGAAGATGCGCAAAGTGCGTGAGCAATAAAGATTTGATTTCAGATCAAGTGAAATTGGAACATTTCCCGTGGCGCACCTACGGATCTCTCATGGCACTTTTGAGTCGGGAATCACTTGCTCTACTTGTTTGGTAAATAAACGCCACAGGCCACTATGTGAGGAAACACAGTAACTGTTTGTAAGATGCGGCATCATGAGGGCAGAAGCCCCGCTCCAAGAACCAAAACTTAAGTGTTTTAGCTTTTTTTTGGGGGGGGCAGCATGGGATGAGCAACGCTCAAATGTGTACCTTGGCCGGAAGCCTCTGAAGTAGTTCTGCCTGGCGGGTTTGTTTCCCTGGTCTGCACCCCCTTGGTTCTCATCGCCCTCATTGGCCTGAAAAACCAAACACGAGAAAAGAGTTATCGAGTGCACAATGACAAGAAGGTGTCGGGTGTGGTCAAAGCATAACGTCCAGCACGAGGGTTTAAAGCTGAAGCCGTGACATGGAATGCTGTACCGTTGACATCCAGACCCGCTCTACACCAATATTTATTTTTATTCACAAACAAAAATCGGGTGCGTCTGCATATATTTTTCTTTAAATGCCCGGATTGGGCCACGAGAAAGCGGGTGTGCCCGCTCCAGGGTCGAAGCCGAAGGGTCTACGTACAAAGTATGGCGGGTAGCGCCGTCTGCCGGGGTAGGCGGGCCTACGCGGCTGTTGCTGCGAGTCTCCCTCGGGGGCGCTCTCTCCGCCTTCCGGCTGCCTTTGCCTTCGCGGCCTCCGGCGCCCGGCTCGCCCTCTCCGTCACTCTGGTAGTTCTCTGGATAGTCGCCGCCGCGGGGACCCCTCCTTCGGGGATAGCGTCTGAAGCGGCTCCTGTCGGCGGCGTACTTGCTTCCCTGGACTGCGATGCCCCCTGGGCCGGTGACATTCGCCGCCTCTGCCCCCTGGTGCCGGCGGAATGACGCCATGAGAAAACGGGCGCGAATTTCGGCGGCGAGGCCGGCGACAATCGCGAGGCGCTTACTTTCTCTCCCTCGACTACGTCAAACTCCACAGTTTCTCCATCGCCAACACTGCGAAGGTATTTTCTCGGGTTGTTCTTCTTGATGGCTGTCTGAAATGACAAATGAAGAGTAAAAAGAAGAGCCGCATATGCTGCGATGCCTTGACTAATGAGTCGAGCTGACATTTTTGAAAAAGAACACCAGTGCAATTTTTACCCCTCATTATTGCACTTTCATAAGTGATTTTTTTCCAAGGTCCTGTACAGTCACGTTGCATTTCTCTATTTTGCTAGTTAAGGATGGAAACAAAATTAAAGAACACATTTTCTGTATACCGACACAAGTGAGGAGGAGCGGTTCTGAAAGTGGATGGATGTTTTGGAGCACAATAAGTTCCAAGGGAAGTAAAAATGATGTTTTGTTGAATTTCATATGACTACATTCACATTTTCACGTTGCAATGAATACATTAAAACAGCAAATTATGATTATAAACTCATGATTATGTTGTGTGACTGAACGCTTTTCAGACTTTTTTTGGGGTCAAAATACACTGCGGAAACGGGGTTCCGCGGTAATGTTCTTGACCAAAGGTTACAAATCTGGAAATGTTGACAAATTGTTCTGGAAGTGAATTTCGATAAGTGGGCAACTCTGTAAACATCATCTGTTTTTTTTTTTTTTTTTTTGCATAAATGTTTGGGTCTTATAGGTTTGGGTTGAAATAAAACCAAAGAGACTCCTGAATGGATACAAATTATGTACTTGAGAGTTGTTAACGTACACTTTGACAAGAAATCCTTTAAGTGTTCACTACGACAAAGTCACAAAATTCTACCAAACAAGTGACGGATGAAGCAGAAGTCACCATGTCAAATGTGATTATCAACAATCAAAATAAATCTGTGGCTTTACTCTATGTGCACCACCCCACCTCACACGAGCACTGTCGTATTCAATACATTTTTAAAAAAGGATAAATATCGAGAGAGAGAGAAAAAAATAAATCACTTGAAATGTCATTTTGTGTTTGTGGTACGCCCTCAAAATTTTCAGGATGAAAAACATCAAAGCTCTCAAATGTAGCAAGCAGGGTGCGCCCCTTTTACTCCTGTTACGAACAGTTTGTGTAATCTGGTTAAGTGGGTGAACACGCAATTTAGCATTTGCTATTCTGAATCTTAGTAAAAGAAGACATTCATTCATCAATCACATCCACCAGCTGCGGAGCGCAAACACACTACTAAGCACCCCCTACTTAGATTTTTTTTTATTTTTATCAAGCCCTACACTGGTATAGTTATGTGTATTTTTTTTTTAAATGACATATGTTGGTCATCACAACATAAAATGAGTCCCGTCAACTTACCTGGTGTACAAAAACGTCCTCTTTCGTGTCGTTCCTGTGCAAAGAAGATTACGTCTAGTTAGTGAAACATTGTAGACTGAACCCGTCAGTGGACAGGCTGCAGCTAAAGTCACAAGTGTTAAGCTGCGCACGAACAGCACGGTGAGCGGTAGACAAATTGTCCCATCAGCGCCGTGGGCAAATCGGAGTTATAATAGGATTGCACTTGCCCCTTCAAACATACTTCCAGGGCCTCTTAAGAGGAACAGGTGTGGAGGAGGGCGCGACGGGGGGTCCACTTACCGATTGATGAAACCATATCCGTTCCTGACGTTGAACCATTTCACTGTACCCAGGACTTTGGTGGCTAACGAGAGAGACGACATTGTACCATTATACACTTGAAAGGGAAGAAACAGTCCTGTACTTCTTAATACTCCAAGAAGGCTATGACTAAGTCATTAGTTTGCCATTTTTCTGTTATGATCATAACTTTTTCTTTTTGGATGGCACTCATTGCCACGAGATGACATGTGGTGCAAATTGAGACATTTCTCAAATTAAAAAAGCCACAAATTGGTCTCGTCAACAGCATCTTCACCAGCCTTAACTATTAAATTGCCGAAAAGGCATGTGGCATTCTGAGCCTAAAAATGATGCAAACTTGCCAAATGGCATGGTATGTTGCGTAAAATATAAAGTCTTCAATGGTTGCGGCAGAATGGCATGTAATCCAAAAATCCGACATGGGAAGTATCGCGAGAATTTGTTTTTTTAATGCTGATCGTAAGTTCCAATGTTCGTAATTAGGTTGACATGTGTCATTCAATTTATACATAGAAAATAGGCCATTTTGCAACCCGCATTTTTGCACACAAGTCACACCCACTCAAGATCTTTATACTGAGGAGGCGTGGGGGGCAGCGACAGCATCAAATAACTTCAATAACATTGCCTGGAAGTTATATTTAACTGCCAACTGCGACACTCTTTTTAGACCTAAGCCAGCTGCACTCGACAAGCACCACTAAAAGCCAATTGGGGCGGACCAACACGTTTTCCTTGTAGCCTTATACATCATGTTCCATAAAGCTCCTATACATATCCAGATTAATTACAATTGTCATTTACTTATGAACATTACATTGTGATTGCGGGTAAAACTCACAAAGTACCACGAGTTTGTACATTAGTGATTCTCAATGGGGAGGTATGGAGACAAAAGTGGGCCGGGCCCACTATGGGTGAGTCATGACAGGTTGGGGAAATATGACGGGTTATGAATGGCATGCAAGAAGACACACTCGGTTACCACCAGTTGTTTGTAATGGTATTGTGTGCCAATTATATTTAAAACAAAAGAAAAACATTGGAATTGAAATGTATCATTTAAAAACTCATTTGTAGCTAGTGAACCCACTGCCTTTTTATACCGTGAAATACAACAGTTCGAAGATTCAAGGTTCCAAACGGCATAAGAACACATGGTTATGTGGCACATGGAATCATACAGAAGTAGAGTTAAGATTTTGTGGTTTCATATTTATAGCCGACAAATATTTGTGTACAAATGTAGAAATTTTAATTTATTGAATGTTATAGTTTTACCAAGGCATTAACATGGGTTAGATACAGAGGTGAACTCTTTAATACACTGAGAACATGAAATATTTAATTTAGACCCCAGTCTGGACTTGCCTTAACACTTTGACAGATATGTCAAAATCAAACAAAAAAAGGAATATATCAGTGAAATGTGGCTTTATTTAAAGCAATTGTATTTAAATTTACAACACGCTTCATTTTTGTACAATCAGTCATGCTCACTCTCAGTTTCTAAGTAAGGTTCTCTGAAACGTACTTCAAACGTGAAGTAGGTCACGACTTGGCTTCGGTGGGAAAATGCGGGTCCCAGTTTGACAACAGTTTAGAATGACTGCAAACCGAAGTCCTAATGTTTCATTTAAAATGTATGTGTTTAAACTATCCTTGTCCAACTTTAAATTAGTGAAGATTCCATGTTTATATAATCTAGTGGCCCGCGATGAACCAGAGCGCGCTGTGCACGTGGTGATGTCGCGCGGTGACATGTTAGCAGAGCTGGTTCGTTAGCACGGCTAACTAGCCTAATGCTTCGCAGCCATGTGGTTGAAACGGGGCCAACTAGCTCGAACCGCCGCGTCTTACATGACGGGAAATATCACAATGGAACCGAAAGTAAACCATTCGCCCGATACGCGTGGCCGGCGAAGAAAGCGACAACGAGTGGAAGAAGGGTTCGGCCGACATTTTGGGTGTCCCTTTCAACCGTGAAAATAGCCGAACTAGCGTTAGCTTAGCCAGCCCACCACCCCCAGTCTTAAGCAGCTGACGAAGGCCGCAAGTGACAGTGGAATTCTACTTTAATTCTAGACTGTGCCGCGTTTAGGGGTTTCTTGAACATCCGCCAATCCTATCGTGTTCTGGTTTTTGGTGAGCGGCGAAACCGTTTAATGGCGGAAAGTAACCGGCACGGGAAACCAGAGTTATTGCTACGAACAAAGGGACGGCCGAATCAGTTAGCATTAGCTCGTCTGCGGAGGCGACCGTCGAGGCTGGTTTCGGTGACGCGAATTATGGGGGGGGGTATTTAAGTGTGTAGTCTAATAATCTAATAGACAGTAAGAAAGGAGTGTTCGAATTTGTAACGGCCGGCCGGTAACGTGGCACCGGTGGACGGACGTTAGAAGGCCAACTGAACCGGAAAGTACTCAGTTGCCGCATGTTCGATAAACGAAACCCCCATCAAACGTAACAACATCCTGCGTTTAAATTCAACAAAAATGTGAAGGTGCATGAATCACGCGTTGTGTTCACTTCTATTATCGTTTCAAACTTCAACTCATATACTAGTGCAGTGAGTGACACTTCGGTCGCCTGGGCAGATTCACAATTTCTGTCATGTACACAATTTCGAAAAGTTATATGGTGCTGGTAAACATTCACCTGCGATTGGGTGGCTAGCTAGACAAATGAGCTAAATGGGTAATTAAGGTCATTTACAGCGGTAATCTTACCGATGACCTTTTTATCCCCCGCGGAAGCTGCGACTACCGGGCTGGATGGACTCTCCACGTCGGCAGCAGGCTGCTCCGGCTGTTGTTGTATCTCGGCCTCGCTGCTCATGGTCACTACTGGTTGGTAATGGCTTCTGCCGGTGGCGACTCTCTGTTGTCTCTCCCGGTGCAAGATGGTAACCTGGGCCGGCGGTGGTGGGGGGCTACTGCCTTCAGGCTCTCTGCTTTCTTCTTCCCGCTCCCGTTGCCGATCGAACTGGGCAGACTGTTAAACTGCTGGGAAAAGTTCCTGGCCTGAGCACCGCCCAGTCAGCGATTTAATTGGCTGGGATCTGGAACGGAAACGAGTGCGCGCTCCCATTGGCTATGACATCGATCATAGAAGGCGAGGGAGGTGTTTGATTAAAGTTTGGTTGCTATGATTGGCTGGGGAAGAAAGTACCTGTCAACCCACAGCGTTCCATAGTAACGTCAAAGACAGACGTACCAATTGACAATTTTGGAATACGTTCCGTGAGCATAAATGGCTCCGATAATCGATGGATGGATGATGTGACATATGCGCAACGAATTATTAGAAAACAAGTCATAAACCACATAATGCATACGAAATACAAGCATATTTTTTTACGTTTTATCTGGCTGATTCAACAGCAGTAAAAATATTTTCAGTTTTTGTTAATTGCTGTCATCAAGGCCAATTTGTGTATGTCAAACATTTGAAAGGATTATGCTGAGTCCGAAGCGAATAATATTTTACCCACGGGTCCTGGAAATGTTACGTGTGGCTGTAGACCTTAATGCAAAGGAACCCAACAAGGTATTTTCTTCCACTGGACAGAATGAAAATGCTGCATGAAAAAAATGTGCATGGATTGCATTCCACCATGTCAAGGATCACAGTAAGGAATTTTATCCATTTAATGGTCATCTCAAAAATACAGTACAGAATCCACATACAATACTCCCAGTCACATAAAATTGCCCTGTACAAATAACTAGAATTCACATTGAATCCAAAACCGGACCTCCAGTCCAGTGGACAGACCCAGAATGGATGTGAGACAATCCCACTGCAGCCAGCAAACCCCCCGCCCCCCATTGTGATGTTAATGCTCCACTGACACTGTTTATCATGAGCATTGGCTGATGTGCGAAGAGGTCCTTGTTCACCTTCTCCCACACAAAGATGAGCTTTTGCATTGACCTCAGAAAGCCTCCCCGTGAAGCCGCCCCCCACACACACACAAAACGGGAGGGGGGATCCTTCCTCCAGCCTCCAGAAGAACAGTCTCCATCTAAAAGGATTCTTTTGTGCCAGTGGAACGAGGTCCAAGGCAGAACAGCGAGAGCATGGATGGGGGAGGGGCCAAGCTTGGATTTGTATGGATGGCTGGGATAAGAAGGGGGAGACAAGTTCAGCAGAGGATCCCTCGCTCATTCGATTTGGTTTTAAGTGTTTGAAACACTTGGATCAATGCTCATAAGCTCACTCCAACCACAAATAGTCACCAAATCCCATTTCTTTTTACATTTTCCTTGACTTGAGATTCTCTATTTGGGTTGGTGGGGAAGGGTGGGGGTGGGGCTGGCTGGCAACGGGGTTAATAAAACACTGGGAACACAATGTTCTCGCAGCATAAACATTACATTATACCCCAGGCTTGCCACTCCAAAGGAATGAAACCTTGAAGTAAAATAAAGGTACCTGACTTTGAATGTCGAAAACAAAATATAGAAGCGCAATATTCTAAATATATTTTACAAATATCGATGAAAATCACTGAAACCATTGTTACTCTTATCACAATGGGAATAGAAATGTGTGTTCAGTGGAGAAAAAACAGGCTACTGTAGCTATTAAAGACACCAAAGGGGGCAGTATATTACCAATGACGTCAGCCTCGTCAATCTATACGTCATCTACAAATAGGAAGGAAAAGACGATTTGAAACAGGTGTCCAATACATTCGATTTTAATGTACACAATTTATCGATGAATATATTATAAAAACTCGCTGTAGCGATGCAACAGGAACAATCATATTTTCAACCTTCTATGACAGTAAATGGTGACATCATTCACAAGTACAGTACTGTAAATTGGGAGTTTTATTCACAAAGACACGCAAATGTCGAAATGTTTTTTTTCTTCAGTAAAAACAGTTTATTTCAAGTTCATGATACAAAGTTGGGCTGAATTTCCTTGGGGTTTTACATGTACAATGGAATTAGACACGAATGACATTATGCAGGGTCAAGAAATGGGGCATAAGTGTAACTTGTAAGGTGAGTAGAGCCATTTTCCCTCACATCTCTCCACATTGTGCAATGAGGATCGGCAGCTTGGGCTTGTTGTTTGGTCCTGTGGGAACGTTCTGTTGGGGGTAAATAGTTATTTTCATAACATTAAGAAGAAAAAAAAAAGGCGTCATGCTATTAATTCTATTAAGATGACTTGCGTGAAGTCGATTAATATTCAGCGTAAAGTACCTCAATCTTTCTCATGATCAGCAATCCATCCACAACTTTTCCTGAAACAACAAAAAATAAGAACATTCAAGACATTTTCATGCATACAATATCTAACATAACACTTTAAATAAACACACATTTAAAAAATCCACATGATTGTGGTCCATGCTTACCAAAAACAACATGTTTTCCGTCTAACCAGTCACATTTAGTGCAGGTTATGAAAAACTGGCAACCATTTGTCCCTGGACCACTGTTTGCCTAAGGGGAAAGAAATTTGACAGCAGAATCTTAATATCCTTAGAACAAAGTGAATTTTATATTTACTACTTTCTGTGTAAAATAAAATAAAAATAATCGGAACACAAACAAAAGCAAACTTTGAAAAGGGTCTCACCACAGACTGTCGATAAAATGGAACCTCCATTGGAACAGTTATATGAGGAGAACATTTTGAACCAGTTGAGCTACCAAGCATATTAATTGGCACCTGCTTAGGTCCCCGCCACCACTAGGGGCCATCATTATTCAACTTCATATCTGTTTTGCAAACCAATGTTTTATCACCTTGTTTGAATTCAGTTACATTATTCAACTCATTCGCTGCCGTGGACATATACTGTATATTTGTGCACTGCATTGCAAGCGTTACCTGTCACTGACAAATTATTTGTCCTGCAGGACAGGAGAGGATCTCAACCAGCCTGTCAGTGAAATTCAGGTTTTTAAAACTACTGTAATGACCAAGAGATCCCCGCAGATGACAGCATTGTATCGCTATGGATTTTTGTGATCGACACTGCTTTTGAGTTCAAGATCAATCCTCGGGGATGAATCTCGTGCTTGTGATGATTATGAGCGACAAAAATCCCAACACATTGGAAGTCAGACACGATTAGTCACAGAGTAGAGGTATGTTTGTGTATGGTTTAAACTGATGGTTGCGGTAGATAATTGCAAGTCTGTGTCTTGAATCTCTTGATAAACGACAGTCAGAATCGACTGTTTTTGATGAAAGCAGCCCGTGTTTGACAGCTAAATACTAAAGAATGAGACAAGGCTGAAACATCCTTGTGAAAGAAGAGTCTACTCTTTTGTTAGATTTGGGTGCTTCAGAGATCAGTCAAAATGGGTACCGTAACTTTGCCTTTAAAACAGCTGGCAGTGAATCCAATACGGAGCTAATTTGTTCGTTATTTTGCACGGTGTTTCCTTTTTTAGACAAAGTATATCCAACTTATTTTATTTGCAGTTGCACCTTATTGTTGACAAAGCCACATACCATGGACAGAAGACCAGGCATGGAATGCTTCATTCGAAAGTTTTCATCTGCAAATGGACCTCTGTAGATACTGCAGATGCCAGTGCCGTCACCCTATAAGAAAAACACTCCCATCACATCAAACTCACCCAAACTGTGCATTTGCAATTTTCGAGGAGCCCAGCAAGAGGCCGATTGTTTGCAACTTGGCAATTTACTGGATGCAGGGGGGGCTTTTTTTTTTTAAGCATGAACCGGTCATGTTTGATGTCATTGTTTATGGCACAAATTATACTGAAAGTCAAATGTGTAAGGCACTGCTGCCAGTTGCTATCGGCATATACTCACATTCACAAAGTCCCCTCCTTGGATCATAAAGTCTTTGATCACTCTGCAAATGGGCAACATAACGGGTAAGACACAATGAACTCTGTACATTCTCTCTGTCCGTGCAGTCCATACCTGTGGAACATACAGCTCTTGAAACCAATAGGTACACCATCCTTCCTGTGAGATAGGAATTTTTAGTTACATACCTCATAAAAGGCAGGCCTATTTTATTCACACGATGTGAAACATCAGTAACATTTAAAGGAAGTCTCCCTTACCGGAATTCTCCAGTGCAGAACTGCCTGCAAGAAACGATGATCATTTACGGTAAGTCTTACAATATAAGCACAGACACTGGTATCGGTGCATCGCTAATTATGCTAAATGGTCGCTTTTATCCATCCATTTTTTTTTTCTGCTTATCGAGGGAAGCATCCCTAGTTTGGTGAAAGGGTGTTTTTAAACACACATATTTCCCCTCATTGTCGTTCACAGAGCAAAGCAACATTTGGCACTGCAAGGCTCTTATAAGTATTTAGTCAATCATAAGGCTGAAAAAAAGCTTCTTGCCAGAAAAGGTACAATAAAACGATGCTCAAATTAAGATTATAACATACCGAAAATTCTCAGCTGTCTTTGGGACGACATCAGCAAAAAGTTCAATTTTCATCCGCCCCACATCCTGCAACGTAGGAGGGAAAAAGTTGTGTCAACAGCTGATGAGACATTTCCAACAGTTTTATCTTTAGAAACACCCAATGTGAGCAAAAAAACAATCACTTGGAAAATATGACAGATTTGAGCATTGACGAAGTAACTATACACCTTAAAATAACTGCTACTTTAACACGAATAAAGCAACAACATACAAATGGAGATGAATGATGACTCTGATGCCTTTCTATGACTCTTCCAGTCATTCCGTATATCCGTTACAACATTCTGATGACAATGTGTGCAGAAAGCTCACTGTAAGTGGCAAGGCCAAAACTAACATTGAATGCCTGTGACCCTCGATCCCTCAGGCGGCAATGCATCAAAACAGACATCAATGTGTACAGAATATAACCCCATGGGCTCGGGAACACTCCAGAAAACCAATCTCAGTAAATACAGTTCGGCGCGACATCCGTAAGTACAACTTAAAACATTATGAAGCACAAAATACAACAGAACACGAACACGATTTATTTGAACGTGTTTTTTCACCACCTTTTCACAGGCATCATACGCCCCCAATGCATTGGGAAATGTGTTTTGGAATTTGTTGCGCTGTTGGAGGTTGTACAAACAAGCAGAAGAAGTTGGATCTGTGACTACAGGTACAAGAGCAATGTTTTGAAATGGCTGTAGAAATAAGGTGGATACTTTTCTTTTTCTTAGGTCTGTGCTTAAGTAAGAGGCAAAAACTTTGCTGAGGGGATTTAAGCCATCTTGATTTCCACACCATGAAGAATGTACTTAATTTGACAAATTTGGGCTCAGAGTAGTAACAAACAGAAAATATGAAATTAATAATTTTCATCTTTGTTTGGCTAGTGCATACATATTCATGCACATTATTTTTCTGTTTTATTATGAATTCAAATATACAACAAACTTGGTACAAATTAATACCCAGTATTCATTTCACGCGTATTACGTGTAGTCGCACTTTGAGTGTAAAAACAAATCACAGTTAAAACTGATCAGTATCAGTGTTGATGACATTTCAACAAAAACGTTATTGGTATCCTTACAAATCGTAAAAGTCTGGTATAGCCCATTACTTAACGAGAAGGAAATGATCCGCCCCCCGCCATTCATTTATTTATTTGACAAAGAATGACGAATAAACATGAGCGATCTTACTTTTGACAATTGTTTTGTTTTCAAGTAACACAGCCAAAGATTAACAGAGTGAGCGATCACGCTTCAATCTTTCTGTCAGCACCGGGGTGCCTCATGTGTGTTTCAACCATCTTGGTCACGGACAAGAGTTAAGAAAGTCTTTCTCCAACTCACCTGTCCTCCTATTGTAACGTCGAAGAAAACAATAGGATTGTTGGGGTTTGTCGCTTGAACGGACATTATTCCACTCACTTCGCGTTTAAATAGGGGGGAAAACGGTGAACATTTGTTCAGACGCGAATTTGAACAACCGGAAACTTCTACGGAAGACAGTAAAGTCATATTACGGCAAGAAGTTAGGGACAAATCCAGCGAAAACGCGCGTAGTAAATATTTCGCTCAACCATGGACGGGTAGGTAACTGGCGGCATGCTGGAAAGCTCTGCATGGCCCTTAGGCTAATGTAAATTTTTAATTCTATTCTTTTATGTATTTAATTATTTACTTTAAACAACCCCACCCCCATATAAAGCTTTAAAAAAACAAACACACAAGAAAAACAGAGATGAACTTCACTAGTGTATATTTTTCAATGAAGAACCTTTTCACAATGATGTCAGGTGTTGGTGCAGTGGCGGCTGAGGGATCGAAGGTCACCGGCATTCATTCAATGTTGATTTTGGCCATGCCGCTTGCATGCAATGATCTCTCCAGATTCTCTGTACCCTTTGATATTATACAATACAATACATGCTGATTTATATAGCGCTTTCACAAATGTAACAAAGCGCTTAACAAAACAGTTAACATAAAGTAAAATAATAAACACAACACATAACATAAAACATTATGGACCATAGATGATGAAATCCTTAAATTACCCATATTTATGCTTTGCGATTGACTGGCGAAGAGTTCAGGAAGTACCTCACCTCGCGCTCAGGCAGCTGGGAAAGGCTCAAGGGACCCTAATGAGGATAAGCACTTGTGATTGTAAAGTGTCCTTGGGTGTCTTGAAAGGCGCTTATAAATAAAATGTATTATTATTATTATAAATTGGATGGAAGAATGTAAAATACACAGATGGATGTAAATTCAAAATTGTTAATCAGTGATCTGAATCACTAATATCACCATTGTGGGGAACTACCACTCATTTTGATACGGTTTAATACACCTAAGTATGCATGCGCCCATCTTGACTGGAAAATTCGACTCTGCTTCTGGATCCAATACGATGCAAAAACTCAAGAGACACAAACGCAGATTCCTATTTTGGGTTTTATTTGTACAATAAAACACACATTTACAAACGGGCAAAAGTCCAAGGTGGAACCACAAAAATAAAGAGCGACTTCAAAATTGAATTGAATACAACTTTGTCAAATGTGCTGTATGTGTAACATACAACACATATGTGTTAAAGCACTGTGACTGAAAAGGAGCAATTAGACAAAAAGTGACATTGTTAGCCAGAAATTAAAACTAGCTCAAGCAAAGGGAACCTGTATTCTATGTAAAGTAGTAGGGCTTCTTGACATTGACACCGTATTCTGAAAGAGCGGGGGCGAGGTCCTCCATCGTCAGAGTGTACTTCTTATCCTAGAAATAAGCAGGACAAAACAGAACAACAATGTGTCATGAAGTGAACGATGGCATTAGCACATATGCCAATTTTTAATGGGCATGGGAGGACATTAAGAAATGGAAGGAGACCTTCGCCTTGCTCCTTGAGCTCCCCGACGCAGTCCCCTTCATTTTACAATACTGCAGAGCGTCATTGGCGATGTCTGAAATGAACTTCTGCGAGGCGAGCGAGATCAAACGGATTCTAAAAAAAAAGAAAAATGAATAATAAATAATATAATTTATAAGATTTCACTATGCTTTCAACTGTCCTACAGTGAATTTTTAACCATTCCCAGAACCAAAAATGCATACATTCTTGGATCAGAAGCTTCAAAGCCTGCCCGGTTGAGGTAGTAGCCTGTCACTGCATCGGGTATCTGGCAAAACAAAAACAAAAATAAAGGTCAGCGCTGAATCCACACTTGAATGGCCCAAACCTCTGCCATGGCTGAAGAAATCCCAATTTGGATTAGCAGAAAACCACATGCAATTGTAATGTCTACCTCATGTCATGACAGTTGTCATTCAGATGAATGCTTTATTGACCACAAAGAAAGAACATTTTTAAAACTCGGCTACATTCCTGGAGGCATAACAAGACATGGATTTATTGTCAAAGGCATACAGACATTGAACAACGCAGTATATCAAGAAGATTAGATGACTTAAAACTAACTTAACTGCTGCTCCAAAAATTTCAGAAGCCTTTCATGCTCAGAAGATTTGTGGATTTGGTTTTCCCAGGTACTCTGGCTTCCTCCCACACTCCAGAACCTTGCACGTTAGGTTCATTTAGGACTCTTGTCCATGTTATGAATGGCCATTTGTCTACATAATTGACCCTGCAATTGACTGCCGACAAGTCCAGCACCTCTCGCCTGGTCACCTGGGATAGCCACTAGCTCACCCACATGGACAAATGCTATAAAAACTAGATTAATTTCTCAACAGGGGATTTTGTTTTGAAACCTGAACAAATCGGAGGGCAACCATCTCTACTCGATGGATTGTGTCTGAATTTAGAGAATGAAGAATTGGAAATAAGCTTGATCGAAGACAGAAATCAAATCAGCACTTAAATTACATGGAGGATTTTACTTTTATAGGCTTGTGTTGCTATTGTACGTGCAGTACAAACTAAGTAGCGAGAAAGCAAGACTTGCCGTGGGAGTGTACTCTTCCAGTTGCATGACGAAGTCCGCCAGTGGGGTTGTAGAGACGGTAGACTTTACATCTCCATTGGTGATGCCTCCCGGAACATAAACTCCATTGGGCACAGACGAGTCTGATGATGAGGTCACGGTAGGGGCAGGGGCCGACGCTGTTTTATTAACAGAGATGCAAACGAAGAATTCTAATCCACTGCATTCTGAGAGTGAATAAGTGCAAATAATTGGGGTTTTCTGTAAAAGCTGGCCTTGGCCACCAGCTGATAACCATTCGATTTGACAATGTGCAGCAACATGATGGAAGACCCCTGCATTTATAAAATGAGAGAAAATACATACTATTGCATAAAACATGTAATCTAGACTCTGAAAACTATGTTATTTGTATATTTACGAAGCAAAGACAAGTCAAGTGTTCTCAAATTTCCGAAGCATTTGATCAATATGAACTACCATTGCTGGTAACCACGGGGTTGCTGCCGACGTTGCTGGTCGCATTCTCATTCACGATACAGTTGCTTGAAGTTAAAGACGTCGTGACGTTAGACGAAGCTCCAGTGGTGACAGACTGGTTCGCGCTGTCAACATTCATGGCGACGCTGTTCACCTTTTCGCAGTTGTGGGAAACAACTTATCGGCTAGCTAACGCTAAAATTCGGCTAGTATTTTCTTGAAGAGCAATTAAAATAAAAACACGCTCCAAATGCCGACAAGTCTAGCCCCGTATCATTAAAGAGACACGTGTGGCTTAATAAATTCTTCCGCACGCTACTTTGGGAATGTATAAAAACAAACGAAATGCGGAGTCACGAGCTAAGTAGCATCGCAGCGGATGTTTGTAGCTAACCAGACTTGAGCGCTCACGCTGTTGAACAAACGGCGTCATGTGACCTCGTCGTAATGTGACGAAGTGAGCCGAAAATACCCGAGTGCGCCATTTCGTGGTCTGGGGTTTTATTAGCAGTTGTTGTCGTCCCGAGCGCTTTTCAATCGGTACAGTATTTGATTTTATTCAGTTACTTGATGTGATTCCCCAAATTATTTTTTATGTAATAGCATAGTGTATTCTACCTACAGATAGCAAGTATATTTATAGATATATATTTATAGATGTATTGTTGGGTGACGATGTACGCCACTAGCATTAGAGTTTAATGTTGGTACTATTTTGTGTGGAGGGATACCATGTTCTGGGGTGTATGTAAATAAAGGGGGTGGAGCTTCCCTGCAGTTCGCTTCTGGCAGTGAAGGTGCACTGTGGCACGCCAGGTGTTTAGCGACTCAGTGATAGCGACCACACAAAGAAAAATAAGAATCGTCTCCTGTCTTGTGCTTCGAACCGAGTGTAGTCACCAGCAATGATGCCTACACATGAACAGCGAGGGACTTCCGCAGCAGAAGGATCAACAGGTTATGGGCCCAGGTGGGTTCCAGGCACAGCGGCGCTCCATGGGAGAGGATTACCGCCGCGATTTGACGGAGATGAGGCCCGCTATCACATCTGGGAGGCGAGGTTCCTAGCATACTTGAAAACCATCGGGCTAAAAGATGCTATCCTCGGGTGTGATGTAGCTACGGGATCCAGCGAACAGGCCGCAACAGAAACCGTGTGGAAAAACGAACTGGCATATGCTGAACTGTGCGGCTGCTTGGATGATAAAACACTGACACTCATCCTGTATGAAGCACCAGAAGATGGTAAGAAAAGTCTGGAAATATTGAGACGCCATTTTGAGTCCGAAGAAAAGCCGCGAATTGTCGGGCTGTACACAGAGCTAACCAATATGCTAATGGATAACGGCGAGGAGCTAGCGGGCTATCTAGCACGTGTCGAGAAGCTAGTGGCGCGCTACAAAGAGCTAAAGAGAACCTAAGCGATGCACTATTGGTGGCTATGGTGTTGAAAGGACTCACTGATGAATACAACCCATTTTCTGTGCATGTGACTCAAACGAGGGAAGTGTTAACCTTTGCTGAATTCAAGACTAGGCTGAGAAGTTTTGAATGCACCCTCCGCTACCGAAGCAGGCCCAGACCAGATGAAGTAATGACCGCCAAGTCATTCAAGCCGAAGCCCAAAGAAAAGACAAGAAATACGTCTTCAATGGAGAATGCTTTATTTGTGAGAAAGTGGGGCATAAAGCAAGAGACTGCACGAGTAAGGATAAGAAACCACACAAGCGAACGACAAAAGCTGATAAGAACAATAAAGTGGCTACAGTTATGGACGATTCGAAAAAGTTTTCCGTGGCAGAGACCAAGCCAAATCTTCGAGGGAAGAAGAAGAAACATTATTGCTCGGGTGAGTGAATGGCGACCCAAGGAGCGCAGCAATATGGACTACTCGTGGACAGCGGTGCTTCTGCCCACATAATCACCGACAAGACCGCATTCATCCGATTTGATGAAAGTTTCCGCCTAAAGATCACATCATGCAGCTGGCTGATGGAAGACGGATCACCGGAAGTGTCGAGAAGAGGGGGACGCGCAAATCAAGCTGGCCGACAGCAGTGGACGAGTAGTGAGTGTCAAGCTCACAAATGCTCTCTCATCCCAGAATACCCGCAGAATATCCTTTCTGTGGATGCAGCAACTTCGAAAGGAGCGAAGTTCAACTTTGCGAAGAATGACAACAAAATGATTCTTTCAGATGGGACAATATGCAAGATGATTGTAAAGGACCGTATGTACTATCTTGACATTGTCACAGAAAATTCTGAATGCAGTGAGGACTCCTGCAATGCATCTTTAGACATGAAAACATGGCATGAGATAATGGGCCATTGTAACTATGGTGATATTGCTAAGCTTGAAGCTGTGGTAGAAGGTATGAAAATTAGTAACAAAACTAGACCTAACCAGTGTGAAACCTGTATTCAAGGGAAATTCACCCAGAATAGAAACAGGAAAAGTGATGTGAGAGCTAAAGAGCCATTAGGGCTGGTACATACAGATCTAGGTGGGCCTATTGACCCAGAGTCATTCGACGGGTACAAATATGCCATCACTTTTACTGATGACTTTTCTGGAGCTGTTTTTGTATACTTTCTCAGGAACAAAAACATGGCAGTCGAGGCTACAAAGCAGTTCTTGGCAGACACAGCACCATATGGTAAAGTGAAGCGAATGAGATCGGATAATGGGACAGAGTTTGTTTCAAAAGAGTATCAATCTCTACTTGAGATAATATGATAAAACATGAGAGATCAGCGCCCTACTCCCCACATCAAAATGGGACAGCAGAGAGGAACTGGCGCACATTGTTTGAGATGGTCAGGTGTATGCTGATAGAATCAGGCTTACCCAAAGAGCTATGGCCATATGCAGCCAGAACAGCAGCAGTTATACGGAACAGATGTTACTGCGAAAGAACAGGGGAGACTCCTTATTTCCTTTTCACAGGAAAAGACCAGATTTGTCAAAAATGAAAAAGTTTGGTTCAGAATGCATGGTGTATGAGCAAAACAGGAGAAAGCTAGATCCAAAAGGCAAAAGGGATCTTTGTTGGTTTTGACCGTCATTCACCTGCTTATTTGATTTATTTTCCAGAGACAAACAAAGTTCAGAAACACAGACTGGTCCACTTCATCACAAAGACCGTGACTGAGAGTGAGACGCAGACCGAGAAGGCCCAACTGGAGGACCACTATGTAGAGTGGGTAACTATGCCTAAAGCAAGTCAGTTACAGACGGAATATGTAGGAAAAGATTCTGACACTGAACCAGAGCTTAAACCTGACTGCGACACGGACTCAACCAATGGTAATGAGACTCCTCGTACTTCTGGTAGAGAAAGGAAGACACCAAAAATATTTAGAGGATTATGAATGTGTGATAAAAGGCAATGAGATCACAATTGATTACTGCTATAGAGCAACAGTGGGATTGCCACAAACATTCTACGAGGCAATGGCATCGCCAAAGTCAGAAAAGTGGAGAAAGGCGATGATAGATGAGATGACTTCTTTTAAAGAGAATGACACTTTCACCCTTGTGCCATTACCGGAGGGTAGACAGACAGTGGGGGAAGGTGGGTGTATGCTTTAAAGGAGGATGACAAAGGCAATGAAACATATAAAGCGAGATATGTAGCCAAAGGGTACAGTCAGAGAGAAGGACTTGACTATTCTGAGACATTTTCGCCGACCGCTAATCTGACATCACTGCGACTACTGATGCAGCTTGCTGCACAGTATGAGTTGCTGTTAAACCAAATGGACGTGAAGGCAGCATACTTACATGCACCTATTGACTGCGAACTATACATGGATCAACCTGAAGGTTTTTGTGTGAAACAAAGGGATGGTGTACAACTTGTGTGTAAGTTAAACAAATCCATATATGGCCTCAAACAGTCTGGGAGAAATTGGAACATGATGCTTCATGAGTTTTTACTTGCGAACGAGTTTGTACAGAGTCAAGCAGACCACTGTATTTACACCAAAATGTCTGACAAAGAAAAAGAAATTTTGTTAGTGTGGGTCGATGATATCATTGTGGCTGCCAGCAATGAGAGGTGTTTATGCGAGATCAAAAGAAACTCAAGAGTAAGTTTAGGATGAAAGATCTCGGATGCCTCACTCATTTCATTGGGATTGATTTCAAGCAAAATGTGGGCTCAATCACATTGAACCAATCCAGATATATTGAGAAAATATTGGAAAGGTTTGGCATGTCTGAATGCAAAGCAAGAGCCACTCCAAGTGAAATCAAATGTGACCTGGTTCCAGAAGGGGACAAAACTGATCAGAGGAAATATAGAGCAATGCTGGGCAGCCTCATATACATCATGACCTGCACTAGACCTGATATTAGCTGGATTGTGAGTAGACTATCTCAGTATATGTCTGATCCAAGAGAAGAGCACTTGACAGCATTAAAACATGTGTATAGGTAACTAATGCAATGTTAGTGTATGTGGCGCCATCGAGTGGGGTGTTGGGTGACGATGTACGCCACTAGCATTAGAGTTTAATGTTGGTACTATTTTGTGTGGAGGGATACCATGTTCTGGGGTGTATGTAAATAAAGGGGGTGGAGCTTCCCTGCAGTTCGCTTCTGGCAGTGAAGGTGCACTGTGGCACGCCAGGTGTTTAGCGACTCAGTGATAGCGACCACACAAAGAAAAATAAGAATCGTCTCCTGTCTTGTGCTTCGAACCGAGTGTAGTCACCAGCAATGATGCCTACACATGAACAGCGAGGGACTTCCGCAGCAGAAGGATCAACATGTATATTTACCGTTCATTTGTCTTGACCAAGCGTGTAGTTTAAGCATAAAATACGAGGTTAATCAACCTGACAATAGTAAAAAATTTCTGACAGGACAAGCGGTGTCCAAAATGGAAGGATTTATAAATATTGTAAAATGTGACAACATCCCAAGCAAACCTGACAATTCTCAGGATTCACAAAATGCAACAACGCGGGTCTTGTGACTATCCAGTTGACTTTTTCTGTGGTTATTCAGGAACACAACGCAAATCCCTAAAGTAACGCCGAGAGTCGAGGAAGAAGCCGACTTGACCAGCACAGAGGAGTGCGGAAGGTTGGCGACGTCAACATGAGTCCACTTGTCCGGGTCATCGTGGTGGGTGCAGGTTGTCGAGGGGAGATCTACTCCCGCTATTCCATCATCCACCCTGATCGTGTGAAGGTACGCCAAGTGACAAACCTTTTTTTTTTTAAATCGAGAGTTGCGTCTGCGGTAACGAATGTCAGTGTCCAGTGTCATACAAACGTCTGAAATAACAAATGTGCTTTGATATTTAATTATTCATTATCCATGATATTCATCTCTATGAAGAAATGAAGATCGTGTTCACGATTTCCTTCCAGAAAAACGTCAAAAGTTATTTAACAAGGTAGAAAAGTGAGGAATCTCAATATGCAACAGTTCATTTCTCTAACTCTGCAACATTCCTTTGAAATCCCAATGTCTCCTCACTGGTGAGTTATTTTTAAATCAACTGAACTGAACTGAACTCAACTCAACTGTATTTATGGAGCACTTTCAAACAGCCATCGCTGCACACAAAGTGCTGTACATGGAGCAACTAACAATAGTAAAGCAACAAATAAGTAACAAAGACGGTAGAGAGCACCAAACTGTATAACTAAGATCATAATTTGGGTCATGCTGAGTCAAATGCCAAAGAATACAAGTGAGTTTTGAGGCGGGTTTTAAAGATTGGCAGGGAGGAGGCTTCACCAGCTATCATCTGCCGACGGGTAAGAAAAATACATCTATTGTGTCGGCTTTTGTGAAACTGTTTATTGCCTCCAATTTCATGACAGAGAGATCAATAAGATAACAAGCCGTACCAGAGCCTGTCATAAAAGTTGAAAGCTTGGAGCAGTATCACGACATTATTACAGGTTGTCGGAGTAGCTGATCCCAGGAAGTTTGCCCGCACAAAGTTCCAACAACTGTACAACATTGCAGAGGAGAACCTGTATGAAGGTGAGCATGAAACACCTTGAAATTCTGACAGCGATGCGCCTCGTTCCATTTTCAATGCTGCCTTTCCTAGACTGGCGCATTTTAGCCGAAAGAGAGAAGTGTGCCGATGCCGTTTTAATTTGCACTCCAGACGTCCTTCATAAGGTCAATATATTTAATACTAATAGCATCTGTATTGGTTTGACTTCCCACACCCTTGTTGGCCTGTATCGTTTTGGTCTGTTTGTGTGTCCCAGGAGCCCGCAGTGGCGTTTGCGAAGAAGGGCTACCATGTTCTTTTGGAGAAGCCAATGGCCGTGAGTGACATCATGGCTAGTAAAAAAATAACATGTCACATGTATGACAAACGGATGTCCCCTTTGGACAATAGTTGTTTATTATTTTTGGTTTCTCACTGAAACCCCAAAAAAAAAAAAAGACTAGATATCCAGCCATTTGTTGTGTACTGTATGAAATAATATGAAGAATGCCCCTATTGCGCAATCGCAACTACTGTACTGTACTTTCATCCTGCTGCATCTTGCTGAAATGAAAACGTATTCCTCTACACCTCTCTGTGACTTCAGACGACGGCTGAAGACTGCATAGAGATTGTGGCGGCGTGCTCGAAGGCCGGCGTGATGCTCTGCGTGGGTCATGTTCTACGATACGATCCCTACATCTGTAAGATAAAGGTGATTTGAATTTTGCAACTTCCTCTCTTAACTCATTCACTCCCAAAGACGTTTTTAGACGTCTTTTCAGATTTGGTCCAGAATTGACTGGTACTGAATGAGTTAAAAGCTTTCCCAACTGCATCTGGGTATTTTTGTCACCTTGAAAGTAGATCCTAATTTCCCCAAAATAACTTTATGTCTTTCAAAAATGCCAATGAAGTTTTGTTTTACCAGGAGTTGATTGACAGCGGTGTCATTGGGGATGTGATCCACATTCAGCACTTTGAGCCAGTAAGCAGGAATAAAGTTACACAAAATCTGTGATGATATATTTTTGTACACACATTCACAATGCGCAAACACAAGATCCCCCTCTTTCTTCAGGTTGGCTTTTTTCATTTTGCTCACTCCTACGTTCGGGGAAACTGGAGGAATGAAGCAGAGAGCTCCTTCTCTCTTCTGGCCAAATCGTGCCACGACATTGACCTGATCCATCACTGGGCCGGAACACGCAGGTAAAACTTTGCGAGCGAAATCCGTTTGCCAGCATCTGTAGCCCGCGACAGAAAGTCTCCGGTTTCAATCTAGCAACGAGTGCCACAAGGCTCCGTACCTGGCACCCCCCCCTTTTCAGAATTCTCGTCAGATTATCCGTACTTATTTTTTATTCCTATACTGAAGATATTTGTTTGCCATCCAAAAAGGAAGGTGTGACGTCGCGGCTTGTTCTTGCAGGTGTTTGAAAGTGACGTCGTTTGGTTTTGTCAGCCACTTCAGTCCAGAGAACAAGGTATTCTTGTCCTTTTTTTTTAATGTGCAGCACTTGTTGTTTTGAGGAGCTTCAACTCAAGGAATGTTTGGATGCTATTTGATAATTATTTCTGGACTGTACGCGTGAGACATGTCGCATTAGCCAGCAGGGGCTGGTGATCGCTGCTTGGACTGTTCCGTCGAGGACACCTGTCCTTACTCCGCAAGCAAAATCTACCTGGACAAGGTGAAACAGGTGATCATTGTAGCAAATGTGGTTTTTGCATGCTTGATGGTGCGTTATTTGTTGTTATTGTTTTCCCCTTAGGGCCGCGTTGGCCGGCCGATGTCCGACTTATGCCCCGACACTTTGCCAGACATGGAGACTGCATATGAGGCTCTGAGGACTGGACCATACGGCCGATGCGTCTATGAGTGTGACAACGACGTCTGCAGTAACCAGGTTAAAAGACCTTGAATTTGAAATGCTGATGTTCAAAACTTGAAAATGCCTTGAGAGATGAGTCGTCGTTGACAATTCAAAGACATTTTCTACTTTTACTAGAGGGCAAAAACTGGATTTGAGCTCTTTATGGTGCCAGTGGTCTCAACTCAATTCACTTCATGTTTACCGAAAAACACATCACAGTTCAAAAAATGAAAAATCAATTTTGATCATAATGGAAAATGGTTCACAAAGTGCACCCATATATTGCTTTATCGACACGAGGCAAGACAAAGAGAAAAACGTTCACCTGTAGAGTTTTACTGCATTTTCGGTTCATCTGGAAATGACACCCAAAAGCCAAGTATCCCTTAACATTTTTGTGAGTCTGTTCTGCTATCATGCTGTGAGAGGAAGGTTCAAGTAAACATGTGACTCATGAATGGACCTGCAAAATCAATGTGAATTCTTCTCCACACCCCTCCAGGGAACTCCCATGGGTGCAGTGGAACATGGCGTGGCATGCGTTGTTCTAGCTGGCACGTCTCACACTGTCTGCAGACCTTCTCGATGTCCATGTCAATATTTGGCCACCAGACATATTGTCGTGCAATTGTCTTCATTTTTACGATACCAGGGTGTCCGTCATGGATCTCTTTTAACACTGCTCTTCTTATTTTCTCTGGCACCACTACTCTTGTTCCCCACAGAACACATCCCTGTTCTACAGAAAGTTCATCTTTCTTTTTGTGAAAAACCCTGAAATTTTCGGGAATTTCTGTTGGCCACCCTAACTGGATGTATCTGTGTAGCAGTGAGAGCTCAGTGTCTTTGCGTGTAGCCTTCGATATTTGTTTTGCACATAATGGCGCCTCGTCCAGGTGCTCACAAATCAGTGCGTTAAGAGAAGCTGTTATTGTCTTCGTTGCGGGACAGCCGTTCAAAATCAAAAGGCTTCTTCTTGCCCTGATGATTATTGTCGTTTTGTTGCTGATTCTCTCGCAGATTGTGAACATGGAGTTTGAAGGTGGCCTGACCGCAGCCTTTTCTATGGTGGCTTTCACCGAAGATATCTGCAAACGAAAAACAACTATCTACGGCAGCAAGGTACAAAGAAGAAACTCAATCGTGACCCGCATCCAATCTGATGCGTATCACTTAAAATTAGGGGTGGGACTCCCATCTTTAAGGTTCTCCTTGCGGCTCCGTGCTCTGGAGAATGCCTCAAAAAGATTTTGTACGTCTGTGAAAGGGTCGTTTGGCCACATCCTGCAAAAACTGCGTCTAGACTGTCGCCAATTTAAAAACAGAAAAAGATCGAGTCGCGGTTGATCAGCGTGGGGGGATTTTGCACAGAGAGCCCACTGAGCCCATTGCCTTGAAATGCTTTCTGATGGCAGTTAAAAAGTTGGCTCGTGTCACTCTCTGTTGCAGTGCACAGCACTCCAGTTTTGAGGATTTGTGAGTTTGTCCGATGTTGACGTCGCCGTTGTGGTCCTGACAGCGAGTCATTTGATCGAGTTTGGTTTGGTTCAAACTCAATACACTGCTAGCGCAAACAGCTTTGGGAGGTTTGCGCTAGCTTTGCCCTCCACTGAGTGTCGCGCACACAGCTGAGGTCTATTGTCTCAAACTTATCTATTATGATGCAACTGGGCGGTTGAAGCGCTTTGGCGGGATGCAAACAACTTTTTGCACAATTTGTGCAGGAACCACACCTTGAACAAGGCTTGCATCGCAGTTTAAAAATTTTTTTTTTTTTTTAAACACAATTTGCCTTTCCGTCAAAGCAGCATCGCCGCTTGCTCTATTTTGTCCGGAATTCAGCGAGCTCTGATGCGTCCATCAGTATAATGCATGTACCGGCAACGGGTGCACTGAAAAGCATTCTGCATTGCTTGAAACGCAAACGTCGATCATCTTAATGAAATTAACGTTAGCATAAGAGTCCCATCCCAAATTAAAATGCATTCGCCATCAAAATGACAATTCAACCCCAACTTTTCAGGGCGAGTTGTCATTTAAAAACGACGAGATCCGCGTGTTCGACTTTCTAACCCAGAGAGCCACCAATTATGTGGTGAGCGTGGATTGCCCCAAGAACTTTGACCTGTCTGGACACCGTCGAGCTGATTACTACTTGATCGACTCATTCATTTCTGCTGTTGCTGTGAGTCTTCTTTGATTCTCCCGAGTGTCATTTGCAGACTTGTTTTCTTTCGTCACGGCAGAACCGACTTTCAAGCTCAAGCAACTCACTCAAAAACGGAGGTTTTGTCTTTGTGCCTACAGAACAGTGACCCGTCACTCATCGCCTCTGGTCCCGAGGAGACACTGCGGAGCCACTTGCTGGTGTTTGAGGCGGAGCGATCACGACGAGAAAGCAGGGTGGTTCACTTTGACCACTCCGGATGATTTGGGGGTGGGGGGAAATTGAAATGATTTACTTCAAAAACACCCAAGAATCATGTTTGTGGTGGGGCACACTTGTCATACTTTGGAGCGGAGTATTTAATCTTATTCAGTTATGAATGCTGAATGTGTTCAAATGTCACCTGGCTGTGACATGCAGCTTCATAGTAACACGATTAAAGCAATACTTGAAATACGACTATCAGATTGTACATACATACACATTAATGGCTTTTTGTTGCCATGCGTGCCTGTTTTTCATCATGTTCTTAAGAACTGTAAGCCTGTAAACCGAAAGAAGCCGTGTGCACCCTCTCAGGTCAAATTCTCAAACAGCTTCAGAGGAACGCGTCTCATTTTGTGGTCTTGTGAAATCCATTTGAGGTCCAGTGCTGCCGGGCACTGGATAGCTTGAAAGAAAAAAAATTGAAACCACTCAATGGATACTATTGTTACCCCCCGCCCCCAGTACCCAAGTTGCTCCATTCATGGTGTTTTCTTTTCCTTTAGACCAGTGGTTCTTAACCTTTTTAGGGATACCGAACCCTACCAGTTAATATGCATTCACCGAACCCTTCATGAGTGAAAAATATTAATATATATTTTTTACAAATTCAAGATGTTTAAAAAAATGCATTTATTAAAAACAGAAAAAAAGTAAATATAATTTCAGGAGATAAGAATATATATTTTTTTAATTGTACGAGGTACTATCACGACAGTCACACGTTGACTACTGAGCGAACTAAATTTCCCGTGGCGCTGATTGGACAAGCAATTTAATGTGATCATCTGCAGCCAGTGATGGCCAAGCGGGCGTGTCCTAACTAATTAACATGTTGAGTTGCGTGTGTCTCACCCTGCATGGCAGAGGCTCCGTCGAACCCGAGACCGACTCACCGAACCCCTGGGATTCCATCGAACCCAGGTTAAGAAACACTGGTTTGGACTAATATTCACCCTCCAAATCATTCAGAATGGCTTGACAATTCATTCATTCATCTTCCGAACCGCTTGATCCTCACTAGGGTCGCGGGGCGGGGGCTGGAGCCTATCCCAGCTGATAAAAAATAAAATAAAAAAAAGACTGAAAATTATCCCGTTGCTCTTTTCCTTTAACTCTCAGGTCTTGTGTCTTGCGCCTGCCCCGTAAATGCATGTCTACATTTGAACTAAAATGGATAAATTGGGTGCGCATGGACACGTATTCATCACCATCGACTGTTTTTCCTCCGTTCTATTGCCTACCTCTCTCCTTGAAGTTGAGACTGGAAGTGCTCATGACACAATGAAAACGTGTTTATCGCAGATTGACGTGTTGATCCTTCTGCTGCGGAAGTCCCTCGCTGTTCATGTGTAGGCATCATTGCTGGTGACTACACTCGGTTCGAAGCACAAGACAGGAGACGATTCTTATTTTTCTTTGTGTGGTCGCTATCACTGAGTCGCTAAACACCTGGCGTGCCACAGTGCACCTTCACTGCCAGAAGCGAACTGCAGGGAAGCTCCACCCCCTTTATTTACATACACCCCAGAACGTGGTATCCCTCCACACAAAATAGTGCCAACATTAAACTCTAATGCTAGTGGCGTACATCGTCACCCAACACCCCCACTCGATGGCGCCACATACACTAACATTGCATTAGTTACCTATACACCTGTTTTAATGCTGTCAAGTGCTTTTCCCTTGGATCAGACGTATACTGAGATAGTCTACTCACAATCCAGTTAATATCAGGTCTAGTGCAGGTCATGATGTATATGAGGCTGCCCAGCATTGCTCTATATTTCCTCTGATCAGTTTTGTCCCCTTCTGGAGCCAGGTCACATTTGATTTCACTTGGAGTGGCTCTTGCTTTGCATTCAGACATGCCAAACCTTTCCAATATTTTCTCAATATATCTGGATTGGTTCAATGTGATTGAGCCCACATTTTGCTTGAAATCAATCCCAATGAAATGAGTGAGGCATCCGAGATCTTTCATCCTAAACTTACTCTTGAGTTTCTCTTTGATCTCGCATAAACACCTCTCATTGCTGGCAGCCACAATGATATCATCGACCCACACTAACAAAATTTCTTTTCTTTGTCAGACATTTTGGTGTAAATACAGTGGTCTGCTTGACTCTGTACAAACTCGTTCGCAAGTAAAAACTCATGAAGCATCATGTTCCAATTTCTCCCAGACTGTTTGAGGCCATATATGGATTTGTTTAACTTACACACAAGTTGTACACCATCCCTTTGTTTCACACAAAACCTTCAGGTTGATCCATGTATAGTTCGCAGTCAATAGGTGCATGTAAGTATGCTGCCTTCACGTCCATTTGGTTTAACAGCAACTCATACTGTGCAGCAAGCTGCATCAGTAGTCGCAGTGATGTCAGATTAGCGGTCGCGAAAATGTCTCAGAATAGTCAAGTCCTTCTCTCTGACTGTACCCTTTGGCTACATATCTCGCTTTATATGTTTCATTGCCTTTGTCATCCTCCTTTAAAGCATACACCCACCTTCCCCCCACTGTCTGTCTACCCTCCGGTAATGGCACAAGGGTGAAAGTGTCGTTCTCTTTAAAAGAAGTCATCTCATCTATCATCGCCTTTCTCCACTTTTCTGACTTTGGCGATGCCATTGCCTCGTAGAATGTTTGTGGCAATCCCACTGTTGCTCTATAGCAGTAATCAATTGTGATCTCATTGCCTTTTATCACACATTCATAATCCTCTAAATATTTTGGTGTCTTCCTTTCTCTACCAGAAGTACGAGGAGTCTCATTACCATTGGTTGAGTCCGTGTCGCAGTCAGGTTTAAGCTCTGGTTCAGTGTCAGAATCTTTTCCTACATATTCCGTCTGTAACTGACTTGCTTTAGGCATAGTTACCCACTCTACATAGTGGTCCTCCAGTTGGGTCTTCTCGGTCTGTGTCTCACTCTCAGTCACGGTCTTTGTGATGAAGTGGACCAGTCTGTGTTTCTGAACTTTGTTTGTCTCTGGAAAATAAATCAAATAAGCAGGTGAATGACGGTCAAAACCAACAAAGATCCCCTTTTTGCCCTTTGGATCTAGCTTTCTCCTGTTTTGCTCATACACCATGCATTCTGAACCAAACTTTTTCATTTTTGACAAATCTGGTCTTTTTCCTGTGAAAAGGAAATAAGGAGTCTCCCCTGTTCTTTCGCAGTAACATCTGTTCCGTATAACTGCTGCTGTTCTGGCTGCATATGGCCATAGCTCTTTGGGTAAGCCTGATTCTATCAGCATACACCTGACCATCTCAAACAATGTGCGCCAGTTCCTCTCTGCTGTCCCATTTTGATGTGGGGAGTAGGGCGCTGATCTCTCATGTTTTATCATATTATCTCGAAGTAGAGATTGATACTCTTTGAAACAAACTCTGTCCCATTATCCGATCTCATTCGCTTCACTTTACCATATGGTGCTGTGTCTGCCAAGAACTGCTTTGTAGCCTCGACTGCCATGTTTTTGTTCCTGAGAAAGTATACAAAAACAGCTCCAGAAAAGTCATCAGTAAAAGTGATGGCATATTTGTACCCGTCGAATGACTCTGGGTCAATAGGCCCACCTAGATCTGTATGTACCAGCCCTAATGGCTCTTTAGCTCTCACATCACTTTTCCTGTTTCTATTCTGGGTGAATTTCCCTTGAATACAGGTTTCACACTGGTTAGGTCTAGTTTTGTTACTAATTTTCATACCTTCTACCACAGCTTCAAGCTTAGCAATATCACCATAGTTACAATGGCCCATTATCTCATGCCATGTTTTCATGTCTAAAGATGCATTGCAGGAGTCCTCACTGCATTCAGAATTTTCTGTGACAATGTCAAGATAGTACATTCGGTCCTTTACAATCATCTTGCATATTGTCCCATCTGAAAGAATCATTTTGTTGTCATTCTTCGCAAAGTTGAACTTTGCTCCTTTCGAGTTGCTGCATCCACAGAAAGGATATTCTGCGGGTATTCTGGGATGAGGAGAGCATTTGTGAGCTTGACACTCACTACTCGTCCACTGCTGTCGGCCAGCTTGATTTGCGCGTCCCCCCTCTTCTCGACACTTCCGGTGATCCGTCTTCCATCAGCCAGCTGCATGATGTGATCTTTAGGCCGGAAACTTTCATCAAATCGGATGAATGCGGTCTTGTCGGTGATTATGTGGGCAGAAGCACCGCTGTCCACGAGTAGTCCATATTGCTGCGCTCCCTTGGGTCGCCATTCACTCACCCGGAGCAATAATGTTTCTTCTTCTTCCCTCAAAGATTTGGCTTGGTCTCTGCCACGGAAAACTTTTTCCGAATCGTCCATAACTGTAGCCACTTTATTGTTCTTATCAGCTTTTGTCGTTCGCTTGTGTGGTTTCTTATCCTTACTCGTGCAGTCTCTTGCTTTATGCCCCACTTTCTCACAAATAAAGCATTCTCCATTGAAGACGTATTTCTTGTCTTTTCTTTGGGCTTCGGCTTGAATGACTTGGCGGTCATTACTTCATCTGGTCTGGGCCTGCTTCGGTAGCGGAGAGTGCATTCAAAACTTCTCAGCCTAGTCTTGAATTCAGCAAAGGTTAACACTTCCCTCGTTTGAGTCACATGCACAGAAAATGGGTTGTATTCATCAGTGAGTCCTTTCAACACCATAGCCACCAATAGTGCATCGCTTAGGTTCTCTTTAGCTCTTTGTAGCGCGGCCACTAGCTTCTCGACACGTGCTAGATAGCCCGCTAGCTCTCGCCGTTACCCATTAGCATATTGGTTAGCTCTGTGTACAGCCCGACAATTCGCGGCTTTTCTTCGGACTCAAAATGGCGTCTCAATATTTCCAGACTTTTCTTACCATCTTCTGGTGCTTCATACAGGATGAGTGTCAGTGTTTTATCATCCAAGCAGCCGCACAGTTCAGCATATGCCAGTTCGTTTTTCCACACGGTTTCTGTTGCGGCCTGTTCGCTGGATCCCGTAGTTACATCACACCCGAGGATAGCATCTTTTAGCCCGATGGTTTTCAAGTATGCTAGGAACCTCGCCTCCCAGATGTGATAGCGGGCCTCATCTCCGTCAAATCGCGCGGTAATCCTCTCCCATGGAGCGCCGCTGTGCCTGGAACCCACCTGGGCCCATAACCTGTTGATCCTTCTGCTGCGGAAGTCCCTCGCTGTTCATGTGTAGGCATCATTGCTGGTGACTACACTCGGTTCGAAGCACAAGACAGGAGACGATTCTTATTTTTCTTTGTGTGGTCGCTATCACTGAGTCGCTAAACACCTGGCGTGCCACAGTGCACCTTCACTGCCAGAAGCGAACTGCAGGGAAGCTCCACCCCCTTTATTTACATACACCCCAGAACGTGGTATCCCTCCACACAAAATAGTGCCAACATTAAACTCTAATGCTAGTGGCGTACATCGTCACCCAACATGACGGTTTCATTTGAAAGTCCAGAGTCTTTTTTTTCGCAGTCCACGTTTGACATTTTGTGCTTTTGACGGGCCATCGCCAGGAGCGCAATTTGGGAGGAGCAGTTCATCTGTGGCCCCCCCGTCCGTGTAAAACACCGCATCGGATCCATATCGAAAGTGAACATGTGCGTGAAAGCTGCAGTTGTCCCCATGGAAACATCTGCACATCAGGACCGGCCTCGTGATTGGCCATCATCCAAGTATGACTGGCTAATGCAGAGCAGCTCATTGTTAATGCGTGTTCTATGCACAACACAGACCGCTGGTCCTCGTGTCTTGTTTCTCTCCGACTCTGAAGACAAAACCCTGATTTTAGTGATAAGTCGAATGGAACGCAATTACAAATAACAGAAGCTTTCCTGTCACCGGTTGTCTCCAAGTACTCACCCACTTATGGGCTGCTGTGGGAACCCATCCTCTCATTTGCTCCCTTGCTTGCCGAACGACTGCCTTTCCGGGGTTTGTCCTCACTGCATATCACATCATATACTCTGGTTTAATATTTTTACATGAAAACGATGAATGAACACATTTTTGATACGCATTTTAGACAACTGTACCGGAGCACCTAAAAGAAGTGAAAAGTGCAAGAAAGGAAAAGACTTGCATGTGTAACAGCCTCCGCTCTTCTGGGGAGACTGGAGGAAATGTTTGTCTTTGTGTTACGGCCTCATTCCAAAATAAACACGCAGTACCACGTAACGATAACATTTGTGCAATAATGTCTTGATTCACCTTTTAAAGCCTCAAGTCTTCATGAATATGATGTGTGTATTTTTGACAAGAATTCTGGTCAATTTCATGTCAAGTCTTTTGCCATTATGATGCTTTCCGCTAGGCGATATGGCCTTAAAATAAAAAGTCAAGATTTTTCAAAAACTCCACAATGGATTTCTGATGTTAGTCATTTTCTCCCATTTCGCTTCAATGAAAAGCAAATAACTGAACTCAAGTTTTGCTCTTTTTTTCTGGGATTATAAATACACTTCCAGAGGAATGATGTAAATACAATACCGTTCATCAGTTTTTACTCTTGGGGGGGTGGGGTGGGGGAACCAAAAACAAAAACGTCCTTTTTATGGAAACATATTTGTAGGCTAATTTAACATGAATGGAGAAATCTGCCAAACTGCACGGGTTGGGTCAGCTGGTGCAAAAATTTAACCCCTTACCTGTTCCAACTCGCTCGGATACTTTTCTCATGTAACGTCTTTAACAGGTGAGGCAAGGTGACCTTTACAAAATATTTGAAACTTGGTGGCACATACCTCACGGTCAAAAGCTTCCAACATGTTAATCAATCACTGCTTTTGCAACGTTTGACGGCCGCAATGTCTTTGGTAATGTTTAGCTTGATGACTCCATGATTGCCTTCCACCAGGCTCGGTTTTATTTAAACTGAAAATGTCCAACTGATTCAGCCGTCACGTAACTTCGCAGGAATTATGCTCACGAGCTGCTTTTCTCTCCTGAGAGGTCGGAAAAGTTGTTCGACACAGCGATCTATTCGCTACATTGGCAAGACTGATTCCTATTGCAAGCTCCTGTTTGCAGCCATG
Organism: Hippocampus mohnikei; assembly: GCA_026261675.1. Taxonomy (NCBI): domain Eukaryota; kingdom Metazoa; phylum Chordata; class Actinopteri; order Syngnathiformes; family Syngnathidae; genus Hippocampus; species Hippocampus mohnikei. The sequence continues at coordinate 3,694,972 of JAKGUB010000284.1, read as the reverse complement.
CGCTAGTGGAAGCAATGCACTTAGTGTACGACGGAAGCCGGTTTAAAAAAAAATCCTGACAAATTTGAAGGAATTAATAATTGATTCATCACCCAGCCCTCCATTCAACCATTCACGTTACCATATTTGTACATGGTCACGTCATACTCCAACGTCACAATAAGTTCCATTCATGTTTTTTTTTTTGGTTCGTGGTTTCATTTCTGGCATTCGAGGCGCAATTTAAATTTTAATTATACTACTTTTTGGTGTTTTCCACTCTGAAAGTTTCACTGTAGTTGCTTCTCAACGATTACATTGATGATGATCTTTTGAGTGTCACGTCCGGTAGTGACTTAATGAAGTCGTGAATAAGACCTACTCGGGTGTCGGGGTTGAAGCTGCGGTGGACAGGTTGACTGCAGGCGTGTTCCCCTTCCCTCGAAATTGATCCGCTATGGAACCAAAGCCATCGCTAGCGAGGTCCTGATGGTGAGAAAAACACAGTCACGTTGAGCACCGTCTACTGTCTTAAAGTAACAATAAATGGAAAGCCGAAAGTTTGTGAAAAGTGGTCACGTCAAATGACAAGTGCACATACACACTGTGTTAAGCTCTCCTGGAAGAGAATGATGGACTGCAGATTTAGGAGGCCGTTGACTTTTTCCTCCGCCAGCTTCAAGCAGGCCGTCATGTGCTCATCCAGGGCTCTGTCACAAGAGCTCAACGTGCTGGACATGTCCGTACTTTGATAGCTGATGTCAAGTAACGTTTGGACACCTGGAAAACAACAACATGGGTCTAATTAACTGATGGATCATGTACTTGGAAGATGTACAAAGAAACAGGTGGCAAAGGAGAGCATTGTTGCATACATTTCTCCAGTTATCTGTCCATTCATTTTCTATGCTACTTATGCCCACGAGGGTAACGGGTGAGGTGGACTTTTAATTGTTTATTTGGTGCCTTGAGATAGAATTGCCTTGATTTTCCTACTTTTTCACAATACAAGAAATCACTTGGCCGTTTTTTGTCATGAGATGCAAGGGGGGGAGAAGAAAATGCACTTCAGACCCCCACCACTAGATGGCGGCAGCGAACTTTTGTAACACCTGACCATCAATTCAAATTGGTTTCCAAGGACAATACCGGGTGGTGGTGGTAATGCAGCATTAAGCTTGTCAGGCGTACGCGGGAAGAATTGTTACGATTGTATTATTGTTGATGCTCGGTTGTATTTTTGTTAATTTAATTTTAAACGTTCTGTAAAGTGCTTTGTTACAGCTGCAGCGGTTGTAAAAGCGCCATATACATCAAGATGTATTGTTAATATTTTTGTTATTATACAGCGTACAACACACCACTGGATTTTCGGTTGCTCTGCTGTACCTTTTTTAAGGCTGTTGACAATATCTCCCAGGAAGTCAATTCGCTTTTCATAGCCGCTTAGCTGCTCCTCAGTAGTCTCTTGCTTGGTGGTAATGGCCGCCTGGAGAGCTTGGCGATCCTGAGCCTGCTGTTTCTGCTCGGCAACAAAGAGCTCACTCTCCTTGTAAAGCTTTGGGTGGGGACAAAGCAAGCGGCACATTCAGTCCGATGACAACCGAACTGGACATTTCCAATGACCTAGTTTGGAATATGAGCGGCACGAAACCTGAGCGATCTGCTGTTTCATGTCCTCCACTTCCCAGTGCTGATAGTTGACAAAGCTCAGTAACGAATAGTTCTCCTCTTCCACTGATGAAAAAGAAAACCGCAAATTACTTTCAACAAAAATCACTCCGGTGATTCTTGACCATTGCTGAATTTTGACCCTACTTCCTAAGAAGTTTTCCACCAGTGTGTCAAGGTCATTCTCTCCCGTCTCAATCAGGATTTTCCTGATGGTATCTTCCAGATGGGCCAACTTCTGTAGCTGATCCAGAAGATCCGCTGTGGACAATATTAAGAGTATTCAGCCTCAGAATTTTTTGGGTAAATGTTAATGAGGGACAATTTTTTTTTTGTGCTAGAAATAATGAAGCGTGTCCAAATCTGGTCCCCGAGGGCCCCTGTCCCACATGTTTTAGATGTCTCCCTCGTCCAACACACCTGATTCAATGATCAGGAATGTTATCAGAATTGCTTATGAGCTGATCATTTGAATCAGGTGTGTCGGAGGATGGAGAGATGTGAAACAGACATGTCTGCGCTAAGACAAACGTGCATGTTTATTCTATCTATCTAAGCTATCGATCCATCCATCCTTCTCATCGAGTAAAGGTTCACCTTTCTCGCGGTCGGAGCCTTCGTCGCCGGCATTCTTGACGTTGACCATCGCCTCGAGGTTGCAGTGCGTGGCGATTTCATGCTCCAGGTTGGTTGTCGTTTGAGTGTACTGAGCTTCGAACTGAGCCTTTTGCTCCTTCAGCTTCTTCTGCTTGATCTGGATTGCAACGCTAAATGTCGAACACAGTACAGTGAGTGAACAGTTCAACACTTGTACTTCAAAGGATAAAAATGAAGGATTTATTTTCCATTCATTCGTTGGGTCCCAGGTGAGCGAGCTTTTCTCAACTGGCTTCGGGTGATACCTTGACGTGTAGACCTTGGCCCGGTGGCTAGTGTAGATTCGAGGTGTTTGCAAATTGGTTCAGAGAACACCAAGTGCAGTTTTTCAATCAACGTGTCTGTATTTGCTACGTGCGTCCACTGGAGGGCGCACCGACGCAGCATTTTATTCATGTGAAAATGAACGTCTACTGTCCAAGTATTTGAAGCCAGTGAACGCTACAGAGTGCCCGTCAACAGCATGAGTTCAAAAGAGGTTGGACTGGTGGAACCATTTTGTGTTTTGTCCAGTCACTGTGATAACTGCACTCCTCTTTCTGAATAGTTCCCAGTTTTGTTTGTATGGAGTGATGAGTCAGTTAAGGATGTCAAGATTTTCAGATGGATGTGTACGTTTATGTAACATTGAAATTATTTCAGTCTCATAACAAGTTGTTTGATACAAGGCGACCTGTTTTTGGAACGCGGGAGGGAGTACCAGGAGAAAATCCACATAAGACCAGAGAGACCATGCCAACTCAACACAGGTGGGCCTCTTTTCTCCAGGGTAGTGATGGGCAAGTGAAGCTTCATGAAGCACTTTTAGACTCCTCTCGATGGCACTCGTGGTTTAAAGATGCAGTGAGAATTTTAATACATTTCCATTGCACTAACCTTTTTACCAAGAGCACCATCTGGAGGATTAAAAAAATATCACAAGTGTTTCATGAAGCTTCATTTTCCCATCACTACTCCAGGGACTCTTGCTTCCTCCCACATTCAGCAAACACACATTTTAGGTAAGTTGAAGACTCTATAATTGTCTAAATTGTTGAATTGTGAATGTTTGATTGTCTTCATGTGAATTGGGGTTGACTGGTGACCAGTCCATGGTGTACCTCACCTCTCGCAAAACAAATGGAATGAGATGTAAAGGAGCATTCACCTGGCATTGTTGGCTTTCGTACACATAGCGCTCAAGTCCGAAATTTCCTTGCGGATGGCTTGCAACTCCTGTAGAAGACAACATGGGCAACATCAAACGCACATTCCGGCAGTTCCAAGCTTGAGCAATGGAGGTGCGGTGCGGTGCAAAATGTATTTCTCAGAAACATTTCAACAGGAGCATTTACGGGGGCTGACCTTTTTCAATTGAAGCTGTATTTGCAGGAACTCATTCTTTTCCATCTCCAGAATATCTAGTTCCTTCTTTAACTGCCCATTCCTAATCATCAGCTCATTGAAGCATATGTGACCCTTAAAAAAAAAAAAAAAACATGACTACTTTTAGCTTTGAATGATGGATGTGAGGGATGAAGCACGAACCTTGTACAGTTTGTCCTCTTTCGACAAGATATCTTTTATGGAAGTGTCTTCACATTTCGTATTATGCGGTGCGGTTCCCCCTCTCTGTGCGACCAACTTCCTCTCCCATTCCAAAATCTGGGAAGCAAGCAAAAGATGGGTTGGCATGACACTGCGCAGCATGAACGCAACTGTTTTAGCACAAACGTTCTAACCTGCTTTTTAAAAGACACCAGTTTGGTTTTGTTTGCTAGTATCTCCTCCTCTATTGTCTCCTCGCTGGACAAAAGGGTATCGAGATCTTGCACAGCGTTGACTTCTTTCTTTTGGTTAGAACTACTCTGAGCGATGGTGAGGATGTGTAAAAGTTCGTCATGTTCAGTCTGGAGCCTCTGGATCTCTCTGCTGCTCAGACAAGGATAAAAGCAAATACACTCGCACTTCAAGCCAAAAGAGCAATGAGAATTTATGTTTCGGTATGGCATGGACATGAATAAGGAATTAAGGATTGATTTTAAAAATTACAAAAAAAGTAACCCACTTGCCTGTCTTTCAGAAGGAGGCTTTGAATTTTGTCATCGTATGCCTGTTTGTCCTTTACAGCTTGACGAAATTGTAGCTTTAATTTGTGCAGGTCATTTTCAGCTGCAATTAAAAACAAGAATGCAATTTCATCCTAATCCCATTGTTTCGCATGAGACAGAGAGGGCAAAAACATACTGCATTATAGGTACCATTTACAATAACGTACCTGATAGTTCTGTATTTTCAGGCCCCAAAATATCAGGCGCCAAAAGTTCGCAATATGTAAAAGTCAACAGTCAAGCCTATTTTCTGAGGATGTAGGATGACTTTAAACACTCATGAATTGTTGATATTGGTCCAGTGTCACAGCAGAGGTTTGCTTTTGATCTGGCAGCTTGTTTATAACCGATAAGAACCACAAACTGTGCGTGATGTCACTTACGATTTTCCTCCTGTGATCGACCTCGGGCAGACCGTTTCATGTTTCATGAGAGTGAGAGCGCGCCTCCAGTCTAAGAAAGAACACAGCAGTTGGGGAGATTAAAGTACTTTTAAAAATGTTTTGCATGATTTTAGCTTATCTTTTGTCGGGGCAGCAAATAAAGTTGACCATATTTCACTACAATGGGGCAAAGCTAAATTATATGTATCAAGAATTTTAAAAAAAAACACCTTATTCCCAAAAATTGTACTTTTTAGTTCCACAAAAGAGTATTGTGCATTTGCACTAAATTCATTCTTCTAATGTGACTAGAATATGCAACTACAATAGCACATTTACATGTCATTATTTTAGTGTGACTAACTGTAGATAGAAGTTGGATCCATCCATCTATTTTGTATTCCGCTTATCTTCATTAGGGTAATGAGTGAGTTTGAGCTAATGCTAGGCAACTTCGGGTGGGAGGCAGTGTACCGTCTGGATCAAATTTCACACTCACATTCACACCGACGGACAATTTAAAGTAATCAATAAACCAAACATGCATCTTTTAGGAACAGGGCAGCGGCATGCAAAATGCCTGAATTTGAACTCCCAGCCTCACAACAGTAAGGTTGTCATTACATGAGGTCTGTCATAAAAATTTCAGAATTGATCTAAAAAAAAAGATATATTTCAAACACAAACTATCAGTTTTCCCAGTCATTGTGCACCAGACTATCGACCAGCACATCCAAGTCGTGATTATGAGACGCTTGCTTCATTCAGTGTGCAAGAAGAGGTGAGAGTCGCGGCAGGCAACCCATGACAACACCTCTGCCCACAAAGCTCTAAGCTTCTGACAGTTCCTGGCCATGAAGGCCATCATCGTGCAAGTGCAATCTCCGACTCAACCAACCTGGCTCCTTGTTTTTTTTCTTTTTCCCAAGATCAATGGAATTATCCAGGGAACAACATGGCCCTGGCGACGAAACAGCAGAGAATCCCGGAAGAGTCCCTCCAGGAGTTCATGAAGGCTTAGCAAAGAAGGCTTGGAAAATGTTTTGGACTCCAGGGGAATTAATTCTTTGTAGGGGAATTTGTTTTGTGACAACAGTCCTGCAACGTTTTACACAGACTTTGCAAACAACTCAATCAATATACTTCTCAGTTTTCCTTAACTGTCATCATATTACTATCATATGTAGACTATATTTATTCCTTACTATATACCAACATCATAATCTACTGTTTTACTTGCATTTAGATTAGATTAAAACATATGTTCAATATATTCTCAATGTTATCTATCTATCTATCTATCTATCTATCTATCTATCTATCTATCTATCTATCTATCTATCTATCTATCTATCTATCTATCTATCTCTTTCTTTATCATCAACATATAATTTAAAGTTTAGTTAATTTTTTACAAATTGGGGATAGAGTTGGGTAAAACCTGAGAATGCTGCTTTGTCTCCCCCTGCAGGTTAGCTGAGGTTGCTAGCTCACGTAGCATCACGTCCAACAGCCCACTGAGTACACGTCCACCGAGTCATTGTAGTGACGTCAAACTAACGTAAAATTAACGGGGGTCGGCTTCATTCTAAAACAAACAAAGAACACAAACATTTCCAGTTACTAGTTAACATTTGGGTCGCAAAGGCCGGTTGTGTTCTTGTTAGCTCACGGTGTACGTCGACGGTAAGTGAATGTTGATCATGACCGCGGTCGTCATGTCCAAGCTAGGTAGCTGCTCCTGCCGTTACGTCACGCGCCAGCTGTGTGCTTACTTCCGCGTTTATTACACAGCGCGAGGCACTGTGATACAGAGAACGGGGTGGATGACATCATTGTTCACTTTCTTGAATTTACTGCGCAGTAATAAAAGGATTTCTTTCTTCTTTGTTCTCTATCTGTCCATCTATCTATACTATGTCTTTCTTTTCTGTTTTCTCTCTTCTTCCTCCTCTACCCACCTACCAACCAACATTCATAGCTCGTGCTCTACTTTTCTTACAAAGAGGCACTTCAATTACTTGGCAAGAGACAAATTGATAATGTGAATCACTCAAAGTGTTATCCACAATAACAATTCCGTACTAGTCAATGACAACAGCCCGAGAAAGGCGGGGCATTCGTACAATACTTCGAGCTGATTGGGCGATGCCACAACTTGCGCACTCTTCCCTAGTTTTATTTATTTTCTGACCAATCACGACAACGGATGAAAATGTCCACGCGTTGAGCAAACAGGAATATCAAACTCTTCTCAACCCCAGTAGGTAAAGAAACACAAATATATTTTTCAGCTGAAATGCTCAAAGTGCCTCTTGCTGTTCTTGTAAAAATGAAATTGGTGAATTCTGCGAGAACAGAATTAATTGCAGCGTCCATGCGTTGGTCCACCGGTCTCGCCACGTTTGGTTTGTTTGTTTACCCCCAGACTCTGCACTTGTTGTTTTTGTCACACCCGCATATCACGCCCCCAAGCACACGGTGGCGCGGCTCGCTATAAGATGGATTCTCGGTGTTTCCTGAACTCACAAATACCGCGAGAATTCAAGTTTGCTGGCAAGGTTAACGATTCAATAACATCCACCTCGAATCATGTGTAACACAAAGAAGTATTATAGTATTACGATTACAGCTAACACCCTGACAATTAAATACAGAATTAATGCACAGGGGACCACTATCTAAAGGACAACGATAGGATGGTGACAAGAATGCCTACTAAGATTAAAGTGTAAGACTTCAAAGTGCAAAAGAATTGGTGGCAAAAAAGACGAATTTTAATAAGCACATTCGGTGCACCTGATGCTGAGTGTTAGGAGGTGAACTTAATTTTCATTTGCACTCAAATAATATTGTAAACAACACCACACTAATAGTGGGTCGAAGAAGCTCCTGTGAATCATTCAGATGGTCAGGTTGATGAAGACTCAGGCCCAAGATTTTTCAAAACGGTTCGCTGAATAGTGGTGAAAGATAAGCAACACACACACACACACACACACACACACACACACACACACACACACAAACGAAAGCTTGTTTATCTGCATACAAAAATCAAAGTACTATTCTTCCTCACTGCCTTGTTAGCGCCACGAGTGCCTTACATGTCTAGGGGATTTTATTTCTTTTTCCGACTCTAAGTACACAGTCTTCTATGACACACATTTGAAATGGACAATTGATTATAGAATATGCCCAATATAAAACCTGGAGGATACCGTTAAAATTGGATCCTTTTCAGAACAGGCTCCACAGGTCTATAGTAGCAAGAAGGGTGTGTAGCGCAATGATGTCATGACTGAATCACTGAAAACTTTGACCTGATGCGTGTGTAGGATTGCACCGAACTGTCCTTCGGTCAAGTCCAATACACATACAATACGTACAACCTACATGCACGTCAAGACAGAGGTAAAGGTCAAACTGCTGTTGCCTTATCCTTCCCGGAGTCGTTTCGTCCTCACAACAAAACACACACAAGTGCCTGATTTGCTCCAGGAGCTTGCCCTGTGAGTCACAAGCTGTTTTTTGAATGAGTCAACTGTCAAGAGAGCCCACGCCAAACACCCCCTCCCCTCCCCTTCGCGGCCCTCCCTCGCACACGGGGGCACATGTCGCCCACGCTTTTACGTGGGCTTTAAGCTCACCATGGCATCACTTCCTCCCTCTTTAAATCACTTATGACACATCTTCAAACAGCCCAGAGCAGTGGAGATTTATTGGCTGGCGTGGTTAAATCCATTGACCTCAGTGCTACAGAAAGGTTTCAGGAAAAAAAAAAAATCTTTTGATTTATCCCTCATAATCTACAAAGTATGTTTCTCTTTTTTTTTTTTTCTTTCCGGAGACATGCTGTGACGAGTGGTGGCGTGTGGTGAATTTTCTGCTGAATTAATAGTCCAATAATAGTTCTTGCTCATGGTGAGTCAACAGGAAATGATGGAGCGCGAGTAAGGCAAAGGAAGAAACTGGAGTGGAGGTTGGAAGAACGAAAGGAGAAAATACAGGGAAAAGGCCGAGTGACTTTGTCACGTCCTAGGATTGTGAGCTATGCAGCGGGGAGGGACACCCGCGCACATAAACGCACGCACGCACGCCCGCAGCCAAATAAAATTCAGTCAAGTCAGTGATGTTATTGTCATTAATCTGTAGAATAGAGCAATGGTCCAGCGGTTCAAATGTCATAGCTTGAGGGTCTCCCGAATTAATTTGCAATAAATTGTCATATCAATTTTTAAAAAAGTGCGTCCTTATCTATGATACATATGACAGCAAACAAATTGAACCAATTGGTCCTGCCTACCTTAGCTTTGGGCTTCTAAAAGCCCTGATATGATTGTGAATTATCATCACATAAATCTAACATCCTGTTTTTAAATAACGTTGTTTTTTTAAAGAATAAGGAACAGGAATCAAGTCCTATTTTCGAGAACAAAAGGTGGACTGTACTATTTTAAGAATACATCCTCATTTTGTATAATGGCATCTTTTCCAGAATAAAAGCAGGCAGGTGACGTTGTGCTGCGACTACAAAATTGAGGTTGTATTTTTGAAATTTACATCAATATGATAATGGGGCGGCTTTATCTTAGAGAAATCGGACATTTGTCATGTCTTTATGTTATATTTGTATCCAGACAAATTGCATCTTTTTTGTGGTACAGTACTTCCGTTTACTTGGCCTGAGGATTATGAGAGCGGCTTCTCTGAGGGGTCCTGGACCCCAAAAGTCTAAAACCCCTGCAACAGAGATATGACGCTCTCATGACAAATATGACACTGCAACTGACATCTCGGATAATGGAGGTGATTACTACGAAAGACTTTGACGGCAGTGCAAGTTGTGAAAATAATCACGTCACATATCACATTTCGACTTATTTAAACCCAAAATAAATTGCAAATATGAAATGCACAGACAATAAGAGCCCCGCAAGTTTGTGTGTGAGTGTATGGGGGTGAGGTGTGGTCAACAGCAGCTCCTGCCTGAGCCTGCTCCTCGTGTTTATGCGCTTTAGTGTTCTGCCGGCGATTAAGAAACATCCGAAAAGTGCATCAGCACACCTCTTGCCAAAAGTCAGCCCAAATAGACTCCAGTTCACCATTTACCCATAAGTGATTTAGCGGCATATAAAATGGATGGATGAATAATTTGTCGTGGTGAACAACTTTGCTGCTTCATACTGGATGTTATTCATCCTCTCGAAAATGATAACTTTGCCTTTAAAGCCAGCGATCAAAGGGACCCATCAATCCTCGGCCAGTCCTCCTCCTTTTTCCTCCGCGGGGTGGTGGGTGATTATTTGATAACTGAGCTCTATCCCATCCCATAAGGTCAAAGGTCGTGTTGCGAGGCCCACTCAGACATCCGAGGAGCTCGATTCTTTCCCGCTTCCTCCTTCCCGTCAGAGCCGCTGAAAAAAAAAAAGCAATTTAATGAAATGATTGGCATGTTTTTTAAATCCCCTTCTGCAGTAGGTCGATTAAGTTTGTATATGAATGAAGAAAGAAAACAGGCGTACAGTTTGAATGAAATCATTATTGTTCCGTGTCAGGCTGACGGAAGTTGTGGGTGGGAGCACACAACTGGAGTTTCTCAAGTGTTGGATGATGCCGCACCTAGTTCCGCCATTTTGTAGCCTGGCAAATAAGATTACTCATCAACTCAGGAAATCGATTTTTTTGGGGAGGTGGTGGGCCACTTCATTCTCACCAGTAAGCCACACATGTATGAAGACAGAACTTCATCCATCCATCCATTTTCCACGCCGCTTATCCTGAAGAGGGTCACCGGAATTGCTCGAGCCTATCCCAGCTGACTTCGGGCGAAAGGCGGAATGACCCCCGAACTGGCCGCCAGTCATTCACAGGGCACACGTGGAGACAAATATCCATACACACCCACATTTGCACTGTCACTCAGTGGGAACCGATCCCACGCTGTGCGCACTCATTGTACCACTAATACGCCATCAGCGACTTTTAGACAGAACTTTTGGAAAAAAATAAAAACTTTGATTTTATAATCTAAATTCAGGCATTGCGCAATTCAAGTATAGTGAGTAGACTGAAAACACCAGTCTGGCTGTAATTACTATTACATGTTTGTACACAGCTGGTTCTTCTATAAGAGAATTCCCCGTGACACTGTGTCAGCAAATCAACTGAGCACAGATGTATTTACCATGCCGCATGTATGTTAACACAAACATTTGAGATGGAAGACAGATACGGTGGAACCTCTGAAGTTAAATCACAATCTGTTCCAGTCTTTTCGTCTGGCAGCACAAAAAAAAAAAAGATCCGTCATCCACCGGTCGATCGTAGACTTTCATTTGAAGGCTGTCGTTTGGCCGTAGGCGTGAATGGTTGTTTGTCGCCAATTGACGTTGGAGTAGCTCTGTAAAATTGCCACCGGGGAAAGAAATCTGTCACGGTTTGAGAATCCAAAATGGCTGTCGCACTCCTCCGACATGATGTACAACGTACACTGTCCATTTGTTGAAAGTGAATTTGCTCTTCACAAGATACCCAGCGGATGGCCTGCTGCCAACACTGCTGACGAAAACCTCAGCGCTCTTCAAGCAGGCGTCAGGAAAGCTTATCCTGAATTCAGCGGCTGTGTTGGAGGGCAGTAACACTTTACAAGGACTGACTTTAGCTTCAAAAGATTATAGTGCTCAATAGCCAGTCCAGTTTCCGATCTGCTTTATCCTTGCAAGAGTCGTGGGGGGTGTTGGAGCCTATCCCAGCTGTCTTCGGGCAGTAGGCGGGGGAGACCCTGAACCGGTTGCCAGCCAATCGCAGGGCACACAGAGACAAACAGCCATCCGTGCTCACACTCACACTTGGGGACAATTTAGAATGTTCAATCAGTCTGCCATGCATGTTTTTGGAATGTGGGAGGAAAGCGGAGTACCCGGAGAAAACCCACGCAGGCCCGGGGAGAACATGCAAACTCCAAACGGAGCCAGGATTGAACGCACGACCTCTGCATTTGTTGATGCTGAGTTCCGGTGCAGCCGGCTGGATAGACTGTCACTTTCCCCGCCCGCTCTTGGACTTTGGCGTTTTCATCACTGTTGCGAGGAGCGGGCCGTTCGCTGCATGGCTTGTCAAGAACAGATCCTGTTTCGAGTAACTTGCCATGGATGATCGGGGGACTGACTCAATTCTTGCCAGGCACGAATCTTGCGTTTATGTTCCGATGTCAATCGGCGAGCCGTGATGACGACGGCGTCACGTCTGTCTCAATGGTACCTGAAACAACATTTTAAAGACTAAAGTATTAGGTGACCCCGTATAACTGCAGCTGCAAGGACCTTTCAAGGCTTGACAAAGCACCCTGGAATTACAGCTCCCACGGTACTAACACACATATATCAATTCCCAGATACCTCCAAATATACCCACTCACCATCATTGCCGAGACTCTCAGCAACTCCAAATCTCGAATTATAGTACATGAAAACAAGTCCTGGTTGGGCATTGTTTTGTACAGTGAGTCCCTGCTCCACAGCAATGTCAAAGGAAAGCACGCGAAAGGAGGGCTACAAAAGTGGGAGTTGGGTTTCTGACAGAACTGACAGCTGCGGGGGACGCAGGGGCTCTCAAAGCAGGAAATGGCTTGACCTCCCACAGTGGGAGATCGCCCCGCCCTGACAACAACCCCCACAGCATCCCGGGTCACCACGGGCGCCTACAGAGGACCGCGCAGCAAACGTGCTCGCCCATGTGATAAGAATGTCCAATCTGGCATCACCTCAGCATCTTGAAAACCCAGAAGCTCTGGTGGACTTTCAAGATAAGCATTTATGTGAATTTAGTGCGATGTGAGGATTTCTCCATTTAAGGCACAGGGGGAGTCGTCCCATATAAGATGGCGCTGTTTTCCCCGTTCTTTCAGTTTTATATTTAATACAGAGTCGTGATTATATTGAGCTTTTCTTCGCTTAGCCACACCCCCAAAACAGGGCGGATAGTCACAGCGCAGCACCAAACAGAACTGATGTCTGACACTTTAGTGTTGAATTCAAGGATGCATTTTATGACTTTTGAAACATTTTTTTATATAGGCTCCATTTTGGTTAAACAATGGGCTTTTCTTTTCCCTCTGTTTCCATTCATGCACCTATTTTCTGTACAGCTTATCCCATTCAATGTGACAGGGAGCTTGAGTCTATCCCAGGTCATTGGATTGACTGGTCGCCAGTCAATCAAGTCCCATTTTGAGACAGAGAAGCACTCACATTCATATGGCCACTGAGTAAGAACGGAAGCCGCGCTGCTTTGGAAGTCAGATGAGTTGAGATCAAATGCTCGTTAGCGCTTAGCTAGCATTATGAAGGGAAAGTAATGTGGTTAATTGTTTTTAAACACACACAATGTGAAATTCACTTTATTTGATGTTTAGTTTGACAGTCAACTCCAAGTAGCCACAAACAGCTGCAGTGGAAGTTTTTGGAAGAAGTGTCGAACTGCTACTTCTTGGCAAGCGAGTTGAGTTTATTGGCGAAAGACAGCTTGTATCAAGAGAAATTTGTGAATTGGGTTGCTCGTTTCTTAAGGCACTTAATGCAAAAGCCACTTGGAAAAAATGGAATTGAGTAACTTCAACACACCAATTCTTTTTTTCCAGCGATGCTCCTTGTCCTGAGTAGGACAACCATGGCATAAGAGTAGGACAACAAGTACACACGCTACTCGTGAAGCAAAAACGGCTTCACTAGTTCCCCTGGTGACATTACAAAATTGTACTGATGGGACACTTTACCGGTAATACCAGGAGCATTATCAGCTACTCTGCAGTTTTGCCTCACTGACATTATGTAGTTGCCCTGCCTTTACGCCCAAGTTGTCCTACTAGTGAGGAAAACGCTTACTTTCACATGTACCTTCAGATGGATACGAAGGATATCGACGATGTACTTGAACAGCTTTTCATAAAGCCGTTTAATGACTTACTGGGTGACAAGACTTAGAATTATTATTGTCATTGCGTCATGTACAGCAAAATTGCTACGCCCTAAAGTCATTCTTTCTACCCTGAATTGTTTGACCAGTGAGGGGATTGGTACCTCGACCTTGAGGTGGATATCAAGGATATTGCGTCATTGTCATGGTTGCGAGCAGCAACTGGCGGGGACAACGAATCCGAAGAATTCTGGTGTCTCATGGACAGTTAGCAGGTATGAGAGAAGACTGTGGCGATTGGCCTTTTATCAGTTTGTTCATGTAAAGACGTCGCTGGATGGTTGGCAGGTCGGCCTTGGGTTTACGGCTAATGGTGGGATGACACAACAGGATGTGGAACTAACGCCATGTTTGTCAAAGCGCATGAGTATTCTTTGAGCAAACAAACCTCCAGTAGTGTCATGGGACCAGGACGGCGAGTGATTGACGCAATACTGTCGTCGTAGTCCATGTTCGTTGGATGAGTTTACACACACAGGACACACGTGGATATAAACCACTCCTTGATATAGGGTATATGATTTTTATTTTGATTTTTTATTGCCGCAAGCTCAGCGGAAGAGATCAGCAAAATAGATGGGAGCGACTGAGTCCACTGAGTCATCCGGTATCTTTTTTTTTATTTTATTGATTTATTTGATCTGTAGTTCAGTGGCCTAGTGTTCAGCTCTCCCGGGAAGAAAGTTTCACATTTCCATCTATGTTTGCTGGGACCTTTTCTGTGAAGAGTTTTCACGCGCTTGTGTGGGTTTTATCTGGATTTCTCCCCGCAGTTAAAAAATATGGAAGTTAAAATAAAAAAAAAAAAGACATTCTCATTGTTTGCACCCTGATCTGTTGTGGGCCAAAGTGACCCTTTGATGATTTACAAATAAAGAAAATCGATATATTTTTAAAGTAAAATCGGATTTACCTTCTTCTTTCATTGGAGAAGAAGAAACAAAAGTGCTGATCAATGGAGAAAGTTGGGGGAATATATGAAAACAAAAATGTCTCTCTTTCTCTTGCACTTTTTTTTTTTTAACAACCATCCAGAAACTGCTTCGTTCAGGGCATTGATGATGCTAATTTGATATTTACGCAAATGTGTGTGTGTGTGTGTGTGTGTGTGTGTGTGCGTGTGGGTGGGTGCGTGTGAGTAGCCAACCACTCATAACCTTTTGGAGGCAGCAGGTCATTAGTTACGGTAGTTAGTTATTATTCAGTTAGCCATTGATTCCGCTAGCTTGGCCTCGCTCGATGAGTAAAGCGGACTGATACAGGAAAAGGGTATGTTGACGTTTCTCACAGTAAACATAGCTGAACTGAAAAACAAGGAGTGTTTGTTTTATGGAGGAGGAGGATCGATTCCTGTGTGTCATAAAGAGGTATCCATCCATCAGTCACGTACGCAAATGAATACCTGTTATCAAACAACAGAATGTTTTTCCACGTAGGTTGTTATTCCCATAAATCATGCCATATTCCTTTGTAAAATTGGGATGTATAATATTTTTGGTGAAAGCCACATCTTTTCTTGGAAGTGTCACCAAAAAGTCACCCGGTTACAAATTTCACCCGCACAGGTCACACGGAAGTTGCTTCACTGCATCGTGAAGGGCAATTGTCACTGTATCGTCGTGCAGTATGCGGGGTTCTGCCACTAATAAAAAATGCTGTGTTATAATCCCGGAGCTTTGACAAAATAATTACAGCTCCAGGTACGAGGCGAAATCCAGCCAGCTGGATGCTGCCAAGTTATAGTGTATATAAATATTGTATTATGTGTTTTACAATAATACCCGAATATATTTCCAATTTTGTACAAACCTGCGGCTTAAAAGCAAAGCGCGAAGTCTCTGTTGCCGAAATACAAACACTCGCCTTTATTTAGCACTCGTTTCCTCTCTTTATATTATGTCAGTTCACTCCACATGCAGAAGATTCAGATTCATAAAGATAAAAAAAACAGGGGATCCTTGGTTTAATGGAGTTCCGTTCCCACAGCGGCAACGGAACCAGAATTTGTCGATTCAGTCGGAACGTGCTCTAGTCTGTCAATAATCGATGCTAAAGCAGTGGTAAAGTCAAAATGGCAGAAAATCAGTGGTTGTCCAACTTTACACAGCAAGTACCACGTAAAAAAATATGCTCATCCCTCCAGGTACCAAGATCATTACCGCACTAAAATATAGTGGCATGGTTAGCCTGAGTGTTCATCAAAAACAAGACAGCGGTTTTATTCTTAAAGAGTTTACACAAAATTATCTGATAGTAAGCCATTGACACATTATTCACAGTTTGAACATTGAAACTGCGTTTGAATGTGGGGGAAAAAACTAATGAAATAGTGATTCATAGGTATTGTACATTAAAGTTAAATAAGAACCCCCGCCCCAAAAAAAAACAGAGAAAAAAGGCAAATGTACTGACAGGGATTCTTACACGTAGCACTCGACTCTTGTTACTAGAAAAAAAATCCAAACATCATTAAAAGTATGACTACTATTCTTTGACCACATTCTTCTTGTGCTTACATGACCAACTTTTCTTACGCAAACTACTCCAGTGATTCCCAACTCGTGTGCCTTGAGAAATAATCACGTGTGCTGCGAGAAATTTTCCACCGTCACTTGGTATGACAACAATCAATCCTTGCCAGCAACGCTGACAGGACAATTAAATGCTCTTCCATGAGATGGCATAATGTAGTAATGTACGATATATCAAGTGATGCCGTTCTTACAACAGAGTCGAGTCATTTACTCTGTTTCATCAACCACTTCGCCTTCGTCAAATGCCCCCCCCAAAAAAGGGTGGTGGTGCAATCCGAGCGATTTCAAAGTGTGACGTCACGGTGGAAACCGTCCTAAATTGATGCTTTTTCGTTTGACCTTTTAGGGAGCGTTTCTCCTTTAAGAGGATGCTGGGTGGAGTTTTGAGCACACCAGCGCATTTATGCCGAGGCGTGCTGACGTCATCCAGCCACAATGAGCGCACTTCACACTGTTGTTGACGCGTCATAATGCACATGGCTCCGTTGCGGATATGAACGAGAGATGGAGCAGAGACTGACAGTCGGTGAGTACCAGACTACTGAACGTTCGTGCGAGGCCGAATGTGTGAATATTGAGTCGACCGCTGATCGGTCGCCATTCCAATGCGAAGAGGGAAACTGTGATTTTCTTTAATTAGACTTCCTCAAGTAAATTTACGGCGAATAAATGAGCGAGCGACCACAAACTCGAAGGCGTTTTCTCTCCTCCTTGTGCCAATGAACTACGAATGGACCGTTACGTGTAATTTCAATGTTGTGTGAGTGAGAATGCGCTCTCATTCTAATAATGAGCCGCAGCACAACCGTCTGACGTCCGCTGCACCACCGCGATCTACCGCTAGGGACGCTAATATATACGGCGTATACATTTAGACACAGAAGGGCACATCCTTGTGTAAAAGTCCTGATTCAGCTCTTGGTGAAAGTAAAAATACAATCTGAAATGTACTTGTAATGTAATGAAAAACAAAACATTAATAAATTGACACAATGGGGGAAATAAACACTCCGTACTAAATAGTTTTTCTTTCTTATGAGCTTACATAGTGCTTGTATTAAAAAGACAAGAAGCACGACATTTGCCATGAATCATTCTGATATCTTTTAAAGCCATGGGTGGGAATCAGCTTGTTTCATTGAATTTGCCACATCACTGGCTCACGTTTCTCTATGTTGCCGCTGACCCTGGGGTTTTTTTTTCTTCACCTTGCATGACCCCAAGAGCTTCAAGATAAACAGTCCTTTTTTGACAAAATAACAAGTAGAAAGTACAGACGCACAGAGATCTGTTTGAAAAAAATAGAGTAAGAGTAAAAAGTCGCGAGAACAATAGATGCTGAAGTAAATTACAGATACTCTAGAAAGCGCTTTGTTACAGCTGCAGCTGTTGTGAAAGCGCCATATAAATAAAGATGTATTGTATTGTGTACCTGAAAAATCTACTAAAGGACAGTCACAAAGTATTTGTACTTCATAACTTATGTTTTTGTAGTTACTTCCCACCACTAAAAATACATCATGGCCCTGGGACGCCATACTTGCTGTTTTTTTGTTGCATTTTTGTAAATTTATGGACAAGAAGTTATGTTTGTACAAAAATGTCCTGCCTATATGATGATGAGTTATTATTATAAATAGTTTGCTCAACAGTGTAATAATGTGGCAAAAAAATGGACACTCTATTACTGTAGTGCTGGTTTTCTTTTGGATTGTTTTTTAATTTTTTATATATATTCATGGTACAGAAGTGTTTTTCATGTTTAAAAATTAAAGACCAAAATAATCCTTTAGTATGACATTGCATCATTGGCAATATTTATGTATTCATTTCGTTAGTTAATTTTGCCCTCATCTTACGTTTGAACAGCTCGGGACGCTGCCAGGGATTTGGAGCTCTGTAAAAAAATATTTTATATAAATATATAAACACACACACACACACACACACACACACACACACACACACACACACACACACACACACACTCATCAGAGCATTTTTCTTTGGCTGACTGGTATAGGCAGCAATATCGCTACCGGTATTACGAAGTCAAATTGCCCTGAAACACTAACATGTTGAGATGAGGATTTAAGTATTTTATGGACATTGCTACCACAGACATCAAATTGGTTGTAGGCTCACACCGAAGGTTTCTTTTGGACTTCCCGGTTTTCTCCCTGTGTGGGTTTTTTCCTGGTACATTGGCTTGCTTTCATGTCGCGTTTATTTAATCGACTGCAGAGGGTACAGTGTGCTTATTTGTGGGAAAGTGGCTATTTGACAAGAGGCCTTTATTTGTACTCCTCCTTGCGTGGGTGCGGAGCAAAACATCCTGATATCAGTTGACTTGCTGCGTAGCTTGTAAGACCACGCTGAGCTGTGTTTCGTTTGTCATGTTTTAATAAGTCCTTTTTTTCTTTTTTAAATCAGTCATCATCTCAGGAATAAACTTTTTTTTGGGGGGGGATAATACAAAATAAAAAGAAAACAAAACAACATGATGAGTGACAGAGGATTTAACGCTCTGAGCTACACGGCGGCAAAATCGTATCCACATCGCTTCCTTTTTTTTTTTTTTTAAACAAATGTAGTTTTTTTGGGATTGAATCATACAATTTGCGTAAAATGGGTTTCATTGCAGACTCCATCCTTGAGAACTGGTTGTTCTCCAACTTAACGTCTACGTTGCGTAAAGAAAGTGGAATCTGAAGGTTTCTGGGAGAGGTACTTGCTGTCCGACTGCAATTTCCGGAGCTCATGCCTTTTGTCCATGTCCCGCTTATTCGCTTGGGACGGAAAATCTAACAAATCGGGATGTTCCGTGCCAAACCAAACGATACCTCTCGGTGGAAACATATAGTGGAAGTACATACTTGAGTGGCATCAACGGCCATTCCTGTGGAGGCGGGACATTTCGGCCGACCATACGTATGGCAATTCATTGGCGGAACCGCCTCTCTTTGAGTTTGTTGGAAGGACTGTCTATCCACGTGACACTTTGGTCACGCTTGGAAAACAAAAATAATAAGGGTGTAAAAAATAAAAAAATGTTTTAAAAGATGCGAGCGCATTGAATTGAACCAACTCGAATCATTCCACTTGTTTTATTGGAGCGCTATGTCTTGAAGAAAAGTGCAAACAATTTCATTCATATGTATGTCAGATGACAACAAGAAACTCATCGCATCGCACCTTCTCGAATTGAGCATTTTCCATATCGAGTTAAACACAACCGAATAGATCCACTTTAAAATCGAACCTTCCTCGAGTCATCGGCATAGCCTTAAAAAAAATAAATCACCAAGCTGTTTTTTAAAATTGTTTTTTAACCACAGATAAACGTTCAAACAGTGCGTTACAGTGCCTTTATTTATTTATTTATTTATTTATTTATTTATTTATTTATTTATTTCTGTATCTGTTTATTTATTTATTTATTTAATCCAGTATATTTATGAAGTACCGCTCAGTTGTATTAACTCTGAGCAAGGGGATGACCGATTCATCTGCCGATATTAGTTCTTTACGGGCACTCATCCCTCAGGAGTAGAATAAGCCGTTTCCCTTTTGGTTGGTCCTCCGGTTCATATTTGGGCTCCGTCCGCGCGGTCTCCATGGTGTATCTTCTGTCCTAACCTCATGGGAGAGTTCGCTTGCATTCTCAGGCCTGCTTCACTGCACTCCAAAGTGTCACAAAGGCCCATTTATAGCTGAGAGTGGCTCCATTCATGCGTGTTCGGCCAACTGGTGTACAATTCCTCCATCGCCGAGGCCCACTGGGCGGATTTGATACCACTTTTTTGGGTTTTTTTTTTTGGAAGGATGAAATAAATATCCAACTAGACGCGTGGGACCCTGTTTGGTTATTTGTCGTATGGAGTTTGTTATGCATGCTCAGCATTGTTTAACCCACTACACCAGTTGGAGAATTAATTAGGTGGGGGTGGGGGGTGCAGACTAAATCGTAAGAGAAAATGATCACAACATTTTTGCCCTCAGTAGCCCTCAGTAGCACAATACAGTACAGCAAAGCAACCACACATCGACTGAGAACGGAAATAATTAAATGTGCAATAGAAATGTGAAATAGGATTATCACAGTATATTTTCACAGAGGGTTGTAAAGTGAGTAGTACCAGATAAACGAAACAGAACAGGGTTTCAGCGATTGAATATTTCAAAATGGAGTCTTCCACCGATTTATTTTAATGATCAGTCAAGGAATTGGGTAAAAAAAAAAACAACAACAACAAAAATCCTCTCAGTCTGAAATTCTTGTTGCCAGCCAATCGCAGGACACACAAAGACAAGCAAACATTCACGCTCAGCATCCGACACCAGGGCTAATTTAGAGCATTCAATCAACCTACCATGCATGTTTTTGGAATGTGAGAGGAAATCAGAGTACCCGGAGAAAACCCACGCAGGCCATGACCTGGAATCGAATCCATGACCTCTGCACTGTGTAGTGGGCATGCTCATCAGCCGACAACGTGTCGCCTTGTTTCTCGAATTAAATTTATACATGTAATACCATGTTTAAGACGGTTACACAATTAATGGGTGTGAATAAACATCACAATTGTTTGTCTCGTTTTGTGCAGTACTTCTCTTGTTCGATCCTGTCATGCAGCCTTGCGGGCTTCACTGACATGTTGATTTTTTTTTTTTTTTAATTGGCCCACGGGGCAGTTACGAATGCTTCCTTGAACGCCAGAGCCATTCTCTTGAAATACATTGCTGCGTCTACTACCCGTGAAAAGAAAAAGGGGTCGTTTCATCATTGCTCGTGAATGATTCACATCATGCTTTTGTTTTGAAGCATTGCGGTGACACCAGGCCAGGACGACTGCAGTTTTCCTGCATCCCCCCCCCATACAAAAAAACAACCCCCAAAAGAAAACAAACCAAAAAAAAAAACTCTGAATGAAAACACACACTACCGACGAGTGTACTCGTCTTGGGTCAGGAAAAGGATTTTGAGACCGGACGGGAATGTGTGTGCATGCGTGGCGAGGGAGGGGGGGGGGGGGGTCGACGAAGGCCTTTGCATGTACCATGTTGAAGCTTTTCACAGAGCATCAGAGGAATATCAGACAATCAGCTACTGTTGTGAGCGCGGATACTGCACGCTCTCATGACCACACAGAGGATGGGAGGGCGGCGAGCGATGCCGCTCGCCCTCCCACGTCTGATCGGGCGCTTGTGCAATTGTCCGCAGGCGGATGATGGCATGAAGCTGACACGTGGCAGCTACGATGGATTTGTTTTTGTTGGGACGGGTTCAGCGATTCCCAGCCACTGTGCTGCGGCACATCAGTGTGCCATGAAAGATCGTCCACGTGCCGCTGAAGTCATTCAATTTCGCACGCTTGTTCTGAGAACGATTTATTCACTTCAAATAAAATAATTGATCAGAGAAGGGACGCCAGAGTAGGAGTGATGTGCTCCCTCTTACGAGTACCAGTTAAAAGAGGCGAACGGCAGCATTTTGGACCAACTGGAGACGCTGAATGGAGGATTGGCTGACTCCAGAGTAAAGCACATTACAGTAATCCAGCCGGGATGTGACAAAGACACTCCTACAAATAATAAAGTAGTTTTGCCATTTCAACGCTGCACTTTAGTCAATTTGCAAATGCGACGCGGTCTCGACACACCAAACTGAGAGCTTTGTGAATCATTACAGCCAAGGTTTAGCCGACGCGCGTATTAACCTTTTGTTGCCACAGACAAAGTGCGTTGCTTGGTTGCTTACCTTTAATTAAAAAAAAACTCACCACCACCACAGTAGTAATAATTTGAGTAACTGATCAGACGTAACTCACAAAGATAAAGTCATTGAAATTGAAAGTGTTCCAATCTGGACTTGGGCAATAACTCTGTTTCTGTTTCGATTCAACAGCAGTGAAGCTGTAATGGGTTAAATGGAGAGACCTGAGTGTTTTTTTCTGAAACAAACCCACTACCTTCCGCAGACCACAACATGAGCGAGAACAACTACTGGGGACAGCATGACTGCAGCAGGTACACGAACACGCAGCAAACAAGTCGAATCCAAGCAAATCTGAGTTTTTAATTTTGTTTTGAGTTTCGGGTTTGGTTTTTTTCAAATCGGTTTTCATTCGTTGTTAAGAGAGAGTTTGTTCGTTTTTATTACCAGTCGTTTTGATTACCTTTCTCCCAAAAATGCTTCATTTTGGTTTTGTTTTTATTCATTTTAGTATGGGATAAGCGGGATTAGAAAATGGATGGCTGTATAGTTTTAGTATTAGATTTAGTCTTTTTTTTTAAATATGAAATGCAAGATTTAAAATACGCCACCGATTCTCATTATTTTTGGAATGTGGGAGGAAATTATTTTTATTTATTTTATATTTTTACTACCGTCAGATGTAGTTTCACTTTTCGTTTTTTGTTTTGTTTTGGTTTTTAAACGATTTTCAATGTAAATTTTTTTCGTTAACCAACATTTGTTTTTGTTTTTTTAAATCACACTTAGTTTTCGTTATTTTGCTAGTTTAATAACGATAACAACCTTGGTGGATTGCAACCCGCCGCACATCACAGGCTGGAGCACATTTCGTCAACGTGTAATGACTCACTCAGGACGGGTTACGTGCACAAATGATTGACGCGCGCACGACTCCTCAACCTACGCTTGCTTTGCAGACTGTTCTTGGGCCTGCCGAGCGGCCACGTGGAACACAACCTGACCGATCAGCAACTGGTCCAAGAATGCAGCGGTAAGCCTCCTTCATATGATGTCCAATATTTCGAATGAATGCGTCCTTGTTGAAAACTCACTCGTTCACCGATACCAAGGTTGTTTTTGCGGAACTGCCAGTTTGACCTCTGAAAAGACTACTTTTTCTTACAGAGTTGGAAGCCTTCCAAATACGCCATTTTTGTTGTTTTCCAAAAGCCTGAGCTGTTTCTTTCATAATCAATGCCCGTCCGTTGAATTGTGTGCACATTAAGAAAATATTAATTCGCCGATAGTTGAGTGCAGAAACATCATTTTCACCCAAGACTGATAAAATACTTTTTTTTTTTTGCCCTGTCTCCAATGTAACACAGTGTTGCCTCAAGACATGAGGTGAATTCATTCCGCGACCACGCTTGTAACTCCAAACCCTCATATCTCAAATCATCTTTCCCTCTTGAAAGGATTGGGAATGCCACGCCAACGCCTCTGCAATAAGTGAAATCTGAGGGTTGCAACTCACGGTTATTTTTTTTATCACCGATTAATCCGGCGATTAGTTTGTCGATTCGTCAATGAACAGAATTAAGGAGAAGAAACAAGTCTTAATTTCCATCACTGTATTGAAAAACAGAAAATGCACAAACATTGACCTTTTCATGCACCCTGTCACCGGATAACACGATAAGCTGTCCACTGTAGTAACCGCCGCCCCTGAAAGGGTTCATGAATGAAAAATCAGCGTCTGGTTGGCTCTGTACCACGTCGGAATATAGACAACGTTGTTGAGCAGGGTTTTTCCGTGTAAAAGCAGATGTTTGCAAATATTTTGTTTCGATTTGACGCAAAGATAGATAATAAGGCTGCTCTCGTAGAGGACACGAGGGACATCCGAGATTAATTACTGTTGAGAGGCTGAAATTCTGATGACGCCGGAGTTGTTAAATTCAACAAGGTCTCTAAACAATTAATTGATTATCCAAAGAATTATAATTCATATTTATACTACCGGTGGTCCAGTGGTTAGTGTGTTGACCTCAATCCCAGCTCCGGCCTCCCTGTGTGGAGTTTGCATGTTCTCACCGTGCCTGCGTGGGTTTTCTCCGGGAACTCCGGTTTCCTCCCACATTCCAAAAACATGCATGGCAGGCTGATTGAACACTCTAAATTTCCCAAGGTGTGAGTGTGGGCGTGGATGGTTGTTCGTCTGTGTGTGTGCCCTGCGATTGGCTGGCTACCGATTCAGGGTGTCCCCCGCCGACTGCCCGAAGACGGCTGGGATAGGCTCCGGCGCCCCCCACGACCCTTGTGAGGATAAAGCGGATCAGATGATGGATGGATGGATTTACACTGTCAGTGTAATTGATAATCGATTAAATGTCCATTTAGTTGGCCAATATTAGCTCTTTTAAAAGTGGTAAGAATCTTGCAATTAAAAAAACATTTTTCTTTTTTGCATTAAGGGCCCCCAAAAAGAAGCTATTTCATTCTTTATGTATTTTTGAATTAATGAACCAATTACTTTATGATCAAAATGCTTTTCTGCCAAATATCGGAATCGGCATTGGTCCCCGCCCCCCCCAAAAAACATCTCTATTGACTGGGCCCTAATCCTCATAATATTAAACTAGTATGTGATGAAATTATCTTTCCTTCTGCTTGATGAATTGAAATCAGGACTTCTGTTCATCGCATGCTTGTCCGGCCTGATAATGAGGCTTGTGGTGTTACTTTTCACTTAAGCTTAATTTGACTTAAAAAACAAAAAAAGCAAATTCTTCCGATGGAGATTTTGTTCTTCGTACATAGGCAAGATGATTGAGAAGCCAAGCCGTAGCGTTCGAAAGTCATGTAGTCGCTCAGCAGGCTTTGGGGGGACTGAGCTGCCTCCTGGAGGGGATCCTATCGGCCCCCCACCCCTCCACACCCCCACCCTCTTCCTGCCAGGTCACCAGCTGCTCCTGCAGTCTGGGCCACGTCGGATGTTTCCAGAAGGAAAGTTATGGGAAGCTCTGTTAAGATAGTGGCCATTCTCCGCGTTAATCAGGGTGTTGTGGCTGATGTTTGACGACAAAGGTGACGGGTTAAGCTTTTTGTTTTCCAGGCTTTTGCGCTCCCTTTTCCTGTTTGGTCCTCCTCGTCAACCGCTTCCCCCCCTTGCGTGTTTTGCCCCCTCCTGACCAATCAGCAAGCTGGCCTGAGGGATTGCATGTTCTTTTTCCAGGTTTCTTTGTCTCAAAGCCGTTTCCTCCCTAGAGGGAAGCTCTGATAGGAGGACCTTGAATAGATAGGACCCTAATTATTTGGACAGTGACACACATATTTAATTGGGGAATGGGGAAAACAAGCTGTGTGCCAGCCTAGCGTTCGTCACTGCCAATTTATTTGTTTTTTGTATACAACCTGATTAATAAAATATCGCTAATCACTGGAGAGAGGGCGACTAATGGGCGCAGATGGTTACATTGGTTGCAATTTTGACATTCGCTTATTCAAATGTAGTTTCTCCTAGAATTAACTTTTTGCTGTGTTAAGGAAAAAAAAACATCCATCCATCCATCCATTTTCTGATACGCTTTATCCTCAATGGGGTCGCGGGGTGCTGGAGCCTATCCCAGCCGTCTTCGGGCAGTAGGCGGGGGACACCCTGAACCGGTTGCCAGCCAATCGCAGGGCACACAGAGACAAACAACCATCCGCGTTAAAACTGAGGGACAATTTAGAGTGCTCAATCAGCCTGTCATGCATGTTTTTGGAATGTGGGAGGAAACCAGAGTACCCGCAGAAAAGCCACACAGGCACGGGGAGAAGATGCAAACTCCACACAGGAAGTCCGGAGCCGGAATCGAACTCGGTACCTCTGCACTGTGAGGTCAACGCGCTAACCACTTGACCAAAACCATCTAATAAGATAATTCATATTTTATTCTATTCATCTGGGGTGGAGACTTAACTCGACACAATATACATCAATAGAATATACATACTGTATACTGTATATACATTTTTGTTATATAGCAAATGTAGATCTCGTCCCACCCATTTTGATAGATGAAGAGTTTATTCACTGTATTTCATTTGTGCTTTGGCAGCAAACGTTTTTCTACCAAAGTTTCCATCCTACTCCGATTCCTGCTGCCTCCCATTGGACAAGACACTTGGACCTCATGAAGGAGACCAGGTGGTGCCTTATTGCTCTTCCCACCGATGGACAGTGTGTTGGGGCCCGCAGAGAGAAGCCAAACCATTGCCGCCCTTACCTGACCCCGAGGAGCTCATGTCCGACGAGGCAGCAGATAACGAGGTGGAGTTCTTCACCAGCGAGCGACGGCCGCTTCTGCCCAAAAGCTGCCCTAAGATGGTGTGCAGGAGCAGAGGTCAAGTAAATCCCGCCTACCTGGGGGCGTCGTCGCAGACTGGCAACGCCTCCATGGCGTTCTCCTGGCCTGGCAAAGAGGACAAATTAACAGGCGCAGGTGCTGAGCTCGGAGTTAACGACTGGCCTCCTGTTCCCCTGGCGGAAAACCACCAGGATATGTCGTGGAGTCGACACCCAGACTATAAACTCAACTCCTCCTCCAGCATCCCCTCCGAAAAGCCCCAAATTCCTCCTCGTATCCCAATCCCGCCAAAAACGTACCTAAAAGCTGCGGCCGGCGATGAGAAGCCACCCAAAATCCCGCCGAGAGTCCCTCTGGTGCCCCCGTGCCCGCCACGGTCCCCGAGTCCCAAAAGCCTACCCATTTACATCAACGGCGTGATGCCGGCCACACAGAGTTTCGCTGCTAACCCGCAATATGTGAGCAAGTCGCTGCTGAGCGAGAGGGCGCCCCCCGCGGCTCAGATCTCCCCCTGCATCGTTCCCATTTTGAAGGACGGCAGACAGGCCAGCGCCACGCACTACATCCTCCTCCCGCCGCGGCAAAAGACATTGGCCGACAGACGAGGGCGACTCCTGAGCGAGCCCGCCAGGTTGGGAAACGAATGGCAGAACAGTTAGAATAAACCCGCGTGGGCTTGGTTTACTTCAAGTTTTGCACATGCAAAAAAACGGGCACAAAATTGAAACCATACCTTACAACACGTCTTTATCTAGAGAGCGCTTTCACAACAGCTGCGGCTGTCACGAAGCGCTTCACAGAACAGTTAACATGAAATGACTAAAGACGCTAACATGACTTCACGCAATCTTAGCCACTTTTCCTGCCGACGCTTTGTTGTTTGAAGCAGTTCGAGATGAAAGCGGGGAGGATCAAAAGTGTCCTTTCACCAGTGGATCAGAGACGCCAAGCTCAAAATGTGCACACGTCTGCTACAAGCTAGGTTTTGAAAGTAAACAAGCTGGAGCTTCCATCGACCAACACAGAGATTCTTCTTCTTGAAAGCACAAGAGCTTCGTTAATTAAGCCCGATGAGGCTTAAAAGTGAGGAGAAAATAGTCACTGACATCATTCCTTTCACCTTCTTGCGATTGGGAGAAATGGCTAAATCGTGTGACATCATAACGCATCACACCGTGGAATTCTCCAGCGGTTGTGTTGTTGCCACTTGCAGTTTAGTAGAAAAAATCAATGGACTGACTCCAGCCATTAGGTACTCTAAAGACTTTTAAGAGTATGCTGTGGTATTACATACCATAATAATTGGTTATGTACTTTCCCCCGACTTTTTGTGTCCTGCTGCAAATTGTTTAATATTCGCCAGAATTGACGTTGACCTTAAAAAGGTTTGTAATTGCCTAGAGAGGCCACGGGATGGTGGCAAAGCACTACTTTCCTATTAGACAGGGCTATGGCCTGACTAAACAAAGCTCCTTCATCTCACTTTAACATAGTTCTTTGGCACCGATATGCCACAAGCCGGCGCCAAATCACCCCATATATTACCAGGTTTTTTTATTTTCTCAGGAAATATCGTTGATAACCATGAATGATACAATTTTCAAATGGGGTTGGAAGTACACACAGACGCGATAGCTTCAGTCGGGACATTTTCTTAAACAAGAGTGAGTGACTGTTGATGTATGACAAAATCCACAAGCCTGATTTCACGCGCTTTACCTTTCAACTGTTAATGTCATTTTAAGGATATGTTTGTCAGCAGGATCGAGTTTGTTGTTTCTAACATTTTGCCAGTGAGTATTAGACAGTATCTGCTCCGGGTCAACCTGGAAATCCTCTTAACATTCCAGTATTCTCTCTCTCGAGTTGGAGGCTTGAGTTGCCTTGTCGTTCCCAAAGGAACTTCCTTTGGGGACAATATTTTATTCCCGTCCTCTGTAAAGTTCCATTGACAAAACATGCTGCAACCCAAGCAGAGCAGATACTCCAATCTATGTTGTGCACTTGAATGTGAGCAAATCGTTACTGTATAAACAAGCTGGGCTTGTGTCAGACTGATCATTCCATGTGTTCTTCAACATGCTGCTTGAAATCTTATAGGTCTGATTTTGAAACTAGATCTCATCATAATGACTGACAGTTGATAGAACAGAGAGAACAACACTTGCACAACCGCCCTAAAAATGTCATCATTTAGAATGCAAAACTGGTTCTGTCTATCTTTCAGCTCTGCTCACGTGGTATCATGATTTTAAATCTCGGGTTATTGTATATCTCAAAAGATGAAACGGTGAAACATTCATTAGCGCAACATCAATTGGATTTATTATTTTCTTGAGGTTACATGATTTTAAAAGTCATCCAAACCAAAATCAAAGTCCTCTTAAATGCTGTAAACCCATTTTTTTCCCTCCACAATATGTCCAGTGAACATAATTGACCCCATATGAATTGCATTTTGACACATCGGCCAAAACACAGTACAGTATCTACAGTGTGCGTGTGTGTTCATGTGCGCGTACGCCTTGGACGTGATGTTACGTTTCCTCCCGGGAGGATCAGTGCTGTGTTTACAACCTCTGTTACACTGACATGTTTCACATTCTCGAGAAGGTTGTGTGTCCACCTCAGCCACAGTGAACACTGTTTGGAAGTTATGCAGTTAGAATCATTGTAGAAATCTAAAAAAAAAAAATATTTATAAATAACTTATTAAATTTGTGTAAAGAACTCTCTTTTTTTTCTACACACAACATACAGTGGTGCCTTGACTTGAATTCTGTCACTCATTTGAACAGTTGGAATGACTCTCAAGTGGTTCGCTTACAGCCTTACACACACGCAGCTGGAGAGGCAGGATGACTGCCCGGCAGAAATAAACGCTTCATCTCGTCGTCGTCGTCTGTGGTGGATAAGTGATGGGGGATGATTGGGATTGCTGCTTCAAGTAGTAAGTGGGGTTTCTTCATTCACTCACAAATTATTTGCAGCAAGTTAATCGGCAAGTACATTCTTTTTTTTTTTTTTTTAGCTAGATTTTATCCAAACATGGCACAAATAAAATTACTCCACTATGACTTCTTTCTTTGCCTAGAAATAAGTTAAAAAACAAACAGACACAAAAAAAAAGTACTCCCTCCCTCCCCCTGCAGTTCCTTATGGGCCTTTTTTGGACCTCCGCTACCCGTCGTCTTCCCGGCCTGAGGTCCGAAGTGCAGCGTCCGGGCTGTCGGAAAACTGGTGACGCAGCTGGCGACCGCTTTACCGCCAGGCTCTGTTGAGCAGCTTGACTTCAGCCAACCGCTTGCTGATCATGGTGGCAAAGAAGAGTGCAAAAAGCACGCTGCTGATCAGCATGTAGTCATAGTCGTCCTTCAGCACGTCAAATTGCTTGGAAGGATAGACACGGGTTTGGTAGATGTCGAGACCGTATGCCACCACCTGTGGGGAGTGGAGGGGAGCGTTTCACTTTAGAGGTAATAGCAGCAGTATAGCGACTTGTGTAACAAAGACTGGTAAAAGTACAAGTACGGATTCCAATTCTGTACATATAAGATAGTTCAGATTAATTGCGTGCCAAAATATCTATATATATATATATTTTTGCTGTGAATTATATTCAAACCTAGCGACCTAAACTAAAAGCGGTACAGTAGTTGAAAAAAAAATGGCGTTATGGACAGACATCTGAAATATCGAAATTGAATGATAAAGTAATTGCATGACATTACTTCCCAGCAGTGATGCTGCCTCAAAATAAACACTCAAGATCACCCGAGGACAGACTCACCAGACATGTGGACTCCAGTCCAGAGGGGGCAGTGTAAATTCCACGCACTCGTGAAACCGTTTGATTGTAGTTGACGAACCATTCGGTGCGGATGATCAACTCTGGAGCATAAGGGATCAGGTTCTCCTCCCTGGAGATTACAACAACGTATGAAAACTAAAAATCGACTGTTGGGTGACAATTTGGTGAATATTGACAATATGTAATTACAGGATTATAGTTTGGGATTTTTATGATAGTCTTTACTTCCTTTACATTTATTCAAAAAGAATTCCCTCCATTTTCCTCTTACTCCCTGGATGGATGAATATCTCGATCGTGATAGGATGACAATATATATCGCAGCTGACATGTTGCAACACTCAACCGCTCATGGTGGCAACACAAGGAAAATGTGCTTACCGGCTCTGCTCAGATATGATTTCAGGCCTCCGAGGGTCGAGGAACATTTTGGGCAGTGATAAAATTCCTCCTGACGGCAAGCCAACTGTGGGGGGAGAATAAAGTGCTGAAATGATCTGTTTATAAAGAAAATGGGACTAATCTCAACAAAACTCACTGAGGAGATGGCGGCTGGTGATGCCTTTCTCGGTCAGCGTGGCCTCCATGGTGGAGATGGACGAAGGAAAAATGTAAGACTGCTGCAGCACCTGCGGGGCGTGCGGCCGATCCAGAGAGCTGAAGACGGTGCTGTTGTACAGCTCCATTCCCTCGTACAGTTCGATCACCGAAAACTCGTTCCTGCGAGACTTGGTGCTCCAGTATTCATACTGCAAATGAGTCAAATTCAGCCAACGATGACGGAACCCGACTATATGGGATGGTAATAGCTCGAAGGGGGGATGCAGACACGGCAAGACTTACCACCACCCAGTTTTCAGAGTGCACAACGTGCACTGGCCCTTTGGCTTTCCTCTGAATGACCTCGTGGATGATTCGACCGCTCACGCCATCGATCAACAAGATGCCGATAAAGCTTCGTTCTTGGTGCATGTCAGTGCTCTCGGTCACCACCGCCAGTAGGTTGGGGTTCAGGTACTGTGGCACGCAGGAACAATCGCAACAAATTGTCAATGTCGCCCTCACATCGGTAGGGCTCGGTCCCTATCCCCCGTGAATAGCCCAGGACTGCTGTCGTGTCCAACAATCACGAATATAGAGTGTAAAACATGCCTTTAATACGTTCACGTTTATTCCTTCAATCTTCTGACCAACATGACTTTTTGTACCTACCTTGTAGAGGACGCTGCGGTCCCCCATGACGCGACCCTGGGAGTGCACGTGCTCATTTGGCCTTTTCCCTTTGACTGAGACAATTGTTTGGATCTCTGTGGGGATCACCACCTCCCAGATGAGCTCAGTTGACAAATCCTAAGGAGGCAAAATCGGTGCTGTGAGCACATAGCTCTGCCTTGAGGAAGTCCGTTTTGATTAATGCTATTAAATCAATTCAAAATGCCATAAATGGCCTAACGGATAGCATCTGTGTCATGGCGTTTTAACTAGGGCCCGGACCATTTAATCGACCTACTATATTAGCCAAAATCCGATCAATTATTGCAGAATTACATTAAAATATAAGACAAAGATAACCGCATTCAAGTAAATATTCAGTGAATATAGTGTGACTCAGTGCTTCAAAATACAGAAGCCGATAAAAATAAAAGAAAATTGACATAGTAACTAGAAAAAAACACGATATCCGATTGGTTCGCCATTACCATCTTGTCAGTCTGGATCTGGAAGTCCCACAGGATCTTCGCTCGGTCATTCTCCACCACCTTGGGAGGTGTTTCCCATTTTGACCTTGGGGTTTCCAGTCCGTACTCGGCACAGATGTTTCGGTAGACTATGCCAGCCACCTGGTTATGGCGTTCCATGTAGGCTTTCCCTGCCAGCATTTTACACCCTGCAGTTATGTGTTGGATCGTCTCGGGTGCCTCTTTGCACAACCTACACCTTGGGTCTTGTCTGGTGTGGTATATCAATGGCTCTGGTGCTCAGGGCCTGCTCCTGAGCAGCCAGGATGAGTGCCTCTGTGCTGTCCTTCAGGCCAGCCCTCTCTAGCCACTGATAGGACTTCTTGAGATCAGCCACTTCACTTATGGTCCGGTGGTACATCCCGTGTAGGGGCTTGTCCTCCCATGATGGTCCCTCTTCCAGCACCTCATCCTCTGTTCCCCATTGTCTGAGACATTCTCTGAGTACATCATCCGTTGGAGCCTTCTCCTTGATGTATTCATGGAGCTTGGATGTTTCATCCTGGACAGTGGCTCTCACACTCACTAGTCCCTGGCCTCCTTCCTTTCAAGCCATGCGTACAGTCTCAGGGTGCTGGATTTGGGATGGAACCCTCCATGCATGGTTAGGAGCTTTGGTCTTAACATCCGTGGTCTGAATCTCTTCCTTTGGCCACCTGATTACTCCTGCAGGGTATCTGATCACTGGCAGGGCATAGCTGTTTATTGCCCGGGTCTTATTCTTGCCATTGAGCTGGCTTCTTAGGACTTGCCTCACCCGCTGGAGGTATTTGGCCGTAGCCGCTTTCCTTGTTGCCAGTTCGAGGTTGCCATTGGCTTGTGGTATACCGAGGTACTTGTAGCTGTCCTCAATGTCTGCTATTGTTCCTTCAGGGAGTGAGACCCCTTCAGGGCAATTCCATGATGAGAAGGACACAGGAGAAAAAAATAAAACTTCAGTTTTCCACTAGAAAACAATTGAGATGGTTAGATATGACCACCAGGGTCATGGATTTACAAAGTTTGGTTTGTTTCATTACTCGAAACGTTTTTTACAGGTGCAGGACACATACAATAAAATAAACTTGTAAAACATTAAGAAATTTCTTACTTTTTCAAGTAGGCCTGCTAAGTGGATTTTAAGACCTTTTCAGTGAGTCTTTGATTGATTGTATAGCAAATGTTCCCTTTTCATTGTAAACAAAGTAGGGAATCACAGATATTTGAACTCTTTCCAAAAAATCTTACCAATAAAATCATCATAAAATATGTAACGTCAGTAACGAAAATGACTTCTTTTGGTGCTGCTTGGTAATCCTTTGAAGTAATAGGTTACCTTTAATTTTCTCCCTACTAACTAGTGGATATAGATTGAATACCAGTATCACCCTTCAACTTGTATAGTTTGGATAAAATGAAGGCATGAAATATGTAACGTCAGTAACGCGTAACGTCAGTAACGCATGTAACGTCAGTAACAATATTTGACTAGAGTCAAAGAAGCAGTTCTTTGTTTTGATTTGTACTAAGACAATGTCTAGTTACCTTGTCTAAATATAGGGGGCAGCACCTCCTGACTACCATGTTTAATAGGCCTCATTAGGCCCTAGATGGCAGCACCTATCATGCTGTTTTACTTCCTGTTCTTTGTCTTTGGTTATTCACATGCCTATTCAAGTCTTCAATGATGCGCCGGCTATAAACGGGATATCAATGGCCCATCTTCTTGTGAATAATAGAGGTGCAACAGTCTTCCATGTCCTAAGCACTGATGTTCAAACTCCTAGCACAGCTGATGAACTGACTGTTGCCAGAACTGACCCACCAGAGAGTGATACTTTGGAGGAAGACAGTGATGACACAGCGGAAGTGGCTTTCGACATTCAAGTAAAGGACTGGTGCGCTGTTTGGTATGATGGTGAACTTTTCCCAGGAGAAGTAAAGTCGAAAGTAGGAGACAACTATGAGGTTTCCACCATGGCCAGGGCTGGTGGTTACTGGAAGTTTCCTCAGCAGGAAGATAAAATCTTCTACTCTAAGGACAAAGTTGAAAAGAAACTTGAATGTCCAATGCTTGTAAATGCCCGTGGAATGTACAAGTTCACTGATTTTCCATAGATGTGCCAAACCCAGGCTTTGGTATCAGTTGATCTGTCATGTCTGTTCAGTAACATATGGTTTGAAGTGTTGTATCCATCACTGTCTATCCAAATATCTGTGTTGGACATGATATGATAGGCGCATACTGAAATTGATGAACTTGCGCATGCTTATTGTGAACTAGTGGTCATTTATCCATTTTGTGTGTTATTATGTAATAATTCTGTACTTTCACTACCAAGTTTAGATTAGTCATCCAGAAACATGTCTATTTACTTAGTTTGTCATATAGTATTAATTTGGAAGTGTTAATGGTGAAAAGTGAACACCTAGTGAGACATCTTTCCATGCGCGCGAAATTGTAACGTCAGTAACGCGTAACGTCAGTAACGCACAATTTAATGGATAGAAATGAATTAACAAATCAATTTTGGTATGGAATGTATTCTGTGAATTAGTAGACATATGTGCTTTAAAATGATATCACTATCACTTTTCAATTCCTCCTAGTTGGAGGAGAAATTTCAAATAAAGTTGACTAGATTTTTGCCATGTCCTTTTTCGTAACATCAGTAACGCATGTAACGACAGCCCTGGCTTCATACATAGAAGTGTTGAAGAAAATTTTATAATGCTATCAGAGCAAATGGTGTCCAGGTGTCACAGGCACATAAGTTCAGAAACCAGTATTTAATAACAGTGGAGCAACTGTGACATTTATCTCAAAATATGTAACGTCAGTAATGACGGAATTGCCCTTCAGTGCGGACTACCTTTCCTCTCTTAGTCACCATCCGACTACATTTCTCAAGCCCGAATGACATCCCGATGTCGCTGCTGTAGATCCTGGTTGTGTGGATCAGGGAGTCTATGTCCCTTTCGCTCTTAGCATACAGCTTTATGTCATCCATGTAGAGGAGGTGACTGATCGTAGCTCCATTTTTGAGGCGGTATCCGTAGCCTGTCTTGGTGATTACTTGGCTTAGGGGGT
Source organism: Hippocampus mohnikei (assembly GCA_026261675.1). Classification (NCBI taxonomy): domain Eukaryota; kingdom Metazoa; phylum Chordata; class Actinopteri; order Syngnathiformes; family Syngnathidae; genus Hippocampus; species Hippocampus mohnikei. The sequence goes on along the minus strand of JAKGUB010000284.1, from coordinate 3,660,012 downwards.
TCAGTCCTATGCAGAACAGCAGTGGGGAGAGTGCATCACCTTGGTATATACCACATTTGATGGACACTTGGGTAAGTGGCTTGCCATTGGCTTCAAGTGTGGTTTTCCATATCCTCATCGAGTTCGCAACGAAGGCTCTTAGGGTCCTGTTCACCTTATACAACTCCAAGCATTCAGTGATCCATGTATGTGGCATTGAGTCGTAGGCTTTCTTGTAATCAATCCAGGCTGTGCACAGGTTGGTATGTCGGGACCTGCAGTCTTGTGCGACTGTTCTGTCAACCAGGAGCTGATGTTTGGCTCCTCTGGTATCTCTACCAATGCCCTTCTGTGCTTCGCTCATGTATTGATCCATGTGTCCACTTATCTTAAAAATTATATATATATATAATAAAATAAATAAAAGGTGATTCTGGCCCAGCCCTAAGCACCACGGACAGGAGTCACTTGCCGTTCGCAGCCTATATCCAGACAGTCTCCCTGGATGGAGCAGGAAGCTCGTTTGTGCCGGTGTGCAGTCTGACCTTGTATTGCTCATCGACAAGCAGTAAGACTTTTGCGTAATCCTGGTCCATGAGTGGAAGCATGAGCGACTGAAGGATTGGCTGAGGCAGAGCAGGCGGGGCAACGTGGCTCTTCTTCCCAAAGATGGGGTTAAAAACATGGAGTGCTGTCAAGCCTGTGTCCTGGTAGGAAAACAAAAGCCTCAGGATTTACATTAAAAAAAAAGGAAAAAAAAGGATATTCGATAGAGATTGAGGCCTCAAATCTTATGGGGGCATACCTTGTCTTTGATGAGCAGTGTGCATTGAGGGGGGTGAGGGAAGTGGGCAGTGGTCCGTTGCACCATGAGTTTGAAGGCTGCGTTGGATGGGATGTTCTCCAGGTAGTGCCGCCACAAAATAGTGCCCGTCTTGCTGTCAATGCCAAAGAGCTGAAATGACGAGAGGAGGAAGTTTGGTGGTTTGGGATCAATGCTGGAGGGCTATGGGCCGACCAATTAATCGTCCGGCTGATTGGCTGATAATACCTCTTTTAAAATCTGTTTGTTTTTGAAACAGATCAATGCATTACAACATAACACAAAAATATAAACATTCCAACACCCCCATCCCCTCACATAAACCCCCCCAAAATCTGCTTTGAAATCATGCGATATGCTTAATTGTCACATTAAAGGGGAATTCTATCCCAACATTTTCTTTCCAATAATATGTTCTATGCACCTCCTCTAGTCGAAAGACGGCCTCCTGATTCAGATTGTGGAGGAGGAGTTAAGTCTCACAATAACGACCAATCACGGCTCACTTGATTTCTGAAGCTGAGCCATGACTGGTCATTACCTGAGCCCTGAGCAATTGTGATGTTATTTTCAGTCACCCCCTGAGATGGACAAAAATGGGCGCATTTTACCGCTCAACTCATACTCCACAAACGCAATATTAACCAGAATGCACCGTTTGGACTAGTGAGGCTGGGGAGGACATATTCTTGTGAAGAAAATCTGGGGGTTGACTTCCCCTTTAAACAAATCCTAAAGGACGAGATATTGTAAAACAGTCAAATGTTCTGCCTGTAATTCATATCTTTATTGTTGTAAGCATTAAGTGCCCCCAAAACAATTTTTTTAAAGTTAATCGGGCGATTAATTTGAATTAATTTTATTCTGCCAAATATCAGAATCAGCCTAAAATATAATAATAATAAAACCTATCGGTCATGCCCTCCGTAGGACATGTGCATGAAACGAGAAGCAGCAGACCATGGAGTGAGTACCTTGCCAGATGCGGTGACCATGACCATCATTTTCTGCAAGTTGAATTCATCTCTGGACAGCGTCTCAATGCTCACGTCATTTTTAACTTGGCTGTGAGGTTTGCGCGCATCGTAGAAGAGCTTCCAGAGGTGAGCGACCCATGCTTGTAGGAGGATGAGCTGGGAGGACAGGCGCTTTCAGCACCATGGACATCAGGGCCATCTTGACAAGAGTGCGAGTGAAGAACACGGTCAGTGCTTAATATAAGGCCTGCAGTTTTTCACGTGCCCACTGCCTGGTTCAAGTGACTTTTTTTTTGCTCTTATGTGGAACTACTTTTAAACGCATTATGGCAATGTGAGGGGAAAATATGGTGGGGTGCTGGAGCCTATCCCAGCTGACTTTGGGTGGAAATCAGCTGGGATAGGCTCCCTAGACTGGTCGCCAGTCAGTTGCAGGGCACACGTAGAGGCCAACAACCATTCACACCCACGACCCTACCATCGACCCCACGCTGCCCGTACACAAGTCAGGCGAGCGTATAACTCCACCGTCGGTGACCTAAAATAATGGAAACATTTTCTTTTTACCTTGAATGGCTGAATCCAAGTGCAGCAATAAAATGGATAGAAGAAGAAAAGGTGAGGCTAAAAGCAACAAAGTGATTCACAGACCGCGTCATCCTGTGAGTCATAGAACGCGACAGGTTACGGTGGTCCAAAAGGAAACGGCAGAGACATTTACCGGCCTTTTTGCCAAATTCCCCTTCCAGCTCGGCCTGTGTTCCCGTGAGTGGCAGATCCACCATCTCCATGGTAACTACGTCTGAAAGAGACTCCTCTCTGGTCCACACGACACGCCCTGAAAACAGACAGAAATTGACGTAACACAGCAGAAGGCACATTTCAGGCGATACGAGTCCTGATCTGATTACCGGTATATCAATTCATTTGTTTATTTGAAAAAGGGAATTTGGCCCATCCCCGGTAACCACAACCAAGCCTCAGACTGGCAAATGGTTAGCCGCAAAACTGTGCTCATAAGGCTAACTCACTTTAATTCACTGACACCCACATCACTTACCAGGCAAGGTCTCGCTTTTTAAAAGCCGACACACAAAAGGTCACAGATAGTGTGGTCTAAGGACGTGATGATGGTCACCCCAATAATATCATCTGCACCTCATACGCACATTTTGTTATTTAAGAATACAAAATATTTGTTTCTCCACTTACTCGATTATTCAATAGGATTATCAATAGAAGACGCAAACATTGGGCGGAAGATGCATTCTCTGCTGCCGTCTTGTGGCAGCATACCTGAAACGTTCTCAAACTGAAAATGTTGCCCAACTTGAAAAAATAAATAAAACTGTAAGAGAAAAAAAAATCTAAATGGTCCAAAAAATATATGAAGCATTATATTACTACTGTGATTTATACATGATAAATCATTTATCTTTGTTCATCTATCTACTTTACTCCAGTGACTAATAGCGAAGGGAGAGCTATATAATGCAGTCACCCGCAACCCTAATGGGGACAGCAGATGGTTTATTTCTATTAGCTTACCCACGCCGACCCCGACACACCCTCGCAAAAAAAAGCACGGCGGCAAAGCAGCATAGGACCTTCTCCAAAGCAAAGTCAATACCTGGCTGTTGGAAAAAGCTCAGCGTGTGGTCTTCGGTCTGCAGCATGACCCTGTAGCCAACAGAGTCGTCTTTCTTTAAAAATGTCTGAACGTACAGCTGAAAAGACAGAACACAAGTAATGACAACGTGGCACGGGTGTACAGAAAGCCAACGTTCAAGTGCACAAGAGTCAAATCAGCAGAAATGACTAATCCAGGGACTCGTGAGAACCTGGAAATTGGCTTTGGGGAATATTTTCTCACCTTCTCTGGTTTGCCACTATTAGGATCGATGTTAACATTCAAGGTGGTGTCGAGAAGTCTGCGTCCAGTTTCTGCGCTGAACAAGTTAACGCTGCAGGCCTACGAGATTGGAAGAAAGGTAATCATCCGAAGTGTTTTCATATGACACGTTTAGATTTCAATTGCAGACACGATAGTCAAATGACACGTTCACTCACCGTTTTATTCTTGGGTGACATAACAGCAACAACGGTTTTATCTCCGGTGGTGGCAAATGAAGCCAGCATCGCCTGGAGTTCAAGACAAAAGGTGAAAGGTCTCACTCTTTGAAAATCAGGATTTTGTCGAGACCAGCAGATAAATATTACATGAGGAACCGGAAGCGTTTAGGACTTGCCTCACCCGCTGGAGGTATTTGGCCGTAGCCGCTTTCCTTGTTGCCAGTTCGAGGTTGCCATTGGCTTGTGGTATACCGAGGTACTTGTAGCTGTCCTCAATGTCTGCTATTGTTCCTTCAGGGAGTGAGACCCCTTCAGGGCAATTCCATGATGAGAAGGACACAGGAGAAAAAAATAAAACTTCAGTTTTCCACTAGAAAACAATTGAGATGGTTAGATATGACCACCAGGGTCATGGATTTACAAAGTTTGGTTTGTTTCATTACTCGAAACGTTTTTTACAGGTGCAGGACACATACAATAAAATAAACTTGTAAAACATTAAGAAATTTCTTACTTTTTCAAGTAGGCCTGCTAAGTGGATTTTAAGACCTTTTCAGTGAGTCTTTGATTGATTGTATAGCAAATGTTCCCTTTTCATTGTAAACAAAGTAGGGAATCACAGATATTTGAACTCTTTCCAAAAAATCTTACCAATAAAATCATCATAAAATATGTAACGTCAGTAACGAAAATGACTTCTTTTGGTGCTGCTTGGTAATCCTTTGAAGTAATAGGTTACCTTTAATTTTCTCCCCTACTAACTAGTGGATATAGATTGAATACCAGTATCACCCTTCAACTTGTATAGTTTGGATAAAATGAAGGCATGAAATATGTAACGTCAGTAACGCGTAACGTCAGTAACGCATGTAACGTCAGTAACAATATTTGACTAGAGTCAAAGAAGCAGTTCTTTGTTTTGATTTGTACTAAGACAATGTCTAGTTACCTTGTCTAAATATAGGGGGCAGCACCTCCTGACTACCATGTTTAATAGGCCTCATTAGGCCCTAGATGGCAGCACCTATCATGCTGTTTTACTTCCTGTTCTTTGTCTTTGGTTATTCACATGCCTATTCAAGTCTTCAATGATGCGCCGGCTATAAACGGGATATCAATGGCCCATCTTCTTGTGAATAATAGAGGTGCAACAGTCTTCCATGTCCTAAGCACTGATGTTCAAACTCCTAGCACAGCTGATGAACTGACTGTTGCCAGAACTGACCCACCAGAGAGTGATACTTTGGAGGAAGACAGTGATGACACAGCGGAAGTGGCTTTCGACATTCAAGTAAAGGACTGGTGCGCTGTTTGGTATGATGGTGAACTTTTCCCAGGAGAAGTAAAGTCGAAAGTAGGAGACAACTATGAGGTTTCCACCATGGCCAGGGCTGGTGGTTACTGGAAGTTTCCTCAGCAGGAAGATAAAATCTTCTACTCTAAGGACAAAGTTGAAAAGAAACTTGAATGTCCAATGCTTGTAAATGCCCGTGGAATGTACAAGTTCACTGATTTTCCATAGATGTGCCAAACCCAGGCTTTGGTATCAGTTGATCTGTCATGTCTGTTCAGTAACATATGGTTTGAAGTGTTGTATCCATCACTGTCTATCCAAATATCTGTGTTGGACATGATATGATAGGCGCATACTGAAATTGATGAACTTGCGCATGCTTATTGTGAACTAGTGGTCATTTATCCATTTTGTGTGTTATTATGTAATAATTCTGTACTTTCACTACCAAGTTTAGATTAGTCATCCAGAAACATGTCTATTTACTTAGTTTGTCATATAGTATTAATTTGGAAGTGTTAATGGTGAAAAGTGAACACCTAGTGAGACATCTTTCCATGCGGCGAAATTGTAACGTCAGTAACGCGTAACGTCAGTAACGCACAATTTAATGGATAGAAATGAATTAACAAATCAATTTTGGTATGGAATGTATTCTGTGAATTAGTAGACATATGTGCTTTAAAATGATATCACTATCACTTTTCAATTCCTCCTAGTTGGAGGAGAAATTTCAAATAAAGTTGACTAGATTTTTGCCATGTCCTTTTTTCGTAACATCAGTAACGCATGTAACGACAGCCCTGGCTTCATACATAGAAGTGTTGAAGAAAATTTTATAATGCTATCAGAGCAAATGGTGTCCAGGTGTCACAGGCACATAAGTTCAGAAACCAGTATTTAATAACAGTGGAGCAACTGTGACATTTATCTCAAAATATGTAACGTCAGTAATGACGGAATTGCCCTTCAGTGCGGACTACCTTTCCTCTCTTAGTCACCATCCGACTACATTTCTCAAGCCCGAATGACATCCCGATGTCGCTGCTGTAGATCCTGGTTGTGTGGATCAGGGAGTCTATGTCCCTTTCGCTCTTAGCATACAGCTTTATGTCATCCATGTAGAGGAGGTGACTGATCGTAGCTCCATTTTTGAGGCGGTATCCGTAGCCTGTCTTGGTGATTACTTGGCTTAGGGGGTTCAGTCCTATGCAGAACAGCAGTGGGGAGAGTGCATCACCTTGGTATATACCACATTTGATGGACACTTGGGTAAGTGGCTTGCCATTGGCTTCAAGTGTGGTTTTCCATATCCTCATCGAGTTCGCAACGAAGGCTCTTAGGGTCCTGTTCACCTTATACAACTCCAAGCATTCAGTGATCCATGTATGTGGCATTGAGTCGTAGGCTTTCTTGTAATCAATCCAGGCTGTGCACAGGTTGGTATGTCGGGACCTGCAGTCTTGTGCGACTGTTCTGTCAACCAGGAGCTGATGTTTGGCTCCTCTGGTATCTCTACCAATGCCCTTCTGTGCTTCGCTCATGTATTGATCCATGTGTCCACTTATCTTAGCCGCAATGATGCCTGACATGAGCTTCCATGTTGTGGAGAGACAGGTTATTGGCCGATAGTTGGATGGGACTGTACCCTTTGAGGGATCCTTCATGATCAGGATCGTTCGCCCTTCAGTTAGCCATCCTGGGTGAGTCCCATCCTTCAGCAACTGGTTCATTTGTGTTGCTAGGCGCTCATGGAGTGCTTTGAGTTTCTTTAGCCAGTAGGTGTGTACCATGTCCGGCCTGGTGCTGTCCAGTTTTTCATATCTGAGACTCTTTCCTGTATGTCTGCCACTGTTATGGTAACTGGGTTCTGCTCAGGAGGTTGCTGTGCTCCTCTCTCAGGGTCACCAGCCATTGTGCACTGCTGTTATGTGCAACCTCCCTCTCCCATATTCCTTTCCAGTACCTTTCAGTTTCCAGTCTTGGTGGGTCAGCTCTGCTGTTAGGACCCTGCCACTGAGCGTACACTGTCGCAGGTTGTGTTGCGAACAGCCTGTTTATTCGCCTGGCCTCATTCTCTTTCGTGTACCTCTTTAGGCGACTGGACAAGGCTTGGAGCCTTTGTTTGGCAGTTTCGAGTGCTTCAGGTATGGTCATCTGGGTGTACCTCTCATATATATATACATATATATATATATACATATATATATATATATACATATATATATACATATACATATATACATATACATATACATATATACATATACATATACATATATATCACTTGCCGTTCGCAGCCTATATCCAGACAGTCTCCCCTGGATGGAGTCCACCAAGTAGAAGAATATAGACGAAGCCATTTCCTGGAGCTGCTGCAAGACATTCTTTGTGGAGGGGAAGGCAGACACCTGTGATAAAAGAAAAAAATATATAAATATATGTATATATATATTTTTTTATTTACTCAACTGTGATTCCACGCACACAACAGCAGGAAGCTCGTTTGTGCCGGTGTGCAGTCTGACCTTGTATTGCTCATCGACAAGCAGTAAGACTTTTGCGTAATCCTGGTCCATGAGTGGAAGCATGAGCGACTGAAGGATTGGCTGAGGCAGAGCAGGCGGGGCAACGTGGCTCTTCTTCCCAAAGATGGGGTTAAAAACATGGAGTGCTGTCAAGCCCGTGTCCTGGTAGGAAAACAAAAGCCTCAGGATTTACAAAAAAATAAAAAATAAAAAAATAAAAAAGGATATTCGATAGAGATTGAGGCCTCAAATCTTACGGGGGCATACCTTGTCTTTGATGAGCAGTGTGCATTGAGGGGGGTGAGGGAAGTGGGCAGTGGTCCGTTGCACCATGAGTTTGAAGGCTGCGTTGGATGGGATGTTCTCCAGGTAGTGCCGCCACAAAATAGTGCCCGTCTTGCTGTCAATGCCAAAGAGCTGAAGAGACGAGAGGAGGAAGTTTGGTGGTTTGGGATCAATGCTGGAGGGCTATGGGCCGACCAATTAATCGTCCGGCTGATTGGCTGATAATACCTCTTTTTAAATCTGTTTGTTTTTGAAACAGATCAATGCATTACAACATAACACAAAAATATCAACATTCCAACACCCCCATCCCCGCACATAAACCCCCCCAAAATCTGCTTTGAAGTCATGCGATATGCTTAATTGTCACATTAAAGGGGAATTCAATCCCAACATTTTCTTTCCAATAATATGTTCTATGCACCTCCTCTAGTCGAAAGATGGCATCCTGATTCAGATTGTGGAGGAGGAGTTAAGTCTCACAATAACGACCAATCACGGCTCACTTGATTTCTGAAGCTGAGCCATGACTGGTCATTACCTGAGCCCTGAGCAATTGTGATGTTATTTTCAGTCACCCCCTGAGATGGACAAAAATGGGCGCATTTTACCGCTCAACTCATACTCAACAAACGCAATATTAACCAGAATGCACCGTTTGGACTAGTGAGGCTGGGGAGGACATATTCTTGTGAAGAAAATCTGGGGGTTGACTTCCCCTTTAAACAAATCCTAAAGGACGAGATATTGTAAAACAGTCAAATGTTCTGCCTGTAATTCATATCTTTATTGTTGTAAGCATTAAGTGCCCCCCCAAAATTTTTTTAAAGTTAATCGGGTGATTAATTTGAATTAATTTTATTCTGCCAAATATCAGAATCAGCCTAAAATATAATAATAATAAAACCTATCGGTCATGCCCTCCGTAGAACATGTGCATGAAACGAGAAGCAGCAGACCATGGAAGTGAGTACCTTGCCAGATGCGGTGACCATGACCATCATTTTCTGCAAGTTGAATTCATCTCTGGACAGCGTCTCAATGCTCACGTCATTTTTAACTTGGCTGTGAGGTTTGCGCGCATCGTAGAAGAGCTTCCAGAGGTGAGCGACCCATGCTTGTAGGAGGATGAGCTGGGAGGACAGGCGCTTCAGCACCATGGACATCAGGCCATCTTGACAAGAGTGCGAGTGAAGAACACGGTCAGTGCTTAATATAAGGCCTGCAGTTTTTCACGTGCCCACTGCCTGGTTCAAGTGACTTTTTTTTTTGCTCTTATGTGGAACTACTTTTAAACGCATTATGGCAATGTGAGGGGAAAATATGGTGGGGTGCTGGAGCCTATCCCAGCTGACTTTGGGTGGAAATCAGCTGGGATAGGCTCCCTAGACTGGTCGCCAGTCAGTTGCAGGGCACACGTAGAGGCCAACAACCATTGACACCCACGACCCTACCATCGACCCCACACTGCCCGTACACAAGTCAGGCGAGCGTACAACTCCACCGTCGGTGACCTAAAATAATGGAAACATTTTCTTTTTACCTTGAATGGCTGAATCCAAGTGCAGCAATAAAATGGATAGAAGAAGAAAAGGTGAGGCTAAAAGCAACAAAGTGATTCACAGACCGCGTCATCCTGTGAGTCATAGAATGCGACAGGTTACGGTGGTCCAAAAGGAACCGGCAGAGACATTTACCGGCCTTTTTGCCAAATTCCCCTTCCAGCTCGGCCTGTGTTCCCGTGAGGGGCAGATCCACCATCTCCATGGTCACTACGTCTGAAAGAGACTCCTCTCTGGTCCACACGACACGCCCTGAAAACAGACAGAAATTGACATAACACAGCAGAAGGCACATTTCAGGCGATACGAGTCCTGATCTGATTATATCAATTCATTTGTTTATTTGAAAAAGGGAATTTGGCCCATCCCCGGTAACCACAACCAAGACTCAGACTGGCAAATGGTTAGCCGCAAAACTGTGCTCATAACAGCTAACTCACTTTAATTCACTGACACCCACATCACTTACCAGGCAAGGTCTCGCTTTTTAAAAGCCGACACACAAAAGGTCACAGATAGTGTGGTCTAAGGACGTGATGATGGTCACCCCAATAATATCATCTGCACCTCATACGCACATTTTGTTATTTAAGAATACAAAATATTTGTTTCTCCACTTACTCGATTATTCAATAGGATTATCAATAGAAGACGCAAACATTGGGCGGAAGATGCATTCTCTGCTGCCGTCTTGTGGCAGCATACCTGAAACGTTCTCAAACTGAAAATGTTGCCCAACTTGAAAAAATAAATAAATAAAACTTAAAATGTAAGAAAAAAATAAATCTAAATGGTCCAAAAAATATATGAAGCATTATATTACTACTGTGATTTATACATGATGAATCATTTATCTTTGTTCATCTATCTACTTTACTCCAGTGACTAATAGCGAAGGGAGAGCTATATAATGCAGTCACCCGCAACCCTAATGGGGACAGCAGATGGTTTATTTCTATTAGCTTACCCACGCCGACCCCCACACACCCTCGCAAAAAAAAGCACGGCGGCAAAGCAGCATAGGACCTTCTCCAAAGCAAAGTCAATACCTGGCTGTTGGAAAAAGCTCAGCGTGTGGTCTTCGGTCTGCAGCATGACCCTGTAGCCAACAGAGTCGTCTTTCTTTAAAAATGTCTGAACGTACAGCTGAAAAGACAGAACACAAGTAATGACAACGTGGCACGGGTGTACAGAAAGCCAACGTTCAAGTGCACAAGAGTCAAATCAGCAGAAATGACTAATCCAGGGACTCGTGAGAACCTGGAAATTGGCTTTGGGGAATATTTTCTCACCTTCTCGGGTTTGCCACTATTAGGATCGATGTTAACATTCAAGGTGGTGTCGAGAAGTCTGCGTCCAGTTTCTGCGCTGAACAAGTTAACGCTGCAGGCCTACGAGATTGGAAGAAAGGTAATCATCCGAAGTGTTTTCATATGACACGTTTAGATTTCAATTGCAGACACGATAGTCAAATGACACGTTCACTCACCGTTTTATTCTTGGGTGACATAACAGCAACAACGGTTTTATCTCCGGTGGTGGCAAATGAAGCCAGCATCGCCTAGAGTTCAAGACAAAGGTGAAAGGTCTCACTCTTTGAAAATCAGGATTTTGTCGAGACCAGCAGATAAATATCACATGAGGAAGCGTGTGATCAGAGATCACAACTATGTGCGCGACTGCCATTTCGTCGACTTTCTCACGAGTTCCACTGCGGAAGTGGATGAAAATATGATTTAAGTTTCTCCCGATCCAACAGATCCCTATTTGAAATAATCACTCAGTGAAGGCACCAATAACATTCCATAACCGAGGAGTGCAAAGTTAAGAGTACAGTAACGGGTCGACAGACACCTTCAGAGTGGCATGTCCATCTAAATCATGTGCGACAATGCTGGAGGTGTACTACGTACAGGCTTGAAATCCCTCAGTGTGACGATCTGTCCGTTGTTGAGCTGAAGAAGCAGGTAATGGTCGGGACTGAGCTGAAGGAGGAACTCGGAGAGCGGGCGCCGAGACGGATTAGGCTGGGCGGACACCAACACGGGAAGGAAGTCGGGTGCAACATGGAGCCCCAGTGACTACGGATGGGGAGACGTTTGAGACACATTAACAATACGGGACCATGGAGAGTATTTTATTCAGGTGAATACCTCCAGAGGGATCTGGGTCATCTGTGTCTGTGCATGAACATCAAGCATGTAGAGAGAGGTTGACAATGTATCCATGCACATCAATATTCCCTGGCTGACCATGGCGCAGCTGCTTTGTATGTTTGACAGCCACGGCGCTTCCACTGAAACCTCAACAAGCAAAGAAACAAAGTCAATCAAATAGGCTTGAGCATCGCCCAGGTATGACCGATGTGCAGTTTTCCACAAAGGCTTCAGATGCCACTAACATGAAATTGTGAATACCTGCTTTATTATTTCTCCATCGTCCACACTGTAAGTAACAATAGCAATGTGGGAATGAGGCAGGACTCCCAGTACATACACTTCCCCAGTTCCTCCAGAATACACAAACTGGTAATCCACTGTCTCGCTGGAAAAATAGAAAAAAAGACATGCATTATTTTCCAATCCATAATGAAAACTAAATAGTAAAAAAAAAAAAGTAAAGTCTTCAAAAAACACGAATGAACATCCAATATTCGTTTGACAGGAACGGTCATGAGTGAGGGGGCGACTGGGTTCCCCGCCCAAAAAACAACAACAACAAAAAAGCACCACCTGAGTTGAGATGGATTACTTCAACATACTTCCTTGACACCAATAATTAATGTCAGATACGTAGGGACTCTGGTGCCATCTAGTGGCATTTTAGAACATGAAACAGAAAAAAATGAAACCCGGGTTTATTACAGACCCACCCGCAAGATGTGTTTGTAATATGGAAAGACCATATTTCAAAATTTCTAGTTGTTTTACCCCTCACCCATGCTCAAAACAAGTGTTTAATAGGACATATTCATCAAGCTATAAAAAGGTTGGGGTTCTTACCCATCTGGGAGATTCTCAATCCACTTTTGATGACCATTTGAAAGATAATGAAGAGACAAGGCAGTTTTCTTTAAAACAGCAACATGCTTAACTGTGTCTTGGTGTCCAACAAAAGATGCCGCCTGGAAACTGGAATGTTGAACAAAAACAGACATGGTTCAACAACCGTATTGACAATGCGGTACAGCATAGCATAAGACAAGCTGTCTATCACCTGCCAGAGTCCAGGACAATCTCCCAATTCAAACCACCAACATTTATATCCCAAGAACGCAATATGCGGCCATTTCCTACCACAAGCACAGCATCTAATAGACAAAAAAAATAGCTCTGTAAACACTCTATACAACTCACTGTGTCCAAATTGCTTCACGCACTCACCTTGTCCATGATGAAGAAGAGCATTGATATTTCCCTCTGGCCCATTCTTATCCACATGCCGCCAAACTGTGACAGACATGCAATTAAGACCTCACAAAAAACGCTCTTTTCCACAACAACCAGTAAATGGGTACAACAGACCAGACCAATAAAATACTCACAAAGTTCTCCAGTCCTGGTGTTTACTGCAGCAAAAACATTCTTCTCGGTTGCCAGAATCACCTTTTTGGATGACTGCAGGTGTGCATCAAAATGGGCAAAGCGAACATTGCCAATATATTGCTGCCTCCTGTTAAGAAAAAAGAATATGGTTTGTTTTTGGTGACACAATACAATTTTGCATCGTAGCATATTACATAAATTCAGTCATTAAACAAAATATACGGATGGACACACAAATACAGTACTTTAATATTACCAGATAAAAACAAAGCGCTGAGCTTTATGATTGTGGTCAAAACAATAAACCAGCAAATAATAACGCAGGCAGTGTTTTACGCATATTCTGGATTTTCCTTTATACAAAGTCCAGTGCAAATACAATAAACGGATAACTGCACACACTAGCGGACACCATCGCAAGTGTTAGCATTAGCATGTCTAGACCACATGACAGCATTTTGAAACCGTGCGTTTTTCAAATGTTTGCGGAATTGTTTGTTACCAGTCAAATTTTCCCACTTGATCTTCAAACACGGCATCGACAGCGATGCACAACATAATCACTTTGAACGACAACAAAAAGAAGTTAGCCATTGGTACAGTCATTTTTGCCTTGCACTCTTCGGGACATACAGCAGGAAGTAGGACGATGTCTTTTTTCCGCTTGGTCTCCCGAGACATACTGCCCCCTATAGTTTGGGGGTTTCGTGGTCTACGAAAATGCAGTTCGGTTAAAGCAACACAATTCAGTGCTCGAAAGCATCTTCCAAACGTCAACTTCAAGTCAAAAGAAGACTTTCACTTTTCGTACCGTAACATATAATAGCGCACGTAATATTTAATCGTAAAAAGATGTCGCCGCCATGTTGGATGTGGCACGCCTCATTCGTTTGTTCCGTGGAGACGTGTCAACCAGCTGTCAAAGCCACAGTTTACAGGATTAATACGAAAAAAAAGTTTCAATTGTATTTGGCCATTTCAACACAATTTTGTGATGAGAATTCGCTGACTTTGTGTTTAATATTACTATCCTACGAAGTCCTGTATGTGCATCATATAACAGTTAAGTGTAAGGAAACGAAGTTACGAGACAGCGTTCACGTGAATCCATCCATCTATCATACGAACAGTCCTCACGAGGGTCGCGGGCGTGCTGGACGGAAAGTTGGATTGAAATAAATGACCAACCAGTGGCGGCCAAAGGGATGGTAAGAGGAAAATTTGGACGGAAATGTGTAAAACTGACATATCCATCCATGATACATGATCTGAACCCCTTACCATAGCCATCGCACTGAAATTTTCTGGCTACACTCCTGGGACCAGCACGCTATTTCTTTTTTTCAAGAGCACAAGTTCCTGTGTCTTTTTTGCCTGTGAAAGTGTGTTTATGGAAGCCTTACACATGGTACACTACAATAATACCATAAATTCATATAAACAAATAGAAGAAAGTCATGGAAGGACTTTTCTGCTATTTATTCTTCGTATACAGTGGCGGTTGTTTTAAAGTTCTCTATAAATACAGTTCAGTTGAGTTTAATTGAGTTATCTCATGACATTGCCATTTTCTGTTGTTAAATTGATAATACAGGTACTCTGAAAAATAAATTAATCCTTTCAGAAAAGCCACATTTACAGATATGTTTCAAGATCTGGTTGATTGATACAGATAAATATTTACATTTTAAATTGTATGATTTATTATCTCAGGAATCATGTTGAATACTGCGCTAACAGTAATATTCATGAAATAATTTGGAAAAAAAATACACATCGCTGCTGTCGGGTGGATCCGTGCATCTCCAAAAGCATCACTTTTCAGCCCCCCGTGAAACCATGCTAATTTGAAGATAAATTATCTGAAGGTTTGTTTGTTTTGTTTATGTTTAGTTTTGCCGTATGCGGAAGTTGGTCGCACATATTCCGGACTGTTTTGAATGTACATTGTTGGCATGGACACACGAATAATTATACATAAATTGTAATGAATGAATACGTAAATATGATCAATCTGGATAGTTTTCCGCCTAAGATCCGACCATTTAAGTGGTTGGGAGGAACTGGCTGGGGCAGTTCTGCCACATCTAAAATGGCGTACGGACTAACCGTTCTGAGGCAACGGGCCAACCTGTCAAATGTGGTTAGGCGTCTGCATTTTATACGTCTATGGGACTACCGTACAGGACTACTGATGACGCACGAGGCTCGTCAAACACACGCCCCCGCCCCAAAAAAAAACATTCCCGAGATAACGTAACTTACCTAAAAAATGTTTCCGTTTTGATTTTCTCAACCAACCTTAAATTATTCCTACATAGTAATTACTGCTTTTATTTATTTGTAACCTGAGCCATTTTCCTCGTACATTGTAATCGCAAGAAGAACTTAAAACTTACTTAAAAATATCAAGGTTGGGTGTACCGAAACACATTTAACGTAACTGCTCACGTTTTATGACGTAAATTCGAAGGTTTTAGTGTAAGAAAGAAAATGTCGAAGGATAGCAACGAGTTTGGCGTGAAGCGTTTACGGGCCGACAGCGCCCCCTGTGAAGTTGCGCACTCAGTTTCTTCTTCCCCTAACTAGCTTTTTTCTGTATGGGATTTCAAGATGGCGTCGAGCGGAGGAAATGGGGAACACGAATGGACAGCGGCGGTGCGGCCGCTTTTATCGGCCTCGTACACCGCATTTGAAACGAAAGAGCTGCCGCAGCTTATCGGATCCATTATTAACAGGTAAGCGGTTGCGTGTCAACGCTTCGCGGCTCCGCGTTTTGGCGAACACCGGTCGCATCCACCCAGGAGTGCGCTGGCTTGCTAACTTGCTAACGTAGCCTGGGTAGTGGAACTGGATGGGGAAACGTCAACCACTTAGCTTTTGCTAAGCTAACGGTAGCGGCTAAGCGGCTAGTTGGGCTTAACTTGCATTGGCATCAAATCAGCTGCTGGTGTTAGCTAACTCAACTACTTAAAATGCATTTAATGTTAACCTAACTCGATACACGATTTTATTCGAAACACAACACGCCCTTGGATACGAGGGCATTTATGCGTGATCGAGTAGACACCTTTACAACGTAATTGTAAAATGTTAGCAAAATCTGCTTCATCATTAGCTAGCTAACCAAACATTACTAATCAAGCTAGCAAATGGGCCTGCCAAAAGGTCTGGATAACGTGACGAGGAAATGGCCACATACGTGACAATGTTGAGCGTAAAACATTGGTTTTGCATGGCTGGCTGGACTTTTCCAGACTCGCCTGGGTGCACCGCAGTGACAGTTCAGCATGTTATCTACTCTGTTGACACTTATTATGTGTGGTTGTGTCAACGATTGCAGGTGGGCACCCGCGACTCTTCTCCGTATTTTCTAGGAGAAAATCTGTTAAGATAGATGTTGAACTCAACTATGACCCAATTTTACAGAATTTAAGAATAATAAAGGAAAATATTTTTTCAAAAATACATTTTTTTATACATACACTGCCTTTCAAAGATTTGGCATGAGGATAATTTAAGAAATGCAGTCTACACTCGTGCTCTAGATCCAGAGCACATTTTTTTAAATTCGTAAATTGTCATGGCAAACCACCAAACAATGTTGGAACCAAGACGTGAATACACATGCCAATTAGATATTCTCTGTCATCCAATAGAAGATTATTTATTTGTTCTGTCCGTCACATTAAGTTGCTGACATAGATACACACTAACCTTTGTCACAGTTTTTTTTGTTAAACAAACTAACTTTAAGTCAATTCCTTGACTTCAATGGAGATGTCATGCTTTGCGGGTGTAAAATAATGGAATGGAGAGACAGGAACATGCCTCTATATTTTGTCAGGATTTATACAAATTATTATGATAGTAGTCAATCATTTAGGGGGAAAAAAAATCTGTCACTTTTTTACCAGAACAATTATATGCTTAGGATCGACCTTTAGAGGCTTTGATCGGATTCACCAATCACTAACTTTTTCATGAATATCGATTGATAATTATCAGACACCAGTTGGAGCTTCTGTAGTCGTTATGTACCACTTTCTCAATGCGCGGCCATAATAAGGATGTGGATGGATGTGTTGTGTGACTTGAAAAATAAGTTAACCATTCCACCCGCTCATGAGGATGGTTAGTATGCATTGATGCATTTCATGGCAAAGTCATGTGTGGACCTCCAGCCATATGAACTATGCCTGCATTGAATTTTGGAGGTTCCTGTACAATATATTACCTTTTATTCCTTTTTTCTAATCCACAAAAAGATGTTGGCGGTCAATGCAGACGTGCATTGCGACCAAAACAGAATACTGCTTTGCCAGGTCATTTAGCTGAACGGATCGGCGAAGCACGGGCTGCTTGTGCATTTTTACAAGCAGCACTGCTATTTTATCCACTGAAATGGTGTTTCATATACATTAGGCATAGAAAAAAAAGTAGTGTGTTTCCGGTAACCCGACCGACCGAGAATTTCTACCTCGAAAAAAAACTTTACGGTCCGCATTTTTTTCAAACAACCTTCTACATTTTTGTGTAGAGAGTTTACATCGGTGCAAACTCTCGCGATATTCACGTTGAGCGTTCGCGTCGTTTGCCCTGTCGTCTGTCAACAACATTGAATCATGGCGGCGGCCACGATCTCCGACAACAGTTTAAACCGCGTTTTGTGTGTTGCAGTCGCATGCTCACACCATAATATTAAGAAAATAGCATCCATTGATGTATTGAAAAGATTCAGCGAACTATTTGACGAACACCACGGGCCGTCTAGAACGCGGGACGCAGAGGTAACGAGATGGCTGTAACACCCAGCCGCCGGGTACCCAACTCTCTCGCCGCCTTTGGCGGCGAGCGGGGGTTTCAATGTCTCCTTGTTTTATGGTTATTTTGTTTACATTTTTGATGGGGGGGGGGTTTAAATAAAAAACAACCTACCGACCCTATGCTGAAATTTCATGTTACCGGAAACACACTACATGTTTTTCTACGCCTTATGTTTGTACTAAGATAGTGACTTACATTTCACAAAATGATGTGGATATGGTTGAACATTTTGATGCTTAAATATCCTGTATATGTTTAATTATCTTTATATTAGGTGTGAGATTCATACATTAAACTGGGAGTTCTAATCAATTGTGGATTAGACTTTTGCCTTCCATAGCTGCTTGTGATACTGTTGTTGTGTGGTTCTCTGCAGTCTGGGTGTCCCCAAACCTTCAGTATTGTATGAATTTGTAAAGGTAATACGTGTTTACATGTACCTTTCAGGACACCTTATTCCTCTAAGAAACCAGGGATGGACGTGACAACTGCAAGCACATCATTTTAATGTAGTAATCTTAAATATCACAATGGTCACTGCGCAAGATTTGACTTGTATCTTGAAACAAATACGGAGCTACATGAGCATGTCTTCTTGTTCTGCACAGCAAACTAGTTCATTGTGTGCAGTTATTCACTTCAAAGTAATGTGTGTTGATGTCATCGTAAACTGATGATCACCTGTAATTGTTTATACTCCTTGTCTGCGACCTACTACTCATGGGTCAAACCCACTGGTTGAGAATCACAATTCTGTATGTTGAATCGCAATTGCCACATGCGTGGGAAAAGCTGCAGGGTTCACGGTTGCACTCGGGGTCATGCAATAGCAACTTAAATAAAGAACATTAAGAACATGTTTAAAACTGTCAGTGACCCGATAAGGAAATAATGCTGTTCATAGATCGGAATTACAATTTCTCTGAATCAATCAATTGTTTGTTTTTGTTTGTACTTCGTAGGTTGTACTGTATTAGGAACGCAAGTGTGTACGGCAGTATTCACACATTGTGAAATCTTGCCAGAGCCCAAAACACTGCACAGGTGTTCAGTGAAATTTGTCCGCTTGGGGAAAAAAAAACAGAGGACTATTTTGTGTGGTACTGCAATACTTTTTTCAGATACTTCATATGCATACTATATTCGAAGCAGTTCTCGTATGATAAGGAGAATGAATTTCAACAATATCACTCTTAAGCAAAAAAAAAAATGGGAGGGAGGGATGGGGTCTATGATAACATTTCTAGGCATCTTTATCATTTCTCCTCTTTAATTCTAAGATTAGTCGTCACACAGTACAACATGGTGAAGGCTTAGTCAACTTTGAGATATCCTAGGAGTCTGCGCGTGTGTGTGTGTGTGTGTGTGTGTGTGTGTGTGTGTGTGTGTGTGTGTGTGTGTGTGTGTGTGTGTGTGTGTGTGTGTGTGTGTGTGTGTGTGTGTGTGTGTGAACAGTCATTACAACATTCTATTCAAACGCATGTGTCCAACATGTAATCAATGATTTTTATTTACAGTGAATCGGACATTCTTCATCATGACAAACAATATGAGCCGTTCTACTCGTCATTCGTGGCACTCTCTGCACATTACATCACTACAGTATGCGGGCAAAGTATGTAACCTCGATGTTCTTTCATGTTAGGGTTATTGCAGTGTTTCTTCTCTCGGTTATTTAATAGATGACCTTCAGAAAAAGTCTAAATGCTGTAGTTTCTTGCGGCCCATCATTCATTGCCTTGCATTTTTTTTCTTTTTTGAAGTACCAAGGAATCAGTTGCTCTCTGTAGCTGCGGCATGCAAAGTTCTGATCGAATTCTCTTTGCTGCGCTTGGAGAACCCTGACGAAGCATGTGCTGTGTCACAGGTGAGATCAGCCAGTGAGGATTTTGTCGCTCAAATTTACCATTAAAGGCAATTTGCTTTCATTTTCAATTTTGTATTTATTTTATTTTTGTAATTTCTTCGGCCATGACTTCCAGTCAAATTTTACAATGCATTATTATTATTATTGCAGAAACACCTGATTCTTCTAATAAAAGGACTTTGCACGGGCAGTAGCAGACTGGATCGCACAGAAATTATTACTTTCACTGCAATGATGAAGTCTGCCAAGCTGCCTCAAACGATTAAAACCCTTTCCGATGGTAAGAGTGTGGTGTTATTCAGATTCAGATTCAGATTACGTTATTTATGCTTATCTGAATGTGACACAAAAAGACTTCTCAGCATATTTACTCCAGAAAAGGGCATTCCTGTACAGTAGTCTGGATAGAACCATGAATAAATCTCTAGAGGGAAAATAAGAGCGACACATAAATTTGTTTCGTTAGTGTAATTTGAAAAAAAGATAAAAATATAAATAATTCCAATTTCTTTGGGTATTCTAAAATTGTCAATTTTGCTTTTCATTTTAACAGTAGAGGATCAGAAGGAGGCACCCAGTACTTTGAACCCTGAACTGCGACACAAAGAAGTGCAGATGAACTTCTTTAATCAGCTCACTTCAGTGTTTAACCCCGACCTTAGCACCATTTTTGCCCCTTCACCACACATGCAGGTAAGGCTTGATGCTAAATATGCATCCAAACTCAGCATAATCAACTAACTGCAGAAATGCCGTCATCGACGCTCATACATTTTTAGTTATAATTCGGATGACTTTCTTTATAGGCTGAGAGTGAGTGTGATAACCAGACGTCTGACCAAGCTGCTCAGGCCAAAATGAAGAATGCGTTTGTCGCTCAGAATGTGTCAAGCCTACAAGAACTGGGTGAGTAGTAATTTATGTGGACAGGAAACTACATGCTGATAAAAAAAATCTTTGCCAAAAAATATTGGTTTAGAAATAATATAATTAAAGGAAGATCAGGGGTTCAGTTTGACTGGAAAATTTCCAAGCTTCCAGGATAGTAATAGAAGCAAAATGCCAAATCTACTTTTGTGTCTCGCCGACGAGCCAGTCTTGTGCAAACCGTGAGAAAGGAGCTTCTGATAGGTCAGTTTCGTGCAGACTATGAAAGGGGTTCCTCTTTTTGTTTTCTCAGGTGGGTCTGAGAAGTTACTGCGAGTGTGTCTCAACCTACCTTACTTTCTACGGTACATTAACCGTTTCCAAGATGCCGTGTCGGCAAACTCTTTCTTCATCATGCCTGCCACAGTAGCTGATGCCACAGCTGTCCGTAATGGGTATGTTGTGTTTGCGTATTTTTTTTTTTTTTTTAGTCTGTGTTGCTGTCTAATGTGAATAAATAATGAATGTGCTCTACCCTACACATACCCAGATTCCATTCACTGGTGATTGACGTAACCATGGCTTTGGACACGCTCTCTCTGCCTGTACTGGAGCCACTGACACCAGGCAGATTACTGGATATGACCGTCCTGGCTTTGAGTTGTCTTTACGCTGGTAGGCTGATCATTTACTGTTGCTGTTGTTTTATATTATTGAGCCGGCACATCTTGACAATCAAGTACTCTGCATGTAAAATATTTCTTTCAAAACACGAACTCTCAAACTTTTTGGGTCCTGCGACCCCTTATAATGGAGATATTTTTCCAAGGACCTCATCACAATCTTAATGCTAATTAAACATGAATCCAATGTGCACCCCTAAATAGCGGAGTAATTATTCATTTTATTTTATTTTTTATTTGTAATGTTTCAAGGTAACTGTTGATGTCATATTAAATGTACAGAACTTAAATTCAATTTAAAATAGCGACCTGTGAGTTTAAGTGCCCTTTAGCACTAAGAAACAGACTTTTGATGGCAGCGCGGGCACCCACAGCGGCTGCTCTTGTTGTCTGGTTGAGAGGGAAGAAATTTAATCTGTGCTGTATGTTACACATAGAGGACATTTGACAATAAAGTTGTACTTGATTTGACTTGATTCACATCACACGGTTGTCATTCATTTTCACATAGTGTTACATAGGACAAGAAAGGAGCCCGGTGGAAGGCAATCACAGTCATTCATATTGAATACTGCCAAAGACATGGCCCCTCGTTACTGTCCTGTAAAATAAATGCTTTAACATGTAGGAACATTTTGCTCAGAGTTATATTTTCCAAGCCACAAATATTTAACTCGGTTGCCATGCCTTACCTGTACATCTCTCTCAAAAGAGTGTGAGAGAGCTATTAATGCTCCGTGCAAGCATGGATGTCAGATATATCATCACCGTCATATCTGAGCTTTCAATTGGCCCAAAGCTCAGGTTGGAAGGAATAATTGATTTAGCATCATCAGCTGCGAAACATCTCATATGTAGTTATGCATTAAAAAAATGATCAAACATAACATTATTTATTGCAAATTTGATTTGTTAGAGTCCCAAGTTACCACTTGCGGATCACAGTTTGAAAACAACTGCTGTAAAAGCACTGCAGTAATTCAATAGCAGCCAGTTAGGCGTGCTCTTTTCTGTTCTCGTCCAGGGCCTCGGCTTTTTTATAAGCTCGTGTACTTGTGTCCCAGGGGTGTTTATCATCCAATGATTTGTGGTTTGGTGCGTTCCTGTCCTAGCACTGCCAAAAGCCTTTGTGCTTTGACCAGAGAAAATATGGTCTAGCATGAGTGGGGAAGGATTTTTCTTGCTGTTTAATCATAACAAGATGATTCTATACTTAGTTTATTCCACTCGGAAACTAATTATAAACAGACCAAACACAGTGTTTATTTGTTCACTGCTAGAAGTGATCCTTGCCGTCTTGATGATATAAAATGAAAAAGATATTAAAATGAAATGTAACCTTTTTTTGTGTTTAGGTGTGAGCGTGGCCACCTGCATGGCCATACTACAGGTAGGAAGTGGCTTGCAGCTTCGCTCTGCCTCCACTGGGACCAAAGAGGAGGACTATGAAAACGACGCTGCCACAATAGTCCAGAAATGTGTGAGTTTTTTGTTTTGTTTTTTACTACAATATTGATGTTTTTACCCGAGTGAAGAACGTTTTGTGAAGTGAACTGAAATGTGTTTGCAACAGTTGGAGATCTATGAAATGATTGGACAAACCATCAGCAATTCCCGTCGCTGGTGGAGAGGTGAGCATCAAGCCACTCAATCATGACACAATGCTCCTTACGCTTGGATTTCAGTTTTGATCATGTGTTATACTGAACGCTGTGGTGTTGTGTTCTGTAGCATTACCAGAACTTCCAGCTTCTTGGCGCGTGGTGCCTTTTAAACAGCCTCTACCTGATTCTTAACCTGAGTCCCACGGCCCTCGCAGACAAAGGCAAAGAGAAAGATCCTTTGGCTGCCTTGCGTGTCCGAGATATTGCCGCTCGCACCAAAGATGGTGCCGGGTCACCGAAATTGGGTCCCGGCAAAGGGTAAATGATGTGTGATTCTAAATATATCTGTCTTAGCATTGTTAATTGTTTTAGCATTGTTAATATCTACAGATTTGAAACAGAATTGTTGAATATAGAAAGTAAAGTTGTTAAATTTAATTCCTAAGAATTTCAAATATTGTCATCCAAAATCAAAACATGATTGTAGAATAAACGTTATAGAACAGGGGTCTCAAATAGACAGCCGTTTGCGGCCCGCAGGATTGTATTTTGTGGCCAGTACTTGGCATCAAAGTTTCATGTTAATGCAGCCGCTATGTTTTTAGCTGTGTCGTTGCCCTGGGTGCTTTTTTTTTAATGCTTCGCTACTACCTAAGCTTGGGCTCACGACAGCTTTCGGCGAAATCTAATTCTGAAATGACACCAAGTGGAAGGAAAAGATCACATGTCAACCAGTCACGGTCATGTCTTTTTCAAAACCTTCCTTGACGAGAGATTTTGGCGATAGCCACTTTCAAGAAAAACATACAACAGAATGCTTTTTTGGGGGGGGTTGTTGAGCACAAGGGCATCCTGACATGTCTTGAATGCGCAGAGAAAGTTGCAGTGCTCAATAAATGAGATATAATTATTAACTAGATATGCAAAGTATCAGGGAGATGAGAGAGAAGACCGCTTCACCAGTCTTGTTCACACCCTGAAGAACCGTTAATGTTCTCACCTGTTATTAATAAAGATTGGATTAGAAGTACTTTGTGGAATACCTGATGTGGCCCAGACCACTGGGATTGATCTCCACTGGTCCTCCCACATAAGAGTTTGAAACCAAGAAGCATCCGTATATTATCTCACAAAGAGTGACTCACCAAGTGTGTGTTTGAAATTCTCATCCTAAATTATGTTACTATGTTTGCTTTTGATTTCTTTTGAAGACACCAAGGATTTGGAGTTTTGTCGGTGATCTTGGCCAACCATGCCATCAAGCTTTTAACGTCACTTTTTCAAGATTTACAAGTTGAGGCCCTGCACCGAGTAAGTTGGTACTCTCACAATACCGCTTTTGTCATGAATATTCAAGCTTAGCACCAGTCCCTTACCCGTCACTCTCTTCCGGTACAGGGTTGGGCAAGTGATGGTCCACCTGCTGAGCTCAACATCATGGCGCAGAGCACTTCCATCCAGAGGGTCCAAAGGCTCATCGACTCTGTACCGCTGACCAACCTTCTCTTCACCCTTCTCTCCACTGCCTACAAAAAGGTAAGGTCAAAGATGCCTACCATTTCCACTCATTTCCATTAATGTGATCATGGCTTATAGAAAGATGCTTGCCTGCATGGAGATGATGGATGTCAAGAGTTAAGTGACAGCTTAACTGCCTGAAAATGATTTTTGAGGTGCATTCCCCTTTTGCTCGCACAGGCTTGTGTTCTCCAGCGCCAGAGAAAAGGCTCAGTCAGCAGTGACGCCAGTGCTTCCACTGACTCCAACACCTACTATGAGGATGACTTCAGCAGCACGGAAGAAGACAGCAGCCAAGGTAGTAAATTGCGCTGAGCACCTGGATGAGCCTTAGCACAACAGACAGCATATGACAAGAAAAGATAGGCCTTCTTCTGCCTTTTAGTCCTTCGCACCTTTTACAATAACCTCTACTCAAACATGTTTACATAGTCTAGTTGAAGAGATGATGACTTGAATAGAAATCAGAGTTTTAACCTTTCCTTTATAGTAACTCAAATCCTTCCCATAAATTGTAGTTTGTAATTTGGATCGTCATAACTCGTACTTTGAACACTGATGTTTTTATGTAGAGTTCAGTTTATGAATGACAATGCCCAGTGTGTACGAATGACATTTTGACATTTTTATGTCTCTAGTCATGTGTATTGACCATAATTTTCAGTGTATTAGCAGTCAGGTATTAAGGGTTAAGGGCTAGTTCACGTCATCATTGTAGTGCTTCAACAGTTCTTAATTGTAAATGTAGGCAGGTGCAAAAAGCAAAGCCTTGGCTGGGTTTGGTGTTAGCGCTGGTGTCAGTGTAAGGAGCTGCTTGAAAACAGCCATCAGTCACCGCTATCTGTGGATAGGTCAGTCATGATGTAAGAGCATTGAGAAGCATAAACAAATGCAGCACACTCACAAAAAATGTCACAATTTTTGTCTAGTCACCCAACATGATAGTGCAGTTGACAGTGTCTACTATCTCAGCAGAGAGAAGACAGGAGAAGACAAGTGCAGCTTGTGTCTCAGGTCAGCAGTTTTCTGTCCTCAGGTCAAAAGACTTGGTGTACGCTTCACTGTCCTACACTCATTTTGTTATTGTATGTCTCACTGTGTAGGCTATGAGCTACTGCTACATTAGCTAAGAAAAGAGCCACAGAGGAAGGCACTTTGGCAAAATGTCAGTTCTGTGAGAGGTGTCTTTTTGTCATAATTGGCTGAGTTCAAATAACATATTTTTTTGTCAAAGAGGTTCATCTGTGGTTCAATGTGCTTCAAAGGATAATACCAGTGGTTTAATTATGTGGGTCCTTAGCACATAGTTTCTAACCCCGCTGGGTGCCTGATGGGAAAGAACCTGTGCTTTTCGACTTTCTTATTCTCTCTTTGCATTGTGTGGTTGTTATAGTTCAAGCCATTTAAGGTAAGTCGCATATAGCTTGAACATCCACTCTTTTCGCCATGCAGTTCAGACTGCATAAGCATTATATTGACGGCATATACAGTACTCCTAATTTTCCTTTGCAAGCGGGGTAATTTTACTGAGTTACTGTTTTATTTTTTGGTCAGGAATATTTTCTAAATTTCACATTGCATAATGGGTCTAAAATATTGACCGACCCAAAACAACCCCAAACCCACTAGAAATCAGTGGTATTATTCTTGACTATGACGAATCCAAGTTGTGCTTGTACTGTGTGCTTAAGCATACTATGCTGCGTCTCACTGACACTTGACAAGTTCAATTTTTTTCTGTTGCATGCCAATGTGAATATCTACTTAAAGCTACGTGCAGTGATGGCAGCGACACGTTCCTCAGTTGCGTGTTGCTCTAAAATATGCACATTTTTAGGTAACGACGAACGCATCACTTTTCCCAAAAAGTAATCAAAGTATTGTTACTGCACAAACCTCATTATTTTGTATTGTACAATATATCATCCGCGTGAAAGTGACATCAGCATTTGATTGTGACATTTTTCATCACCATGTGCAGTTTCATTTGACAGCCTGCGAGAGGCATTGGTGAGAGAGAAGTGACTAGACAAATACACACTTGACAGGCACTGTTTCCACGACACACACACACACACACACACACACACACACACACACACACACACACACACACATATATGCATATTGTAAAAAAATACAAATAAAAAATACTCAGTGAATAATAAAATATGGGAACTCAACATTATGCGATGCACAAAAGCCATGAAACAACCGTAGTCTCTCTCCCCCATTCTGTCCTTTTCGGAGCAGAAAACAAACGTAATGCACAAAATGCCTATGTCGACATGACTTTGACAGCTGCTTGTGTCGCCTCACCGACATACCTGCACCGATGGACTGAATGTTGACGGAAGCAGGCGACGTTTGGGTGGGATCTGGTCAGTGACAGACTTCTAGTGTCAAGTTTCGCCGCGTACCAGACACTATTTATCTGGTAGTCTGATAGCGCGACCGCCATGAACGGCAAAAAACACCCAAAAAGTAATTCGAGAAGGCCTTTAGGTTGTCTTCCTGCATGTTGACACAGAAACACAATAATGCTGGGTAAACCAACACACTCAGGCATGCCAAGTCAAGTGCTGATCTGGTCTCCTGTAACATTGTCATGAATTAGCAACACGTAATTTTCTGTTGTGTTATTTATAGTACCACAGACATGCGCTATTGCTGCCTCCTTAATTGGCTTATACCATTGCATGGCTCTTGCATTTGGGTCCACCTTTCTTTGGTGCAGTCCTATAAAAATTCTCGTCCGTATTTGTGCATGTGCGCGTATGCGATGTGTGCACGCATTTTGATTTTCATTCATGTCTAAAACGGACATCAAAACTAAAAAACAATTTCTAAAACCGTTTTTTCCATATGGCAATAATTAGTCCAACACATTTAAAAAATATTTTGGAATACTTGATGAAATTAAGGCATAATGCGATTGGCAGTTTTGAATTAGTTATAAAAGTATGAGCTTTGTGAAAGAGAATCATTGTTGTGAGTTTACAAATTTGGGAGACGCTCCATGAATCCTGGCCATTATTCTTTCCTTCCCGTTTTTACTTTGTTTATGAATTGAAACAAATTCACGTTGATGGCAAATACTTCTCATCAGCCCAACGTATTACTACTTCCTCCTTTAAGTGGATATTCATCAATAAATGTCCACTTTTTACATTTTCTTGTCCACCACTTGCAGTGTTGTAGGCGTCACAAGAGTCTAAAGTTTGACTCCACCGCCACTCCATAAATACTTGGGAAGTCCTGGGAAACTTACTGGCATCTCTCTATAAAATGGTCATCGAAATGTGTTATCCATTGCAGATGATGACAGTGAACCCATCCTGGGACTTTGGTTTGAAGAGACTATTTCACCCACCAAAGACAAAGTAGCCCCCCCACCTCCTCCTCCACCCCCACCCCTGGAGACCTCTCCTAGACTGAAGAGCCCCAGCAAGCAGAATCCAAGCGAGAATGGCAACATTTTGGCAGGCCGTAAAGATCCAGAGCTTGTGAGATTTATTATTTTTTTTAAATATCCATGAAACTTTATTCATATTCATATTTATAACTCTATTTTATTTGTCCCTACAGTTCCTCAGTTTAGCCTCTAGTATTTTGAACTTCATTACCACTTCCATGCTGAAGTCCAGGAACAACTTCATCCGCAACTACCTAAGTGTATCGCTGACAGAGCCACACATGGCGACGTTAGCCAGCATCATCAAAGATGTAGACAAAGATGTCAAAGGTATGCTTAAAAAATGCTGCTCTGAACTTGACCTCCTTTTCTTGCTGTCTTGGCTAGTCCACATACAATATGACTTATTTCCCATCAGGATCCTCAGATGAAGCCTTCTCTTCAGCTCTGTATCACTTCAACCACACCTTAGTAACATCAGATCTGCCATCCCCATCCCTGCAGGTCAGAGGAATTATTTTAAACCATTTTAACCTGCACTTTACAATATACAGTGAAACATGTTGTTTTTTTGAACAGAACTTAGTAAAGGGCATGTAAAGTTCAACCACTATCTCTCTTTTGTTAGGACACCCTTCTTCAGCAACTCGGTGTGGCACCCTTTTCAGAGGGCCCCTGGCCCTTATACATTCACCCTCAGTCACTTTCGGTACTATCCAGGCTCCTTCTCATCTGGCAGCACAAAGCCAGTGTGCAAGGAGAGCCAGATGTGCCTGAGTGTATGAAAGTCTGGGAAAGGTATTGTTACCGTTTCATTTTCAAAGGGTTTCAAGCCCAACCTTCGACTCATTACTACAAAACATCTGCCCACGTCAGTTTGATGGCCGTCTCTATCTCTCGCTCATAGATTTTTGGGAACACTGAAGCAGCACACCCTTCAGGGAGCTGTTCATGGAGAGGATGATCTTAATGTGGAGCACTTTCAACTGATGCTGTTGCTCTTCCACAACTTGTCGGAACGTGGCAGAGAGAGAGTCCTTACTTTGGTCACCCAGGCAATCGCTGACGTGGCACTGAGCAGAGAGAGCCAACTGAAAGCTGTGCCCCTAAACCTGGCTCGCCTGCTGCTGGTTTTTGACTATCTGCTGCGCCATTACTCAAAGGCCCCCTTGTACCTTTTTGAACAGGTAGATATTGTTGCTATCTCTGAATGCCTGGTGTATTGATAGCAGTAGATTTTCTTCTTGATGAATAATTAATTAACCAAACCGGGGGGGTTGTAATTTTTATCTTTCATCCTTGAAATGGCACTCATTCCTTACTAGTACCAGTTATTTCAATACTTGAGCCAAAATAAGATATCTTCTCCCAATGATGACCACCATCTTTTAGGTGCAGTACAATCTTCTCACCCCTCCATCAAGCGGGCCTGGTTCTCACCAGGATGTCAGCAAGCGCAGTAGTCTTCCACTATACTTTGGCTTTAAAGAGGTGGAGGACAACTGGGCGAAGCACTGTCCATCTAGTAAGTGCAGAAGCCAAAATCATTGTACTCACAAGTTACACGGTACAAGAAGATTGATTTGACTAAAAGACAGGCACACAGGCATGAGCTCGTTGTAGCATAATCGGCGAAAAGCAAAATCTTACAGCGTACTTTAATTCAATTTTGAAAACGGTATTCCACAACAGTCTAACAATATTATCTGCTCTTTTCCTAGATTCAAATGTTCAGCCCAAATTCTACTGCGTTTTGTCCCCTGAGGCATCTGAAGATGATATCAGCAGACTAGACACCAAGGTGAGGCCGCCGATTTTCCTTATGTATTGTTTTCAAGGCGATGTGACGAGAGCATTTCATTGCATTTTTTTTTCCTCTTTGAAAGGTATTTCCAAAGCTGTTCAATGGAGTAGTGTCCTATGATGAACTTTACGCTTGGCTGATCTCACTCCTGGCAGCAGGCTCACAGTTTGACACAGCAAGAAGACAAGAGAACAAGCCCGTCACTCCAATGGTGAGTCAAACCACAAAGGCTTTCAGATTGGAGGGACAAGCTTGCTCACAAACTCCTGATGTCATCTTTAAGCTGCAGATTTTCATGTTACTAGCGCACTAATCAGACACTTGACCTAATTTGAGGCGTAAAGAAACGTGCAAGCTTTGCCTGAAATTGATGGTTAAATTGTATAGACAATACCGGTAGACAATGTATGAAAATGCTTTCTTGGGACTTTGACTAAGCAACTGACCATCACTTTTTACAGGAGGCCTGTTCCCTTCAGTACTTCTTCCTAGTCCTGTGGCGGATTTTGGGGGCTTTGCCACCTTCCAAAGCCTACATGGAGCAACTTAAGTCTGGGTGCGGAGATCCCAGTGAGAGTGACATCCTTCATACGCTACGATGGTCGTCACGCCTCAGAGTGTCTACTTACATGAATTGGATTAAGGTTTGTTGACTTAAAGTACTGGACAGTGCTATATTCTGAGTGAGTCTTTTTCCCTCATCTGGTCTGTTTGTGATTTATGACTATGTCCATGTCGTCACTGACAGGAACACTTGGTGAAGCAGGGAATGAAAGCAGACCAGGCAGCCTCCTTGGTTGAAATCACAGCTGAAAAGTGCAGCACAGTTAAATATGATGTGGAACTAGCAGAGGACTACATTGCCAAACAGGTAATGTTCACAATGTTATCACAGACGATAAAAACATTGTGCTCCCTTTTTTCCCGCCCATCTTATTTTACTGTTCCACTGCAGATTTCAACCTTCTCCAGTGTTGACCCAAATGTCATAGTTCCACTCGATCAGCTGCCCTCGCTACAAGCCATCTATACACTGGATGCAGTTATCTCCAAAGTGCAGGTGTCCCTGGATGAACATTTGTCCAAAGTTGCCACTGAGGCAGACAGTCACAAGTCGTCAGAGATCACAAAGAACTTGTTGTCTGCCACGCTGCAACTCGCTGATGTTTACACAGCCTTTACAAGGTGAATTTCTATTAGGGACTACGTTGTCATTTTAACTAGCTGCAATTAGGATTGATTATAATTGATGGCAACCTGAACTTTTTGCACTTTTACACTGCAATTTTTTGGGAGGGGGTGGGGAGGAGATTTATGTATTCATGTCACTCACGCATATAGTATATCAGAAACTGAAAGCCTTGATTTGTCTCAGGTCTTATCTATTAATGAACATACCAGAGGAAGGGGAAAACAAGCTGTCAGATGCCAAGCTCCAGGGTTATGCTGCTGTGCTATCCATTGGCTCCACCCGCTGCAAGGCCAACTTGCTGGGTAAGTAGCGCTATTATTTGGTGCGGTAATCTTAAACCGCGCAATTAATACTTTCTCTGCTGAGTCATTCACTAACTTTTTGAAACAAACACGTTCAGGACAGAATGTTATGCAGAACTTACCACCAGCTGTGCAGACATTATGTGAGACATGGAACACCATCCATACAAACGAATTCCCCAACATTGGATCTTGGGTAAGTAACCAGAAAGGACCACATGATACTAATTGCCACTACTGAATTTTACTCACAACAGCGGATTACCAGTATTCATGTGGGATAGGGTCCAGCCTGGTGGTCAAGCATACATTTTTGCCACAAACTTTGCTATTTTATCCACTTTGAAGTAAATATATTTTTGTAAGTATTATTGTAAAATGTGTAGTGTGCATGCAATTTAATTCTATGGTTTGAAGGCGCAAGTCAAAAAAGAAAGTCCACATCGGCTGATATTGTCTTAATTTTTGATATCTTGAATGTACACATCTAGATATCGATATGACAATAATATATTGCCCGGTCCCTAATTACAATGGCCCTGGAGTTACAGCTCACAGTCGTTCAGTGTAGCTAGAAATAAACTAGACTGCTCGCCAAATAGGATCTTTAAATGCACTGCTCATATCTTTTCTGATAAGGTTTTCAAAGCAGTCCAATGCATGTCATTACAACAGTCATTTGACTAATATTTAGGTTTACTTTTCCTTTCAGCGAAATGCATTTGCCAACGATACCATTCCATCAGAGAGCTACATCAGTGCAATCCAAGCAGCACACCTGGGAACACTAAGCTGCCAGTCTTTGCCTCTGGCATCGTCTCTCAAACACATTCTGCTGTCTTTGGTTCGTCTCACTGGTGACCTAATTGTGTAAGTGGAAAATCCAGTGCAGAGCAGATCTAAATCAGTGTACATATCTGCACCACATCTGCAAAATTATGATTTCATAGTTTTCCATGTAGTCCGATGAGATAAATGTTTGAATGTTTTCCTGAGTTAATTTTTGGTTGTCTTTTAGCACCGAGGAGGTGAACCCTTCTCAGATTGTGCGGACACTGCTTCCCCTCCTCTTGGAGAGTAGCACAGAGAGTGTGGCAGAAATCAGCACGACATCACTAGAGCGCATTCTTGGTCCGTCAGAGTCTGATGCCTTCCTGGGCCGCATCTATGAACGCTTGGTGACCGGATGTTACAACATCATTGCAAATCATTCTGACCCCAACAGGTACCAGCTTCACCCGATAAGTGTTGTACTTCAACCCTACTGACCACCAGAGGTGGTCCTGAAAGCACTGATTGTTCCCTTCGCCTAAGCACGGTGAACATTCAGTGCTTACAGCACCGCCTCTGGCACTCATTCGGGACGAAATAGAACCCGAGTGACATTTGTAACTTCCGTTTTACAGCAGTTGAAAACTGGATGTGTTATATTGCTCACTTTTAATCCTTCCATGAACTCTCTTAATTCCAGTGGTTTGGATGAGTCTGTCCTTGAGGAATGCCTTCAGTACCTTGAAAAACAGCTTGAGAGTGTTCAAGTCCGCAAAGCCATGGAGGAGTTTTTTTCGTTCAGGTATTTTCTCAATTGTTGACATCCAATTCATGACTGCCCATGAATGCAACTTCCTCGCTCACTTTGTTCTCTTTTTTGCAGTGGCGAGCTTGTCCAAATTATGATGGCAACAGCCAA
Source organism: Hippocampus mohnikei (assembly GCA_026261675.1). NCBI lineage: Eukaryota > Metazoa > Chordata > Actinopteri > Syngnathiformes > Syngnathidae > Hippocampus > Hippocampus mohnikei. The sequence continues at coordinate 3,627,177 of JAKGUB010000284.1, read as the reverse complement.
CGAAAGCCTATCTGCAAAATTCTGCAACAGAGTGCTGAAATTTTTCACAAAGCTTTTCCAGCTAAGTAAGTCTGATTACAGTTGATTATGATTGATATTATTACTATTGATCAGTAATCAAAGACAGCTTGATGGTTTGGACTGAATAGCTTTGACAAATGTTCTACAGAATAGAATACCCCTTAATTACTCATGCAATGGTAAAATTCTATTTCATAGCCATATGTGTACTGTAGCACCACACAAGCACCACACAAGAGTAAGTATGTCGAAAACAGAAGTTGCAGCTAGACAGGCACCAGATAACGTGAGCAAAAATACCTGTACCGTGGTATCGCAGTATTAAAAGTACAGCTCTAAAATAAAAACAGCATTTTCCCCCACAGTTTTATTTTTAAACAAAATAGAGAATATTTGATACAAAAAGCATGTTAATTTAAGTAATTAAATGTTAACATTCTTCTATTTAATTCTTAGTTATGAGGCGCCATTATGGTTGAGCTATTTTTAGAACAGACCTTTGGAAGGACTCATGTTGTCCTAGTCGATAACTATTACCTGCTGTTCCCTTTGTGTTTGTTTTTCTTAACTGGGTAAAAACACATCAGCATCTTTCATCTTGCTCCTTCTTCCCTCCTCTTTCATTTTTAACTGCTCATCCCCCTCTTTCTGCACACAGAAAAGGCGAAGAAAAAGAGTTTACTTGAGGCAATAAACTTGAGAGGTTTAGAAGACCCCCTCAAAAACATGAAAAGAGTCAATTACGGGTGACAGCCAGTATTAGCAGTTATTGAAACCTTGACTTTTAAAACACGGTAAACCATCAAACTGATAATTGGGCCATGCTTGATTGCCTTCGTGTGTAGTGTTTACGTGTTATCCCATGTGTGAATGATCAACAGTTTGTAACATGTATGTCTGCTTGAAATTTTATGATTGATTAATACATTTGTCATTGGGATGTTTTTTTTCCCCCATCAGCGGAAAAGAGCCCAAACCCCAGTTTGCTCTGTCTTTGTGGCTCTTTGGCACAGCTGGCTTGTGTGGAACCTTCTCGTCTGCAGTCATGGCTGACACGCATGACTGCCACCCCACCCAAAGACTCAGAGCAGCTGGAAATTGTTCAAGAAAACCGACAGCTTTTGCAACTCCTCACCACTCATATAGTGCGGGACAATAGCCAGGTGGGGGAAGGAGTGTGTACTGTTCTCCTGAGCACTCTGATTCCAATGGCAACAGACATGCTGACTACTGGAGATGGGACAGGATTCCCTGAGCTCATGGTCATCATGGCCACACTAGCCAGCGCTGGACAGGGAGCGGGCCACCTGCAGCTGCACAGGGCAGTTATTGACTGGCTCACGAGATGGTAAGATGTTCTCTAATGTTAGTTTGAATGAAATGGGCTAACTTCCACGAACATGTGTCTTCTAAAAACATTTTTCCCTTTATAGCAAAAAGTATTTAACACAGAAGAATGTTGTCGAAAAAGTGAGCACTAACACATCTCAAGGAAAGGTATGTTTTGGGCTTTTTTTTAATATTTTTAGGGCTTCCTTATTTGGCGAAATGAAAGTCATTAATTTGTACTTTTTAAATTTCAGCATGCAAGCATGTTGGAATGCTCATGTCACATCATCTCCTACCTTGCTGACGTGATGAATGCCTTGAGGCAAAGCAATGGGCAAGGTTCCTCAACATTACTCATGGAGGGTGAAGAAAAGGCCATGGAGGTGGACTCGGACTGGGTGGAGGAACTAGCTGTAGAGGAAGATGATTCCCAGGCAGAAGATTCTGTGAGACTTGATTTTTATATTTTTGCCTTTCAAATAAGGGGACCTTAACATCGTCTTCACATTTAATGTCCTTTCTAGCGCAAGAAAAGTGATAGTAAACCTTAGTATGTTATTACGATGGTTGATAAACATGCATTGTTGCCCAATTCATATTCAACACTATTGGTATTCATGATGCATTATTATTCTAACGTCAACACACTTTCAAGTTGCAATATGTCTTAACAAAATTTGTCATAAACTCACAGGATGAAGACTCTCTCTGCAACAAACTCTGCACCTTCACCATAACTCAGAAGGAATTCATGAATCAACACTGGTAAAGAAATGTTTATTGGTTATTTGTTGCAGCGCGATTCTGGTTTAGTACTCAGACGGCCCTAGATTTGACCAAGCTTAAAATTATATTTCAATAAAGAGACTATCCATAAGCAGTCCTTCGCATTGTGGATGATGTAAATTATAGTCCATAATCAAAGGTGTCTTCAAGTAACCGTAAAACTGAAAATACAAATGCCATTGTCAGGACTAAAATTGCCCCATTTGATTTTATAGGTACCACTGTCACACTTGTAAGATGGTGGATGGGGTAGGTGTGTGCACTGTGTGCGCCAAGGTCTGTCATAAAGACCATGAGATCTCCTATGCCAAATATGGCTCATTCTTCTGTGACTGCGGTGCCAAAGAGGATGGCAGCTGCCAGGTGAGACCGAATACCTCAGGTCATCATGGGAAGAGAACAACAGCGGTAACTTTGGCTTGCAAGTCATTCCACCATTGACTTTCATCCAGTCATTTCACTTGATCAGGGCTCTATAGCTAGTCCACACATGCTCAGTGGTAGTTGACAGAACGCATATTGTATTGCACAGGTCTCGTATGAGAAGCCAGTTTTCCTAGTTAATCCTGAATGACTGCTTTGATGTAGTTTGCATGCAATGAGCAAACCATCAATCACATTTTATGTTCTTGTAGCAAATTATACGAATATATATTTGTTTCAGTGTTGCTAATCGTAGCTACGAGTAATAGCTTAACAAAGTGATAGTAAAACATACTTGCATGTCTTGTCATGTTGAGGTTTTTTTGGAAGCAGTAAAGATAGCCTTCATTCGTTACAATAATCCTTGGCAATTGTTTTACGAGGCAATGTTTAGAGAAACAATTTTCTCCAAATTGTAAAAGTAGGTGATGTGATGGATTATGTCTGTATTTCTCCATTTTGCCTTCCTCACCTTTTTCATATTGTGTTACATCATCAACAGGCCTTGGTGAAACGCAGCCCAAGCAGTGGCATGGGATCCACTCTCAAGGAGTCTTCAGCGTTCCAGAGCGAATTGCGCATGCCGGAGAACGCAAGCCGCCACCAGAGTGCCTCCCCATCTGACAAAGGCAAGGTGACCATTTGTGATGGCAAACCAGGTGATGAGGAAAGACCAAAGAAGAGCAGTGTATGCAAGAGTATTGTGGGCTGCCAGGAAGAGCTACTTTCACAAGTGGTGAGGAAAATAATGGCATATTACTGGATTGATCTCCAATTGTTTTATTCTGATTGCTTTCTTGAAATACGTGATCCCATTACGGCACTGTTCCTTTGAACTAAAAGAAAGTGTGGATTTTAATGTAATTATTTTCCAATAAATTCCCATTAGTCTTAACATGTATGGGACTTGCTTTTGTCAAAATACGCTCAGGATGAAGAATCATAGCACATTATATATTCCCCGTTTCCTTTCTCGAACCCATACGCACTTATAAGCACCCATAGAGATTTTGTTGTATTTTTACCCATGGAGGCAGCGTTTCACCACCAAGTCACCAAAATTCCTTGTCACTTAGTGTAGTAGTGAGGCACATTATATTGCCTTAAACAAATACCCCACATTGACAACTGCGCCGAACATTTTTTTTTCCCAGAATGTTGATAGTTTGTAATTGAACCTTTGATAATTATTTGTATACAGATAATAAAAGGCCAGTTTTACTATAATGTCTCCCAACAGAATGCCTCATCTACTGCTGCAGTCATACTGGAAATGCTCATGTTTCTAATGGAAGCCATTCAGAACAATTTCCAGCAGGCATCGGCTGTAGGAAGCAGCAGCCGGGCACAGCAAGCCCTCACTGAACTTCACACTCAGGACAAAAGTGTGGATATGACAGATCAGCTAATGGTAGGCTCATCTCTATTTCGTATTTGGTTGTTGTGTTGTTTCTGTCATGATCTTCACTCATCGACAGTTATCAAAACCCACGCTCTTCAGTTCCTCATTGTGCCACTTTCTGTTCAGGTACCCACTCTTGGTTCTCAGGAAGGGGCTTTTGAGAACGTGAGAATGAATTACAGCGGCGACCAGGGGCAAACAATCCGCCAGCTCATTAGTGCTCATGTGCTGAGGCGTGTTGCCATGTGTGTCTTGTCATCACCCCATGGCCGCCGCCAACACCTTGCAGTCAGCCACGAAAAGGGAAAGGTGAGCCTCACTTGTGCTAGACTGAAATTTCCCTCCAATTAAAAGCTTAAGAGGAAAATTTCTCGGGTACAGTTTAAAAGCTGATACCGGTACTAATATAGCTTTTCTAAATGCGTGAGTACCATTTCGCCAATACAAATATCTTAAGTCTTCCAGCAAGAATGCTTCATTATCTAATTTGCATCCATTGCAGATAACGGTTTTGCAGCTGTCTACCCTATTGAAGCAAGCGGACTCCAGCAAGAGGAAGCTGACACTCACGCGTCTGGCCTCGGCCCCTGTCCCTTTCACTGTCCTCAGTCTCACAGGCAACCCTTGTAATGAAGATTATTTGGCTGTGTGTGGCCTCAAGGTAGGTTCAGCACACCAATAATGTTCATACTTCACATGTGTGCAAGTATGTTTGAACAAACCAAAAATGTTACATTTGATCAGCCTAACGTTAATTTATTTTCGGCAGGCTTTTTCGCTAACGTAGCAATAACACATTGTGAGTAGCAGTTGATGTGCTCTCTCATTTGCTCTCTTTCAGGACTGCCATGTGCTCACCTTCAGCAGCACAGGCTCTGTGTCCGACCATCTGGTGCTGCACCCACAACTTGCCACTGGCAACTTCATCATCAAAGCCATTTGGTTGCCAGGCTCGCAAACTGAGCTAGCGATTATCACTGCTGATTTTGTCAAGGTATGCATGACAACAAAAACACATTTTCTGGTACTTCGAAGGCCGACTAAGATTGATATTTCTCGTGTTCCACAGATTTACGACTTGTCTGTGGATGCTTTGAGTCCCATGTACTACTTCCTACTGCCGAGTTCAAAAATTCGTGATGCTACCTTCCTTTTCAATGAAGAGGGAAAGAACATCATTGTCATCATGTCTTCAGCGGGTTACATATATACCCAGGTCATGGATGAATCAAGCAGTGCTCAACATGGCCCTTTCTATGTCACGAATGTGTTAGAGATAAGCCATGAAGACTTGAAGGTAAGATACAATTCAAAGATATCCTCAGTATTTGATCTCAGTGGATGAAAGGTTTTCAACCTGGTGCTAGCAGGATTTATATGTAGGCTGCCTTCACTCTTTGCCCTGCCGCTCACTAACATGAGCGTGCTAAGGACATGCACTATAAGAATGTGCACTTCAGGGAGCTGTTTTTAGCCTCCGATTGCTGCGACACTGCTCGCATGACTTATTCAGGCTGCCGTGTGTCCTTGATCACATGGCGAGGCTGCGCATGCACGGCAACACCTCTTGCTCATAAGGCTATTTTTGTCACTGTTGATACGTTTGAAAACAGTAATTAGAAATAACATTTGAGGCGGATGATTAGGCCAGAGAGTAATGATTTTATCACAGATAAGGTAAAGATTGTTTTGTCAGGTCATATAGGCACTCAACATAAATGACAGTGTTTATTTTATTTTTGTTAAACCGCAAACGCTACCTTTGAGCTTAGAATTGAGCTTTGAATGCTGGAAGATGTGTTGATTCATATATTTTTTTTCTTTTAGGATACCAACGGTCAGGTTGCTGGAGGAGGGGTGTCAGTCTATTACTCCCATGTCCTCCAAATGCTTTTCTTCAGCTATAGCCAGGGAAAGTCCTTTGCTGCAACAGTGAGTCGCAGCACCACTGATGTTCAGCGACTCTTCCCCATCAACGTCAAAGGGTATGGATGTTTTCTCCATACAATTGTCTTGGTAATTTTAGCAGGGAGTCGCATTGTTGACCTGTTAACTGGTGTGTTTCGTGCCGTTTTTTAGTTCCAATGGCAGCAGCAGTAAGATGTCACCAGCCCTTTGCCAGTGGTCCGAGGTCATGAACCATCCAGGACTCGTATGCTGTGTGCAGCAGACAACGGGCATTCCACTGGTTATTATGATTAAGCCTGACACTTTCCTCATTCAAGAAATTAAAACTCTGCCAGCCAAAGCTAAGGTAAGGGCCCCTTGAGTACATGCATTGCTAATAGGTTAACTATTATATTTTACGGACCATTTGGTGCGCCGTATTAGGCGTAATATCAATGAGGTGTCAATTTAGTTACGGTAAATAAATAAATGAAATCCATACACAAGACATGTCATTTTTGTGAAGCACCATTTGAATTATTTTATTCTAAGCCAACATGTATCCATACATTGGGCGTACCGCATTACAAAGCCAATTTTTGAGAAAATGTAAGGATTTTGTGTGTTCTTTATGGTCGCAAAAATACTGTGGTATAGTGATAGGTTGCTGTAACAATCCATCTTCTGCCTTAGTTTAATTATTCTATTTCCTAGTTTTTTTTGTGATTATTATTTTCTCTCTGCTTCTAGATTCAAGACATGGTAGCAATTCGACATACTGCAAGTAATGAGCAACAGCGCACAACCATGATTCTTCTATGCGAGGATGGAAGCCTGCGAATCTACATGGCCAATGTGGACAACACCTCATACTGGCTCCAGCCCTCACTACAACCCACCTGTGGCATCAATATCATGAAGCCTGTCCGCAAGCGCAAAGCTGCAGCTACGGGTGAGTTTGTGCAAATAATTTTGTCAATAAAATTAATAACTCCTTATTATTCATTTTTGGTGCATGGCGAAGCTGGAGCAATACTTGTTCGTACACTTAGACTGCTCCATCTGGTAGGTAAATTGGTGAATCACCTGAATTTGACTCTGCCAAACTGTCAAAAGAGAAGGGATTTAAAAAAAAACACACACACACACTTTTCACCATGTATACATTTAATGTACCGCAGTAGCCTCAGGTGTTCATAACATCCTTAACAGTTAATTCCACTGTTTTTGTCTTTAGCAACACGAGCCTCCAGTCAGGTGACCTTTCCAGTAGACTTTTTTGAACACAACCAGCAGCTGACAGAGGTGGAGTTTGGTGGAAACGACTTGCTGCAGGTCTACAACGGACAGCAGATTAAACACAGGCTCAACTCTACTGGGATGTATGTGGCTAATACAAAGGTAGGCTCAGCGAGGCCAAAATACCGTTAGCTCTGATGTAATGTTTCAATCATCCACTAAATAATGAAGATGCAACTATTCACATTTCTGTGCTTTGCACGTAGCCTGGGGGATTCACCGTGGAAGCAGTCAACAGCAACAGTTCAATGGTGATGACAGGCATGCGCGTGCAGGTTGGAACTCAGGCCATTGAGAGGGCTCCCTCCTATGTGGAGGTCTTTGGTCGCACCATGCAGATAAATCTAACAAGGGCACGCTGGTTTGACTTCCCCTTCACCCGAGAAGAGGCGCTGCAGGCTGACAAGAAGTTGTCAATTTTCAGTAAGTGGCTGCAATTTCTCTTCTAACTTGCGTGTGGTTTGACATGTTGATTGGGGGGGGGGGGGGGGGTATTTTGCACCAAACTTGGAATTGTCCAGATTTAAATGCTGTTTTGGCTTCCTATGTCATGTCAGTTGGAGCATCGGTTGACCCGGCTGGAGTCACCATGTTGGATTCAGTCAAGATCTATGGAAAAACCAAAGAGCAGTTTGGTTGGCCTGAGGAGCCACCAGAGGACTTCTCGTCCACCTCTGTAAACAATGTCTGCAGTCCCAACCTTAACCAGGGTAATGGCACTTCTGATGGCGATGTCGTCACACCATCCACCACCAATGGCACCGTGCTGGAGAGGTACGGTTTTCAACTCATTAGTCGTAGCATTATTTATTTTCCCGCTAATTCAATCGAATGTTAAGGTTACTCATCATACTGTGATATCGACAGCATACTTACAATAGGCATGGACCTGTAACAGTTGAAACAAGCAGTGGCATTATCCATCTTTGTTCCATTTTAGAATGACAAGCCTATTTGACTAAAGTGTTTTGCTTCTTTTGTATTAGTTTGCCCAAAATATTTAGTTGTGATGATGGTTAAATACTGTGTACATTTTCCATTTGGTCTTTCGTGATTCTAACCTCTAAGCTTGAGCTGTTTTTAATTATTGGTGGTGGAGTTCTTCTTTGAGTAATTAGTGCATGGCTACCGCAGTCATCTTTTGTGCATGCCGCATTTGTTTTTAGCAGAGTCGTTTCATTTCACTTGTTTCTTTCTGTGATCCTCACAATTTTTTGTTCTTTTTTTTTTCTTTTGCTCCCAAATATACAATAAAAAGTTGTGAAACTGAGTCCTTATCCACCTTGGACCGGTCAGTAAACAGCCGTTTCTCTGCTCGTTTTGTTGTCTGTTTTTGTGCATGTGTGCCTGTTTGTGTGTTCATGCCTGTGACTATGAAAATGCCACGCACCATCGTTTTCTGACAACATTCTTGCAGTGTGATACACTTTTTACAGTTTAGAGTAGTTTTATTTTTGCACTTACTCACTTTTTGGTCAAACTCAAAACTTGCGGTGGAGCTGACTTTTACTTTTAATTGCAGGCTTGTGGTCAGTGCTCTTGAAGCTCTGGAAAGCTGCTTTGCTGTTGGGTCCTCAAATGAAAAGGTACATCAATTAAGAGTTGTAATTTTGTAGTATATATATTTGTAGTATTACCGAAACATTTGAATGAAACCTGGCCTGTCTTCCGGGTGTCTTTATAATCATTGACCTAATGCAGGAAAAGAACAAGGCTGCTGCGCTGGAGCTGGCCACTCTCCTTCTGTCAATGCCAACTCCAGCAGGTGTGCAGCAGCAGACGAAGGGACTTCTTGCCAGCCTTCACACCAGTCGTATTGCCTATCACAACCACAAGGTAGATCGAAACGTACAGTATGTGATTGTATTAATATTGGAGGGGTGGCAATTGCTAATCCGTAAGGATCAATTGCAGGTGACTAAATTGCAATTAGAGAGTGCTAACTTGAGATGCTCGTCATCTTAACGACTATCTACTGCATGTGTTTGGTCTTGTTTTCTTTGAGTAGAGCTCAGCTTTGCACCCAAAATCCCTGTTCCCTAATCATGTTGACAGCAGCGAATGAGTTCCTTGCATTTGAAACTTAAGCTTCTAACAACTAGCCTTAAAATGGCTTACCAATTGCCAAAGGTAGAATACTGGTTGGTTATTGCGCCTTTTGGTGCTCTAAATAGTAAATCCTTTTTTTTGTGGCGGATCCAGCATGATAAAGAAAGTGATGGTAAAGCACCAACGGTATTTACCAACTGCCAACAGAAGGTAAAAGAAGAACTGGAAGAGAAACAGTAGTAGTAGTAGTCGTGGCAACTACATTTCAGAATCAGAATCATCATTATTGGCCAAATATGTAGAACACACAAGGAATTTGTCCCGGTATAACACGCTGCATTAGTATCATCATAAACAAGGACATGACAAATAGGTATGGAAGGACATTTCGTAATGTAAGTGAACCGTAGTGCGGTGGTAGTTTTCTGCCGCGTCTCAGTTATGCATTATGTTCTCATTAAGGTAACTAAGTGATGTGGTTTTTGAATACACATGCAGCTCTCCATGTTTAGTTTGACAGAAAACTTGATCTCTACTTCGGCACAGTGGTTGAGAAATTGCAAACATATCGGTGTACAGGAGTTAGACCCAAGCTTTTTTTTTTTTAATCTCATCCCCAGGACCAGTCCCTGCTGAGTAATGCAGTGCAGTGTCTGAACAGCTGCAGTCGTGAGGGCAAAGAATTAGACCCTGATGTCTTCCAGAGGCTTGTGATCACTGCCCGCTCCATTGCAATCATGAGGCCCAATAATTTGGTGCATTTCACGGAATCCAAGTTATTTCAACTTGACTGTGGTGAGAGGCTATTAAATTGATGCTCCAATTGCGGGAGTATTTTATACGTATATGTACAAATGTACTTGTTTTGTATTTATTCAGACATGACAGATGATGGGCAAAAGCATGTGGAAGTCGAAAACCATAATTTCATCACACAACTGATGAGTAACTTTTGGAAGCTACATTCTCTGAAACCTAAGAATGCCTTTCTTGCTCCTGCATGCCTGCCGGGTAAGTGCGTCATTTATTCGTGACGGGCAGCAAGTTGTATTTTTCAAGATGAAAGCAGGAATCAATGAGCAACCCAATGTATGGATGTGTATTTTCCTCTCCCTCCAAAGGACTCACTCATGTGGAGGCAACAGTAAATGCCCTGGTGGACATCATCCATGCATACTGCACCTGTGAGCTTGATTACATCAATGTGGCATCCAAAATCTACATGCAAATGTTGCTCTGCCCTGTAAGTACATTATCAAGTTAATAAATGGATATTATTGCTCATCTATATTGTGTGTTTGTCCCCCAAGGCAACAGGCGAGTTGGGTCTGTATTAATCGTGCCCTGTGGTGGTTGCTCATTTCAGGACACAGCAGTCAGCTTTGCTTGTAAGCAGGCACTGATCAGAGTCCTTCGACCACGAAATAAGCGTCGCCATGTTACCCTTCCATCACCCCCACGCTCCAACACACCAATTGGTATCTTTTCGCAAGCTTTATGCCATGATTTTCTCATAGACCGGACAATATTGCCTGTTCAGAAAAACATGTCAGTTCCTGAAGAATATAGCTGGGTGTTTTCTTTAACAGGGGATAAAGATGATGACGACGACGATGACGCAGAAGACAAAATGCAATCATCGGTGCTTACTGGTGGAGAGGAGGTTAGGCCGGAGAGTCAGGAACAGAATGAAGTGGATCATGGCGACTTTGAGATGGTGGTGAGAAAAAAACCAAGTGATTGACAAGCCCTAATAATCGTTACCAATGAGCAGTGACAGAAAAACATTAAATTGTTTTGAAAATGCGTGCGCATGCTGTGAAGGATCTCTTCAGTCATTTGGCTCATATATGAAGCAAGTAGGAATATGTTTGATAAGAAGGAATATGTAGCTAAGCATGGTTATTTGCCATCTTCAGTCAGAATCAATGGTCCTGGAGACACCAGAGAATCTAAACAATGGAAATCCATCCCCCCTGGAAGCATTGCTGGCTGGAGCGGAGGGTTTCCCCCCCATGCTGGACATCCCTCCCGATGCTGATGATGAAACCATGGTCGAGCTCGCGATTGCTCTCAGCCTTCAGCAGGATCAACAAGGTCAATAGAACAAAACAAGACGATTGATTTTAATTGGTTTGGTCAAAGGTGGGCATATTCATGAGCATTTTTTTATGTAATGATTTAGGGAGTAGTAGCAGTGCCCTTGGCCTTCAGAGCCTAGGCCTGTCTGGTCAAGCCCCAAGCTCCTCGTCACTGGACGCTGGCACGCTGTCAGACACCACTGCATCAGGTAAAAGGAACATTTTTTTGCCAAATGTTTATTGACTGGTGGAGTCTAAGACGAGTAGCCGCATTTTAAGAAAGCCTTTGGAGTTTTTGACCCTGTTAAAAGCTTTGGATTGATATGACTTGAGGTATGAATTAAAGTCTTATACCCTGCATTGTATAAGCTTTTAAAGCTATTGCTATGATTTCAGCCCCAGCATCTGATGACGAGGGCAGTACTGCTGCCACTGATGGCTCCACACTGCGGACCTCCCCAGCTGAGCATGGCGGCAGTGTGGGCTCAGAGAGTGGAGGTTCTGCTATCGATTCTGTTGCAGGGGAGCACAGTGGTGGGTGATTGTTTCTAAACTGCACATGCGTAGTTTCGACACCATACTTAGTGTTTGTTCAGCGGTGGCAAAATAACTCGCACTCGATACTTACAGGAGGTGAAAATATAGATACTTAACAAAAAAAATAAACTGCTAAAAGTCAATACTGATTTGACTCATTTACTTAAAATTTTTTAAAAGTTAAACTCTAAAATGCACCGTACCTTAGTAGAGAAGTTATAGTGAGCCTGGCAGCATCTTGCCGCCCATTGATTTATGAATGAGAAATGAGTGAATGTGACCCTCTGTAAAGCACCTTAGGCACCGCAGAGATCTTTTGAAAGTACACCCACCTCTTTTCAAATGTAGGGAGTAAATGTAAATAGAAAAAGAAATTCTCATATAAAGTACAAAATCAGGTGCCTGAAATATAATCTTAAGTATATTTCCCATACGTTCCCATCAATGGTAACTGTATGTTGCCTGCTTGCCTTTCTTTTCCCAGTGTCAGGGCGCAGCAGTGCTTACGGGGATACAACAGTGGAGGGCCACCCTGCGGGTCCAGGCAGTGTGAGCTCCAGCACCGGCGCGATCAGCACCACCACAGCCCAGCAGGAAGGTGAAGGCTCAGAGGGAGAAGGAGAGACTGAGGGAGACATTCACAGAAGTAACAGGTCAGACCTGAACATTGTAGAAGCCCTTTGTTGGTCAATTTGTCTATAATGGCCAAATTAGATTCTTGTTTTTGTGATTAGGCTTCACATGGTTCGTCTTATGTTACTGGAGCGCCTGCTGCAACACCTCTCTCAGCTCCACAATGTTGGTGGTGTTCAAGCCATTCCTTACATGCAAGTTATCCTTATGCTGACCTCTGACCTTGATGGGGAGGATGAAAAAGATAAGGGTGCCTTGGATGATCTGCTCGCGCAGCTTATTGCAGAGCTCGGCATGCATAAGAAGGTAAAGGCAATCTATTCATTAAGAATCATCTGACGTGCGATTGTATTGCTCAACCTACCTCTTCTCTCTGTAGGATGTTTCAAAAAAGAATGATCGGTGCCCTATGAATGAAGTACACCTGGTCATCATGAGACTGCTCAGCGTCTTCATGTCTCGAACCAAATCTGGCTCCAAGTCCTCCTCTGAGGTGCATTACTGTCAAGGCGTCTCCCCCCAAATGAGCACATTAGAAAAATCTCACAGCACACCACTATGCAAATGTCACAAAAATTATATACTCACAAATTAGTGAGTGTGGAGGTGTGTAGCATGACTTATGTGGTTATTAATGACAAGGGGTGAATACACAGGTTAACTATCAACATTTTTGTTTTAATCCAAATTAATTTGAGAGCAATTAAGTGAAAGTGGATAATTTCCCACAGACCCCATATTGGTTGGGCATCAATGTAACAAGTACTTGATCTATTAGCACATTTTATTTATTTATATACTGACTGACTTAGAATTTTAATGCCCTACCTATTCATTCATGTTCCTCTTCGTGACACTTGCTGTTTGCAACTTTTGTTTCTTCCAGTCATCCTCACTGATTTCCAATGCGACAGCGTCCGCCTTGCTCGGCCTGGGTGCCATTGACTACTGTCTCCATGTGCTCAAATCCCTTCTGGAGTTCTGGAAGAGCCAGCAGGGTGAAGAAGAACCTGTGACCACAAGCCAGCTCCTTCGCCCACACACATCATCTTCTCCTCCAGACATGAGCCCCTTTTTCCTCCGCCAGTATGTCAAGGTACAGTATATACGTCATGAAGTCAGGTTATGTCATCTCACGTAGACTGTAGAGTCTAAGTGACAAGGAAATTCAGAACTAACAGAGTTGCTCCTGCCATTAGGGACATGCTGCTGATGTGTTTGAAGCCTATTCGCAGCTGCTCACTGAAATGGTGCTGCGACTGCCGTATCAGATCAAAAAGATAGCTGACACCAATCCACGTAGCCCACCTCCTGTCTTTGACCATTCCTGGTTCTACTATCTGTCTGAAGTAAGATTTCGGGATTCTTGTGCGTGTCATTTTCTATGTCATAATGTCTGAAAAACAAAATCTCCCTTTCCAGTATCTGATGATCCAACAGACACCGTTTGTCAGGAGGCAAGTTAGAAAGCTGTTGCTGTTTATCTGCGGCTCCAAGGAAAAGTATCGTCAGCTGCGGGACCTGCACACTCTGGATTCTCATGTGCGCAGCATCAAAAAACTTCTCGAGGAACAGGGCATCTTCCTCCGGGCGGGCATTGTTACAGCTTCATCTGGTTCAGCTCTGCAATATGACACACTCATCACCCTGGTGAGTGTGATTTGATGGATGCTGAGTGCATTTTTTTCAAATGGTAACATGTTATCACCACCTTCTCATTTAACTTTGCTTCTGTCAATGCAGATGGAGCACCTGAAAGCCTGTGCTGAAATTGCCACTCAGAGGACAATTAACTGGCAGAAGTTTTGTGTGAAAGATGACTGTGAGTAGATTCAGATTGCAGTTTTTATAAATGTATAAATGCTGTAATTGTCTCTTTTCTCATGTACTTTTTTTCCCTTCTCTCCAGCTGTGTTGTACTTCTTGCTTCAGGTCAGCTTCCTTGTCGACGAGGGCGTTTCGCCAGTCCTTTTGCAATTGCTCTCATGTGCGCTGTGTGGCAGCAAGGTGCTGGCCAACTCCTCGTCCTTCTCAGGGGGGTCTAGCAGCGGACAGGGAGGAACTTCTCAATCCTCTCAGAGCAAGTCCTCGAGTAAAAAAAGCAAAAAAGAGGATAAAGAGAAGGACAAAGAGGGTGAGCCAGTGATGCAAGCTTTGCTGTGTCAAGGTGATACCTACTTTTGTAGCAGATGATGTGATTGAATGTGTTTTTTTTTCTGTCTCCTCATCATAGGTGATGGAGTTGGCAGCCAGGAAGATCAGTTGTGCATGGCTCTTGTCAGTCAGCTCAACAAGTTTGCAGACAAAGAGACACTCATCCAGTTTTTGCGCTGCTTCTTGCTTGAGTCCAACTCATCAGCGGTGCGCTGGCAAGCCCACTGCTTGGCATTACATATCTACAGGTAGGAACTTTAAATATTAACATTTCACATATATCCTATGATCAGTTCTACTCTCATTTTTTACAAGACCATATTCAGACAAAATAGGTACAATATACACTACAAGTCAATTGCTGCTTTAAACCATCAAGTCTGACTGAATATGACATCATGACCTTGCAATTTATGAATTTTCCACCAGGAACTCCAGTAAATCTCAGCAGGAATTGTTGCTGGAGCTCACATGGGCCATCTGGCCAGAGCTCCCAGCATATGGCCGCAAAGCTGCACAGTTTGTCGACCTTCTCGGGTACTTCTCACTCAAGACTCCGCAGACCGAGAAAAAGGTAAATAACAGATTTAAGGATTTAATTTCTGTTTTGTATTATTATTGTTTTGTATTCATTTTTAATGTCCTTCTACAGTTGTTTGGTCCCTTCTTGTTTGCCATAATTAACTGCAAAGGACATTGTAGTTGTTTATTCATGCACATCAAAATTGTTTCTTCTTCCCTCAGCTGAAGGAGTATTCTCAGAAGGCTGTGGAAATCCTGCGAACACAGAATCACATCCTAACAAATCACCCAAACTCCAACATCTACAAGTAAGTTTAATGATCCATGCCGTCATGTAAAAAGAGTGGCGTGTACATTTGTGGACATTCATTTTTGCCTTGTATTTTACAGCACTCTGTCAGGTCTGGTAGAGTTTGATGGCTTTTATCTGGAAAGTGACCCTTGCTTGGTGTGTAATAATCCAGAGGTTCCTTTTTCGGTATGTATCGCAATTCCTTCGTTGGTTTTGAAAAAAATTATCAATCCTACACATTCTTACCATTTATCCCCCCCATTTGCCTTCAAGAATATCAAGCTGTCATCGATCAAAGTGGACACCCGCTACACTACCACACAACAGGTTGTCAAGCTTATTGGCAGCCACACCATTAGCAAAGTTACTGTGAAGATCGGTGACCTCAAACGCACCAAAATGGTCCGCACCATTAACCTCTACTATAACAACAGGACCGTGCAAGCCATTGTGGAGCTGAAGAACAAGTAAGTGTGTTTCAACTTATTTGTTTGATGCCATGCTGGGTCACAATGCACAAAAAGTCATTCGTTGCTGTGATTTGTTGTTTTCAGGCCTGCTCGTTGGCATAAAGCCAAGAAAGTGCAACTCACCCCAGGTCAAACGGAGGTGAAAATTGACCTCCCCTTACCCATTGTCGCATCCAACCTGATGATTGAGTTCTCTGACTTCTATGAGAACTACCAGGCCTCCACTGAGACGCTGCAGTGCCCACGCTGCAGTGCCTCTGTGCCTGCCAACCCTGGTGTGTGTGGCAACTGTGGTGAGAATGTCTATCAGTGCCACAAGTGCAGGTGAGCAGCACACTTCCTCAGCCTTCTTAACAGTACTAAAATATTAGAAACAAGTATATTAAAGTAGATTCAAACATGATGCCGTATGAATTTTTAAATCAGGTCTATCAACTACGACGAAAAGGACCCCTTTCTGTGCAACGCCTGTGGTTTCTGCAAATATGCCAGATTTGATTTCATGCTTTATGCCAAACCATGCTGTGCTGTGGATCCTATTGAAAATGAAGAAGACAGGAAAAAAGTTAGCATATTTCTAAACTTTATTCAAGCCCCTTTTGCTGAGCAGTTTCATTGCTGCTTTTGACCCTTAATATGACCATATCCTTTAAAATGTGTTTTTATTTTTGCAGGCTGTGACAAACATCAACACCCTTCTGGAAAAAGCCGATCGTGTCTACCATCAGCTGATGGGTCACCGACCCCAGCTGGAAAGTCTTTTGTCTAAAGTCAATGAGGCGGCACCGGAAAAGCCACAGGTCAGGCTTGGAGAGATTTGTTATGCGGTAGATGTTGCAGAATTTGTAACATGGGTGATTACTATAATTTTCCCCAAAAATATCCCACAGGATGACACAGGCGCTGCTGCGGGTCTTGGTACATCTTCTGCCAATGTGAACAGATACATTCAGCAGCTGGCTCAGGAGTACAGTGGCGACTGCAAAACATCATTTGATGAACTCTCCAAGATTATACAGGTTGGAGACAAATTACCTGTGGCCTCCTCACACACTTGAAGCATTTTCACAAGTATCTCTCAGCTTACATAAAATATTCTGTTTGATTCTTTTTCCACAGAAAGTGCTCGCATCTCGCAAGGAGCTGCTTGAGTATGATCTTCAGCAGCGCGAGGCTGCCACCAAGTCTTCCCGAAGCAGCAGCAGCCATCAGCCGACCTTCACGGCCAGCCAGTACCGTGCCCTCTCTGTGCTGGGTTGCGGCCACACCTCCTCCAACAAGTGTTACGGCTGTGCCTCAGCTGTCACAGGTCACTGTATCACACTGCTGCGTGCGCTGGCCACCAACCCAGCCCTCCGGCAGATCCTCGTCCTTCAGGGGCTCATCCGGGAGCTTTTTGAGTATAACCTGCGCCGAGGTACTGCAGCCATGCGAGAGGAAGTACGCCAGCTAATCTGTTTACTTACCAGGTGCGGCCTACTTAAATATTACAGGTTTTTCGTCCGCCACCCTTAACTTGCCTGATGCTTATTACGTTTTGAGTTTTTTCCCATTTCATAACAGTTCTGCTCATGTAAGCATTCATTTCCTTTTTTTTTTTTTTTTTTAAGAGATCACCCTGAAGCCACTCAGCAGATGAATGACCTTATCATTGCCAAGGTTTCGGCAGCCCTCAAAGGTCACTGGGCCAATCCTGACCTGGTACGTGTGCTTTTAACTGTCAAAGCCATGCATCTATATTGTGCTTCTGTCTTGTGGGTCTGAAAGCTATAATATATATTTGACAAGAATGTTTTTTTACAACAGGTTAGTAATCTTCAGTATGAAATGCTGCTCTTAACTGATTCCATTTCAAAAGAGGGAGGATGCTGGGAGTTACGGCTGCGCTGTGGTAAGTGGCTGAGTTACTTTGAAGCATGAACAAATACATTTCAGTTCAGACATTTTGACGTCACTTGCAGTCAGTTATTCGTCTTTTCTAATCTATACTGTCTAAACCATTTTTTTCAGCTCTTAGTCTGTTTCTCATGTCGGTTAACATCAAGACTCCCGTTGTGGTGGAGAACATCACTCTCATGTGCTTGAAAATCCTGCAGAAGCTTATCAAACCCCCTGCCCCCACTAGCAAAAAGAACAAGGTGAATATTAAGTAATCATATCGGGGCTTTGCATTTGCCTTAGGGTCAATTAAACTGTGCTTCTTAGTTTAATGGGAGATAATTGATGTGGAACAATATAGAAAATGACCACTTTGCAAGATGTATCATTACAGTGAATTGCGCAATGTTTTAAGAAAAAATCTAATTTCAAACTATGCCAACTTGGGCCACAACACATTACATCTAACTATCCATATTTTTAAAGGATGCTGCTACCGAATCCCTGACCACCGTTAGGCCCTACAGTAATGAAATCCATGCTCAGGCCCAAATGTGGCTCAAGAAGGATCCCAAAGCTTCATATGAGGCCTGGAAAAAATGCCTCCCTGCGAGATGTAAGTGTTGTCCAGAGAAATAGCAAACATGTCAATGTAGCTGAGTACTCATTTTTCTCTCCAATTTGTGGGCCCAAAAGGCCATGAGATGGTAACAAAACCGCAGGGGAAAGGTGAACTGCGAAAACAGTATCTGATGGAGAAGTATGTGTGGAAATGGAAGCAGTATATGAGGTCCAGAAGAGGAGAAATCCTTTTCCCTCGCCTGCTCAGGCTGAGCCACAACAATTGGCTGCGGCAGGTACGTAAAAATGTGCAAATTGTGTTCTGCGAGATTCAGAAATCCACTCATACTAGAAATCAGTTGACATAAGTGTTTTGCTTGCTGCAGGTCCTTTTCACGCCTGCCACTCAGGCCGCCAGACAGGCAGCTTGCACAATTGTGGAGGCTCTCACGACAATCCCCAGCCGCAAACAACAGGTCTTGGGCCTGCTCACGAGGTAAAACCCATTGAAGAATTAAGGTGGTACATGCTGTTAAATTACGGCCAGCATATGTAAAATGACTATGTAATGGTAACTATACTCTCACAATCGTGAGTCTTAAATAGCCAGCAGGAAAGTCTTGTGAGGTGTGACTGTTTTTGTTTGTTTGTTTTTGTCGGTCAGTTACCTGGATGAGCTGAGTTTGGCTGGAGAGTGTGCAGCAGAGTACCTTGGTCTCTACCAAAAGCTCATCAAACCAACACATTGGAAGGTTTACCTGGCTGCACGAGGAGTCCTTCCCTACATTGGCAATCTCATCACCAAGGTCAAGCTTGATTTAGAAATGTTCTCTCAAATTAACCACATGCAGTGCATTTGTTTGAGCTCAACAAAGTGATTCAGGACTGGCTTCAACCGCTGTTTGCTAGCCCACTGTGAAATATCTTTACAGTCATCTGTGCCAGTAAAAGCGTGTGTTGCGCAATTATTTCAAGGTTATATGTGCAATTGCCTCCCACAGGAAATCGCCAACCTGCTCGCCCTGGAGGAGGCGACGCTGAGCACAGACTTACAGCAGGGCTATGCCCTCAAGAGCTTTACTGGTTTGCATTCTTGAAACAAACGATATCATAGATTTGAATTGTTCTTTGATTATTTAATAAAATTGTGTTGTCATGGCAGGATTACTATCATCATTTGTGGAGGTGGAGTCCATTAAGCGGCATTTTAAGAGCCGTCTGGTTGGCACAGTACTGAATGGCTATCTGTGTCTGAGAAAGTTGGTGGTGCAGCGCACCAAACTCATCGATGAGACTCAGGATATGCTGCTGGAGATGCTGGAGGACATGACCACAGGTCAGCTCTAGTGAAATCTTAACTATTGCGTTTAAAGCATATAGAAGAGTTTAGCAATGGCTGTTTTCACTGAATATTGTTCTCCACGCTATCTTGTTCTGTTTGTAGGCACCGAGTCTGAAACGAAGGCTTTCATGGCAGTGTGCATTGAGACTGCAAAGAGATACAATTTGGATGACTACAGAACACCTGTGTTCATTTTTGAGAGACTGTGTAGCATCATTTATCCTGTAAATTAACTCTAACCCAGATTTTTTTCACTTAGATATATCATATAACAGACTACCGGTAATTACTCATGTCACTTTTCTTCTTTTAAAGGAGGAGAATGAGGTGACAGAGTTCTTTGTAACCCTGGAAAAAGATCCGCAGCAAGAGGATTTCCTTCAAGGTCGCATGCCTGGAAACCCTTACAGTAGCAACGAGCCAGGCATCTGCCCCCTTATGAGGGACATTAAGAACAAGATCTGCCAAGACTGCGACCTTGTGGCACTCCTTGAAGATGATAGTGGCATGGAGGTAAAATGAATCTGAACTTTGATTGTCATTTCAATATGTCCTTCTCTTACTCCTCACCTCTTCTTGTCATCAAGCTAAGTCGTTGCAAGAAACGCATTGTATGCCTTTTTTTTTTCCTCAGCTTCTGGTGAACAACAAAATCATTAGCTTGGATCTGTCTGTCGCTGAAGTGTACAAGAAGGTGTGGTGCCCAACAAATGAGGTAAATGACTCAGCCTTTATATTGTATATGTGAAATAGTTTCAATGGTCATCAATCTAACTTTGCCCTTCCTTTTTACAAGGGTGAGCCAATGAGAATCATTTATCGAATGAGAGGTCTGCTGGGCGATGCAACGGAGGAGTTCATAGAGTCGCTGGACTCGACCACAGGTTCTATTACTTGTCTGTTATAGTCTGCCAGTCTTCCTTGCTTGTCTTCATCAAATCCTTTTATTCACACTTGAACCATTAACTAGTCTATGATGTTCATTTCACAACCAAGTTTTTAAAAAAGTATCTCCTTCCTCTTTGTCTAGATGAGGAGGAAGATGATGAAGAGGTGTACAAGATGGCAGGTGTCATGGCACAGTGTGGTGGACTGGAGTGCATGCTCAATCGGCTGTCAGGAATCAAAGATTTTAAACAGGGTCGTCATCTGCTCACAGTAAGCCACTGTTTTGCTTCCTATGCAATGGGAGACTGAACTATGCTATAAAATGTTGCCGGGTTAGATTCCCTTTGTTCAAGCAAGTCAACAAATGCACTCTGCACTTAAAAGTGGGCTACCTATAATAATAATAATAATAATAATACATTTTATTTATAAGTGCCTTTCAAGACACCCAAGGACACTTTACAATAACCAAAAACACAAAACAATACGGGTTGAGCAGCGGCAGCCAAACGCGCCAGCGTTCACTCAACCCGGAAGTCAGAAAGAAACCACAAGGGAGGGAGAGGGGGAGCAAAAAAAAACAAGCTCGAACTATCCTCATTTTGAGGATAATTTGAGTTACCGACAGTCTTGTCCAGAACTCAAGTGGAATTCATGATAACTCGGTTTTATTTTTGGTTCATGTTGGTTGGGGGGTTGTTTTTGTTTTTTTAAATGATAATGTATCAGAACGCGAAGCAAGTGTCCATGACGTCATGGACTAAAATCGTGTCGGTTGGTGTCCGGCGGCCAGGGGGCAGCAGAGCAGCGATTTCTTCGTCATATGGCCTAAGATGGCCAATTTTTCACAAAATGATCCAAGTGGTCAGTCCCCATGTGGTCTAATTCAAAGCTGATTCGTGTCTTTTTAGGTTTTGCTGAAGTTGTTCAGTTATTGTGTAAAAGTGAAAATAAACCGACAACAGCTCGTCAAACCAGAGATGAACACACTCAACGTCATGCTCGGAACTCTAAACTTGGTAAGTGTCTAACATTCTCGTTATGGTACACATGTTGAAGAGCACCTTTACTATCGTCCCTCTTCCTTTCCTCTTCTCTCTTAGGCCTTAGTGGCAGAACAAGAGAGTAAAGACAGCGGTGGGGCCTCCATTGCAGAGCAAGTTCTCAGCATCATGGAGATCATTTTGGACGAAGCTAATGCAGAGATTTCGGAGGACAAGGTAGGTGCCAAAGAAGCAACAGGAACACTCAAGGAGCACAGACTGCCAACCTTCTTCAAAAGGGGTAAAAACAAAAAAAAAATTCAAATCAATGTCATTGTTTTTTTTTAGGGTAACTTGTTGCTGACTGGTGACAAGGACCAACTTGTCATGTTACTGGACCAGATCAACACTCCATTTGTGCGCTCCAACCCCAGCGTCCTGCAGGGTCTGCTTCGCATCATCCCGTATTTGTCGTTTGGCGAACTGGAGAAGATGAGGATCTTGGTCGAGCGCTTCAAGCCATGCTGCAGCTTTGACAAGTGGGTACCACTGTGGTGTTACCAATCGTGCTGACCTGTACTCTCAATCACTTACTGCTTTGCTTCCTTTGTTTCTCCACCTACTGCAATGAAATTGAATGAATTTCCCCCTTTCAGGTATGACGAGGATCATAGCGCTGATGACAAAGTGTTTCTGGATTGCTTCTGTAAAATCGCTGCTGGAATAAAAAATAACAGTAATGGCCATCAGCTAAAAGATCTTATTCTGCAAAAAGGAATTACACAAAATGCGCTGGACTACATGAAGAAACACATCCCAAATGCCAAAAAGTATGGGCCTCGTTATTCTTCCGCGCATTTGATAAGGACATAAAAAATTGGCCACACTGACTAAAGTTTCATCTTTTTCTCTTGTCAGTCTGGATGCTGACATCTGGAAGAAGTTCCTCTCTCGACCTGCGCTACCCTTCATTCTAAGATTGCTCCGTGGTTTGGCTACCCAGCATCCCCCCACGCAGGTAATAAGTGTTCTAATAAAATATCGGATATTACACTAAATACCACTTAATAATCAAATCAGGATTAAGACCATTAATTGAATAAGAAAAAAACATTTGATTTTTGTTGTGTCCCAGGTGCTGATAGGCACTGATTCAATTACCAACCTGCACAAGCTGGAGCAGGTCTCCAGCGACGAAGGGATTGGTACGCTTGCAGAGAACCTTCTGGAAGCATTGAGGGAGCACAGTGACGTGAATCTGAAGATAGAAGCGGCGCGCAGGGAGACCAGAGCTGAGAAGAAACGTATGGCCATGGCGATGAGACAGAAGGCTCTCGGAACACTGGGCATGACGGTACACACTCTTTTTCATGTGACTTTGTTTTGTTTTTTTACACTGATGTCACCAGCAAATTTGACTACTGCATGTGTGCATTTGCCTTTCAGACCAATGAGAAGGGTCAGGTGGTGACCAAGACTTCACTGTTGAAACAAATGGAGGAGCTGATAGAGGAGCCAGGCTTGACTTGCTGCATCTGTAGAGAAGGTTACAAATTCCAGGTACGGCAAGGCGCACATCGTTATTGATGTTTCACTGAGGTACAACAACGTAACAGGCACGATTTTGATTCCAGCCCACCAAGGTCCTGGGGATTTACACTTTCACAAAGCGGGTATCACTAGAGGAATTTGAGAACAAGCCTCGCAAGCAGCAGGGCTACAGCACTGTGTCGCACTTTAACATTGTCCACTACGACTGCCATCTGGCAGCTGTCAGGTAGCATCATTTTTGCTTTTTCAAAAAGAAATTCTCAGTTTAGGTAGTTTTTTTTTAATTCCTAATTTCTGCAATCTCCATTGCAGGCTGGCCCGTGGGCGAGAAGAGTGGGAAAGCGCCGCTCTCCAGAACGCCAACACCAAGTGCAATGGACTGCTCCCGGTTTGGGGGCCACACGTGCCAGAATCTGCGTTTGCTACATGCTTAGCACGGTAAAACCTGCATTAGCATATGAACGGCTTTAAATGTCCTCCCGAGATGGGTATATTTCTAATGCCCGGTGAAAAAGCACATCTGCCATCTCTCCCATTACTAGTCCCAATATCTCTATTTGTCTTTTATCAGCGTCTACCGCCGCAAAAATATGCCAAATAAATGTGATTGGAAATTACAGCATTGAAGGCTTATTTTATCATTTTTTTTCTTCCCATTGTGCGACACAGGCACAATACATATCTGCAGGAATGCACAGGCCAACGCGAGCCCACGTACCAACTCAACATCCACGACACCAAACTGCTGTTCCTTCGCTTTGCTACCGAACAATCATTCAGCGTGGACACAGGAGGAGGCGGCCGAGAGAGCAACATCCATCTCATCCCCTACATCATCCACACTGTGCTCTATGTGCTCAACACGTATGTACCGCGAGAGAAGATCAAGTTCTACACATTGCCATCATGGCCGTCACAGCTCATGAAATGGTAGTCTTGGATTTTACAGTGAGACGTGACCAAAGCTGCAAATGTGCTGGGTTTGCGTTAGCAGGCTAAAGCTAACTGTTTGAAAATTCCCTTATTTTCTGTTCAACACATAGCATTTGGGTAATTTTCCAGGTCAAATAAAAACGGTGTAACCACCAGATGTAGTGCAGGTTAGATTTCAACAAAAAGGTAAACTATAGTACTCTGAAAGCGGGTGGGGGGAGTTTCTGAGGTTAAAAAATTATATATGTACTTCTGTAAAAAAAAAATCCCCAGGATAAAAGACTAGCCAAAACTGTGTAAATTACAATGGAACTTCTGTTAACATTCCCAAAAGTTACACAAGAAAAAGTCAAACTACAGTTCTTGAAAAGACGAAAGGTTGCAGAGGTAAAAAAATTATACTCCAAAAATACCCAAAGCGGTGCAGGTTATACCGTATTTTCACGACCAAAGGTGCAGTGTCAGTTACATGTGCCATTTCTGTATTTAACACATACACGAGACGCATTGTTATTATTGGACGCAGGCATGCTAAAACGTATCTATCAATTGAGCACCATTTCAAGTTTCTCTATAATATATTGGCATCCCTTTCCTAACCCTGCAGAACACGGGCTACTTCCCGAGAGGAGAAGAACCTGCAGGGTTTCCAGGAGCAGCCGTGTGAGAAGTGGGTGGAGAGCTCGTACGAGGTCGAAGGGCCGCACTACTACACCGTCCTGGCCATGCACATCATGCCGCCCGAACGCTGGAAGACCTCACGGATTTACTTCCTCCGGAGACTCTTGGTCAACGCACACGCCCGCAAGGTGTCGGCGAGCAGCGCCAACAAGTATGGCCCGATTGTGATTGCCTATGTGTAGCAGTTATTTATTTTTAATTTTTAATGTGTTTGTTTTTTAAAGCACTTGTGAGATGAAATTAGCTCCCTGTCATCTTGACTATCCTTCCTTCCCTTCCTCAGACTGACAGATAAAGTACCAAAGGAGTATGCAGTCTATCGCTCGCCCCTTCTCTTCTGGGGCCTGGTGGATCTTGTCTACGACATGTTCAGGGTAATGTCCAAAAACGTCCAAGAGTTTGATTTTGTTCCATGACCAGGCTTGTAACTCAAATGGTTCATTTCTCAAATCAACTTTCCCAATTGAAATGAATGGAAATGCCTTTTCTCCGCCTTTTGGCCCCGCAGAAAGTTCCCACCAGCAACACGGAGGGCGGCTGGTCCTTCTCGCTTGCCGAATACGTGCGTCACAACGACATGCCCATCTACGAGTCCTCAGAGCGCGTGCTCAGGGCTTTCCAGGATGAACTCATGCCTGCCGAATCCTTGGCAGAGTTCTTTGATGTTGTAGGTCAGTATTACACACAAGCACACAGACAACAGAGAGAGCTGATTATTAAAGTAGAATGACGTAACAACCTCATTTGGATTGGCACCAAATATTTGGAGTCATTTGGAATATGATTATTTGGATAATGACATGTTCAAGGGAAAACCAAATGGAAAAAGGCCTCATGTCGAAAAGATTTACCAACATTTCAACCAAATATATTTCATTTTAGAACCACTCAACACACTTTAAAAAGGTAAACCAAATTTGTTTTTCCACAGAATTAAAATTGACATCATTTGAGCAAGATAGTATGTCAAGTGATTCTCAAAGTACAGTGGTACGTGGGCTGACCCTAGTGGTACGCCAAGAATAACTGAAGTGTTCAAACTGTGCACCTTGTTCTTTCGGTTACGCTTTTTAGATTTATTTTCATGTAATCATTTAGAACTGTTTGTTTAAAAATAAATAAATACGTGCACTTTTTCACAAATGTGCAATTCACATTTTGCGTCAGGTTCCGGCATCTTCCTTGCGAATAAAACCTGCCACATTTTCAGTGCGGACTTACCATCGGCCTACTATGCGACTGCATTGTATTTTCGGGCCATTGAGGTGGTATTTGGAGGTTTTTCAGGGAGTACTTGGTGTACAACGTTTCAGAACCACTCAGCTTAAAACATGACAACAATTGCTTCCTTTATGGAAAAGAAATGGTTAAAAAAATGACAGAGTTCCTATGTGTTGACATGTTTCAGGTCTCCTCTCCGAAATCCCAGATCCAGATCTCTTCCTGCAGGATTTGTTGAACTCTTTGCCCTGACGGGTAGCGTGATCCACCCGCGCACCAATTCCCAATCCAAACTATATCGCAACTCCATTTGGGACATCCACCAAATAAACACATGTCCTCTTTGTGCACAGTGTATCCGCCATTGCTTCGCCCCTCGTCCCCACCCAACTAGTGACATCTTCAATTGAACCTTAAGCGGAATCAATGTGAAATCTTCTAATACACTATCGCGTGTTGAGCACACAAGTAATTCCACACAAAGCAAACGCAGATGACGAGGCACTGCAATATCCCGGCGGTTGGAGATGGGTCCCACGACACCATGAGAGCGGCATTCGATTTTATCTTGTTTTGCTTTTCGTTTTCCTATTTAAGGTTTTGGTCAGCGTGTTTTAAAATGGCGGAGAATGCTTCACATGCTCGTGATCTAACTTGTCCTCCTTTGGCCGTCGTGTATGGTTCTAACTGGAATTTGAGTGAAAGACGCCATTTTTGTTTAGTGTGTATGAGCAAGGTTTGTTTTATCAATTTGGCAAGCAACAGCAAGAAGAAGGAAAAAAAGTATTGACGCGTCAGTTTTATTTTCATCCTTGACACAATGCCTTGGTCACGTTAACCTTTTGTCAAGAGTTCATCCGTTGCAGTGATATTTTAGGTCTCCTGTTGCAAACATAATAAATCAGATGTACGTTTATATCCCTAAACAAATTTTGGGGGGTTTGTTTGTTTTCACTTCAAGGGTTTTTGCATAGGATTTTTTTTGTTTTTTTTTGTTTTTTTTTTTAATGAGTGCTCCAATGAAAGTTATCCCCCCCACAAAAAAAAAAATAGTGGCCAGAGAGCTGCTCTTTGTGGTCAGCAAGAGGCAGCCAAGTTTTACGGTCACCAACCTTGAGTAAAAGTAGTGGCGTTTGCCAGCTGAATGCATGGTGTGGACTTGACTCACTTTATTGTTCATTCGCCCGCTGCTACGGTTGTTCAAATGTTGCTGAATGTCTGCTTTTGAATTAGCCCTATGATTAATAAAATTGATATATGGTTAGGACGACTTGTTTGCCTTTCTTTGTGAACTCTTACTTTTGTTGTGACAGTTAAGGGTGTTCCCCGCCCACTGCCCGGAGACAGCCGGGATAGGCTCAAGCACGCTCGGTACCCCTGTGAGGGTTGAAGTGGATCGGATAAAGGATGGATGGAAACACTCACAACAAGCAGATGTTTGCCAAAACAATACAAAACTCCATCGAGCAGCGGTGCCCAATACGGCGTCCGCGATCGACCGGGTAGCTCGCGGACTGTTCCCAAGTCGATCGCGAGGGAAGTAGAGGGGGGGGGAAACGAAACAACCCAAAACATTTGTGAGTGTTATCAATGATATGTTTTTTTATGTTCGTGCACACTACACCCTTAGTATCCTAGCCGTATCACGTTCACAAAAAGTATTTAAAAAAAAAAAAAAGCAGGTCACCTTTAACTTCGGGTACCGCGTGACTTGCATCACCGGAAGTTGTTAGCGGTCAGCAGTCTGCAATTGCAGCTTGTCATCAGAGCTGTTGCGACATATCTTATTTATTATTCCTCTTCAGAGTTTAATTTACAATTCACCGAGGGCAAAGAATGGGAATCTGGAGGGCCGAGGGAAAAATATTATAAGGTACACGTGAGTTACAAAAATGCGTCCCATGGCTCTACGTCAGGTCTCGACGAAGGTAGGCAGTGATTTCATTTTCACAAACTCATTTTCAAAAGCTGTTGCTCACTGTGGATCCGTGTTCAGTGCCTGCGTGTCCTGTAACGGGTCGGTCACGCTAGGTTGGTTGATCGAAAAGTAGATCTTCCGTCAAAAAATGTTGAGCACCTCCGCCATAGAGGGTCAAACAACTAGCATCGGAGTCATCGTGCTCAACTCTTTCGAGTCCCTTACCACTATATTTATTTTAAATTTCATGGTCATTTCAAGAAACATAACAGGAGCACAATACAAAGCAACAAACAAAATAATATGCATCAGCATGAACAAGTGTCCTTTTTACAAAGGAATATGGCTTTTTCCTCACAGCAAACCTTGACAATGTGGTCTTTTTGAGAGCACTTTCAAGGAATATTAAGGCTTATGGTGGATAACAAACAAACAAACAAGGCCCACTTTTGGACCATTCAATAATTTTGGAGGTAAACATCCAAATAAAAGTTGAATTAAAAAAAAAAGCTACATTTGTGCAGCTTGTAACGAAACCCGATGTTGAAGAGTCCCACCGGTCACTGGCAGCACAGCGGGGTGACGTCATCGGCGGGCGAGGGGAACGCGCGCAGGGCCTCCCTGGACGATTTGGTGTAGCCGTTGTGGAAGATGAGGGCTTTCTTCACCGCGAAGAAGGACACCGTCTTGTCCCACGCATCCGAGCCTGAGCCGGACATGCCCGCGCTGAGTTGCCTCTGCAGGGCCGAGTGCATCCTCGCTGCTTTGTCTGTGCACTTCCTCTCCATCAGCATCACCTTGCACAGACTGAGGATGCGGATGGGGGTGGACAAATTGGACAAGTAAATCTCGTGAAATAAGCCCGGACCTTCCATGTCAATGCTCCATATCACATCCCAATTCTATTTGAACCAGGAAATTCAATTGGTTGATCACCTAAATGTGTCCTTCAGCTCCTTGTCGGAAGAAGTTGGACAAAAACTACTGAAACACTGAAAATTTGGCATTTAAAAGTTCAGCCGAGGTCAAATTACGTTCACTGGCAAAGGTTACAGTGCGTTTTACATTCATCCAGATATTTCACCCAAAAGCCCAGTCATCGCAATTTGAGGCCTCCTGCATCATCTCTTAAAACTTCTGACAACATGAACTTGATTGTCACGCGAAAAGCATTGCGCCGGTTGGCTTGTCATTTTGCAACTTCTATTCTTTTAGCCGTCTGGAGGGAGCGATATCCGAAACAGGATGAAGTTGCCCCAAAACTGTAAAACATGAAATAGACCCTGAGATTTCTCCATTTGTAACTCATCTGCCTCAGTTTGAGCTGGGAAAAAAACCCTGCTTTCTTTCTCATCCATTACAAACCGTCGCAATCAGTCAGGGGCGGGCCTGGCATTTGATGCTGCTTATTTCGTATATTTATTTAATTTGCGAGTCAAACTGGGCTTGTTTCGGTCAAACAATCAGAAAATGGAAAACTGCAGCCCTCCTCAGGTGAATGTGAAGTCTGATGAAGGAAACAGATAAAACAGTCCCATTTATAGTATGCTTGAAGCTACATTTCAAGCGCTTCTGATTTTTGAAGGCCCTGGGCAGATTACATTCACATGGCAACACATCGGGTCTCAAATCTGATTGGATAGAAACAAAATCCAACTTCCACATACTCGTACTGGAAGCAGTGCAGCCAGTTGAAACACGATGAAATGAACAGAATGGATTGTTGAGGGGAAAAAAAAATTATGCAATTTTGTGGAACAAATAATGACTTTAAGAAAAATAGACTTAAACACGTCGACGCTTACGTTGTGTGTTGCTCAATCATGCCGGCGTCCACGTTGTTGTCCAGGCTCGTGTCGGCTTGGAGAAGATTTGCCATGACAGCCGCACCGAGGTCCCTTTTTTATACGCTCTGCCGTCGATTTAATGCGGCCCCGGTTCTCACGGTGTTCGGCCAATCACAAAGTAGCGTCACGACAATGCAACATGGGAATAAATTAGTTGAATTCATCACATACAAAGGCTTCAATCCAAGCAAACAGGTGCGAGGCCACCCCCCAACACAGCCTGCCTTACTGGCCCCTTGTCACCCTTGGCTGATGTGCGGTTGGGAATGCAGACGCAAGCGTCTTCCCAAATATGTCAAAAGAGACCACTTGACCAAAATACGAATCAATCAAAAGCAGACGTAGCGGCAAACTTTTTTGATAGAGCCCTCCAATTTGATGGCATGGCTGTACTTAATAAAGTGTCCAGTTACGGAACTTCATCAGCCCAGAAAGATCAGCCCTTTTTGCTCTGCTATTATGTTGGTACCTTTGGAACAATAGAAATGCTCAAAATCATACATTTAATAAAAAAGAAAGAAAAAAAAAATCAGTCATATAGTCAAAATTTTGTGCAACCATTCTCTCTCTCTCTCTCTCTCTCTCTCTCTCTCTCTCTCTCTCTCTCTCTCTCTCTCTCTCTCTCTATATATATATATATATATATATATATATATATATATATATATATATATATATATATGAAAAGAATAAGAGAAGAAATTTCATCCACATTTTTCCAAACATTTTTTTTCAATTTACCAATAGAGGAAAAAGTGCATGTTTGGTGAACCTAATTGCGTAATTCCCCTCAGTCACAAAATCAATTTAAAAATAGAATAGTGCTTGCTAAAATGTGTTTTTTCTTTTTGTCTGTGGAAATTCTCCCTTACCTAGGTCATGGTCATCATCATCATCATCATCATTTAACCTTTGATGGTCATCATCAAAGGTTAAATCAAAGCAACTGGACTATTGTTGGTTGAACTGAATGGGTTTTTTTCTTTGGGCCCTCCAAAAAAAAAAAAAAAAAAAGTGAACTTTTTGCATTAAACGCACTCTAGGCCTTATTTTTCTACTTTTTTTCAGTCAACATACAGAACATGCGAATTGTTTCAGATAATTTTGGGACGATTAAACACAAAGGGGCTCACAATGACCCTCATTGGTAAGAAAAAGACACAACAGCATGGTTAAAACGGGTCAGTTTGACCCGCAGCATAACAGAAGCTTACAATGTTGCTGTGACTTTTTGTCACCTCGAGCCGTCAGGAAAAATACAACAAAATATCGCCAGACACACACACACACACACACACGCACAGAGCGTGTGCGTCTCAGTCTGTATTTCAGCCGCCAGTTCACACGGTGAGCATCTCCCAAACTCACAATAGCTACCATGAGTCCAGATGGTGTGCCTGGAAGCCTTGTTGACAAGCCCGTGGTGTGTGTGTGTGTGTGTGTGTGTGTGAGAGGGAGTGTGCATGGGTGAGGGCGGGGGGAGGTGGTTCACTCAATATCTCTGTTGAATAGGGCACACTTCCTTTGTGCGGGCGGCCTCAGTGTCATTAACACTGCAAGTGTGGGAAGCTCGGGAGCACCTCATCTCCCACGTTCAGTCCAAGGCAGGGGAAAGAAGCGTGTGACCGGGACGTGGCCAGCTGCAGTCTGTGTGTGCGCGTGTGGCCCGTGTGCGCGCGTGTGTGTGTGCATCGTTATCAGGGATTCTCAAAACTTTTTGGGCTACAATTGAAAAGGTTTTCAGAAGACCCCTCTTTCATAATCCTAATGTCAATTAAAAGTCATTATTATTGCACCATGTACCGTTAAATGCCATCAGTAATAAAAAAGTTTTGACAAAGTTTCCCATAAGACAAAACTCTTGCAATAACAAATATACATTTATTTCGGAAAAAACTTGTATTATGTACCATGTCTTATTTGTTCTGATTTGGTCAAAAGTTCAAATTTTTACAAGAACAAAGACGTTTGTGAGGCATAGTACAGAAGAAGTGTGTCAGGCCGTGGGAACGGTGGAGCAGGCAGGAGTGCGTCCGATGTGTAAACGAGTACTGGGAGCGTGTGCACACTTTGTGTGTGTGTCTACACGTTGACGTCTACTGTGAAGCTCACACACACACACACACACGCACACCCACACACACACACACTCACACACAAGCAGTGCTTCAAAGGTGACACTGACACATTTAAGTCAGTGTGCAATGTACTCACGCAAATTTGGTGTTGATGTCCGCCGACAAATGGCGGCAAATATGACATTTGCTCAATGCTGTAGTTTGTGCATTTCAATCTGCAATTACCCCCAAAATCATCAGCAAAGAATGAAATTGTACCACGGATGCATTTCTCCTCCCTTTGTACAATGGCCATAATTAAAAATGAAATAGATTGTGGTGGCCAAATGGGTATTTGTAAATTAAAAAATGAAACTGAACATGTATGCTAAAAGGCAGAAAACAACAAAAGAAATTCAAAACGTGCAAGGAGATGATTAGCGAAAGGTCCAAGCAAATCAAATCCTGTCAAGTCACCTAATCAATGCCGTCTTACTTGCAGTACAGTGAAAATCATGTTTGCAGCAAGCAATTTTTCACAACAGGGGGTTTTTCACTGTAGCAAATTTGATCTCATTGTAGTGAAATGGTGTTAATGCATGAAGATTTTTTCACACTAGGGGGTATATTTTTTTGCCCATGTAGGTTTCGCTGTAGAGGAGTTTCACTGTATTGGATTCTTGTCAAGAGATTGTTCGGATTCAAAAGACTAATCATGTCAAGCAGTAATATTGTTGGCCCGTTTCTGTATTGATAACCAATCCAAGTCCCGAGTCTACAAGTGACAAATCCAAAGCAAAATTCTTGTCATCGAAACTGAACCTTTTTTTTTTAACCATCAAGTGACATCTCAAAGATTTGATCGAGGCTCTTATTTGAAAAACGATGACTATTTTTTTTTATATCTGCACTCAACAAATAGAAGAAGAGCTAAGTTGGGTTTTTTTCTGAACCAGTCAACCTTATGTAAAAAAAGTTTGAGAACCACAGCCATATACCAATTATCCATATATATGTAATAATTATCTCCACTTTTTTTTTTTTTTTTTTAATGCGCCACGTGTGCACACTGTCAGATTCACTTTGTGCGTGATTACATCACGGGAGTGCGGCGTGCTTCCCTCGCAGGGTCACCACTTTCCCATATCAACACAAGCAATGGGTCAGTAACCGCCCCCCAACTCCCCGCCCCACATCCTCCTCCAGCGCCCCACCAGGGCTCTTTTCTCTCCCAGTCTATCCCTCCACCTGCTCCCCGGAGACACGCTCCATTGTCCCCGGGGCCATAAACACTTCATTGAGCATGTGGCGGCCCTGCGTTCTTCGGAGCCCTTCCCGGCCTTCCCATTGGCTCGGGAGAGTGTGAGAACCTCGGTCGAGTCCGAGACCCACACATTCATATGGAGATTGGCGCGTATAAATACGGGAAGGCGGCGCAGAAGAAGGCAGCTCACACTTGGAGAGCGAGCGGACCCGCGAGCATGGCTCCTGCAGTTTATGGACCGAGTCACTTTTCCAAGGAGACTTCGGCTCACAAGGTAAAACCCGGTGGTTCCTCTGGAAATGAAGCGCGTGTTGCTGGGAAAAAAAAAAAAAAAACCTTCAGCGATGTCTGTGGACTCAATTTTTCTGCTCTCTCTATTTCAGCTGAGAAAGCCACTGGTAGAGAAACTGCGGCGAGACCGCATCAACACCAGCATCGAGCAGCTTAAATCCCTGCTGGGCCCCGAGTTCCTCCGACAGCAGCCCGACTCCAAGCAGGAGAAGGCCGACATCCTGGAGATGGCCGTGTGCTACCTGAGGAGCTGGCAGCAGCAGCAGCAGCGGCGGCGGCCCTTCTCCTCCTCCTCCAACGGTTACGCACATTGCGTTCAACAGGCCGTCAGCTTCTTGTCCCACTGCAAGGTCCAGAGCCCGGCCCAGAGGCGGCTGCTGGTACACTTCCAGGACCTGCAAGCGTCTTGCGGGAACAACAGAGGTCCTCAAAGCACGCCGTCACCCCCGGCCTCACCCCTCAGCTCCGGGAAGGGTACCGGCCACGCCGGCGCGACCCTGTGGAGGCCCTGGTAGATGCCGAAAGGAGGACCGCAAGCCACAAATGAAAGACTGATGAAGTCGAGTTCTTTTTGGGTCACCGTGTGACCAGATAGCCGCCGTGGGGCAGTATTCCTTTGGGAGGATTTGATGAGGGTCAGGTTTTACTGAACGACATGTGGTCACCATGTGACCGTGTTTGTGCATGAACTGTGACATCACACCTGATTTGGGTGCCGATTTATTCAAGAATTGTTGGTCTTTGATACCGTGTATTACTTAAGCGCCCTGCAATGCATCCTATGGATACACTCGCGCTGTAAATCCGATTTTGATTGAACACTTACTGTCACTGTGTAGCCTGATGTTTGACGCCACATTTTCGTGGCAGTGTCAACGGTAATTGTTCAAAATGGACGTCAAGTGCTACTTTGAAAGCCTTTTGAAAAGGAACCATGTGTGCTTCCCTGAGAAGAAAATAAAGAAAAAGCTTCAGATGAAGTTTTGCAAATCCGACATATTCTTCATGTGTTTATTCCAGACAGTGTAATGCATTTGTGGTACATTTTGATCAAGAAAACATTGTATGAAAGCAGATTCCTGGGTAATTAGTGGATTATGTTATGCATGGTATGAACGCTTCCGAATATTTATTTTGCCAGGTCACATATTTTGCATGAGAAAAAAATGTCTTGGCACATCCCGAAACAAAATGTCACAAAAGGTATTGAAATACTGATGATCTTTTCTCAAATTTACTCTCAAATTTACAATCTCAATGTAAAATCTGTGCCCATTTAGTTGAACACAAAGCAATTATTCTACTACAATGCAAAAAAAGTGGACTATATCGGTACTGTACATTATTTGTCATAAACATTTCTCTTCAGACAAATATCTCATGGTTGCACATGTGATGGCTCAAATTTCCCCATCCATCCATTTTGTGTCACGCTTCTCCATATTAGTGTCCCAGGTGAGCTGGAGCCTATTCAAGATCATTACTGCCGTCAGTCAAAAATGTGGGAGGGTTGAAACTTCCTCCTAAAAAACAAGAGAGGCTAAATCGGGATCATTAACTTGGATCAATGTGAGCTGCTTCCAATACGCAGTCAAGTGCTGTTCATTATGCCGCTGCAGCCCGCTTCCCAAATTATGCAAATGTGAATGCGTTGCACCCACATACTTGATTTCACTGCAGGTGTCCGCTGCCACTAAACCCGTGTTCTCATGCAAGTATCATCTTGGTGCACATTTGGGGACACCCCCCCGCACACACCCCACCGTGTCCCCTCCCTTACGTCCCACTTGTATCGCGGAGGTCGGGGCGTGCTGTCTCGTGCTTGAATTATGTGTCAAGTGCCTCTAAAGTCTTTCACAACTATTTGTGCGCGTGCGTGTGTACAACTTGTGTGCGGAATGCGGTATTTCTTTCCCGGGACTTTCTCAGGGTCTAGTTGGCCGAGCCAGATGGCACCGCTAGCCCGAGCCACCGCCCCTCCGAAAGCCCCACCGCCCACCTCCCACCTCCAACAAGAGATCAAACACCGTAGCTAATGTGATGTGTAACAAGACACACTTCTATTGTTGCTGCCCAGGGGCCCCGCTGAATGGCCGCGGACTGTGGGAAACCACGGAGAGCGCACTCACAGAGGGACGGCTTGACAGGAAGACGTTCTCTGCCACCGACCAGCCGTACTTTATGGCAGGAATTCCGAAGCTCTGCGAGTGGGAGGGGAACTCGTCTTCACCCACACTGTGGGGCAAAAAAAAAAAGAGACCACTGGCAGGCCCAAACAAGACAGTCAAGAATGGGGAAAGACATAAAGAAGACGACATAATGAAGCTACTGTGTCTCTGGAGGCCACAACGAGGAGAAAGATGTGTTTATGTGCTGAGAACCTGAAGGACAGAGCTAGCTAGATAGATAGATTGCTAGCTAGCTAGATAAATAGATAGATGGATAGCTAACTAGCTAGCTAGCTAGATACATAGATAGATGGATAGATAGATAGATAGATAGATAGATAGATAGATAGATAGATAGATCATCGAGGAGGGATAAAGTGATCAGTGGCGCAATACAATACTGTACTATGGCATTTGTGCAGTTGGTGCAGATAATCGTTCCACCCTTAAGTGACCAGTAGCAGTAATCGTAGTACAAATTTAGGCATGCAATTACACAGAACGTCCTTTAGCGCTTTAAAGTGTCTGGTGCTGTGGAATATTGATCAATGACAATTGTTCAAGTATGTAGAGAGCTGGGGATACAACGATCATTGCGGTAATACTGTTCCACAAGGGTGTGCAAAAATCCAATGATCCATTCTAGATTTGAGTCACTGTGATGTCCACAAACAGGATCCTTGCTTAGGTCCCTGTGCCGTCCCTGTGCTCCAGGATGTTGTGCAGACCTATGTTGACTGCATCCTCCACAAACCTGCTTCCCCGGTAACAAACTGCAGATGGTCCAGCGGGTGTCCGGTGATGTTCTTTCGGTGGTTCAGCACAAGGCGTTCAAAGGACTTCATGACCACAGACGTCAGAGCGACGATGTTGCTGCTTTCTTGGGGATTGGGATGATGGTGGACTGTTTGAAGCAGGGGCCTCACACAGCTCCAGGGATCTGTTGAAGATCTGTGCGAAGATTGCCAGTTGGTCAGCGCAGACTTTCAGGCAGGAGGGGGGACACTTTATCGGGGCCCGCGGCTTTCTTGAGCTTCTGCTGCTTGAAGAGCCGTCTCAAGATAGATAGATGGATATATGATGGAAAGATAGATTGATGGCTGGACTGAGAGTAGGATGGCTGATGGTCAGTAGACAGATAGTTTTGGGGTAATCACAGTGAAGACAGTTGACTCGATCCAGATAGTGCAGAGGTTTGTGTGTGTGCCTGTGTGTGTGCGTGCGTGTGCTTCTTCCCTGCAGCCACAAAAGATCAATTAACATTCCCAGTGGAGCAGGGAGGAGTGGCATACGGCTTTCATACTGCATTGACCCTAATGTTGGGAATTGGTGGGAAAGTGGGCGCACAGTCCTCCTCACATCACATGCTCACATCTGGGGGGGGGGCTTACTCCATTACTCCAGTACTGCACTACTCTCTCAGAGGAGCCCAACCAATGCCATTAAATTTACCCTAATGTGACACGAACTACATGGCTTGCAGCCAAAGTGTGCCACTCGTGTTTTGGTGCTGCAAATATTATCATCATGCAACCTAAAGTCCAAACACCTAATATTCAAGAAACTCAAAAGCAACAACAGGCAGTGTTCATTCATTAGGTACACTCATCTAAACCAGGGGTGGGCAAAGTATGGCCGACAGGTCACATACAGCTCGCTCCGGTCTTTAATCCGGCCCACTGAGCATTTAATTGTCAGGAGTCATATTTGTTGCACCAGTTATGCTGTTTTCATTCCCTGAAAATAGTTGAACTGTATTTAGTACATATTAAATTGTATTTTTATCTCTTCATTATATGTCAAATAAAATGAAATTATTAATTTTACATGTGGTACCGGGTTCAATTGCAGCTCCGGCCTTCCTGTGTGGAGTTTGCATGTTCTCCCCGTGCCTGCGTGGCTTTTCCCTGGGTACTCTGGTTTCCTCCCACATTCTAAAAAACATGCATGGCAGGCTGATTGAACACACTCGTCTAAATTGTCCCGAGGTGTGAGTGTGAGCGCAGATGGTTGTTCGTCTCAGTGTGCCCTGCGATTGGGTGGCAACCGGTTCAGGGTGTTCCCCCGCCTACCCCCAAAGACAGCTGGGATAGGCTCCGGCACCCACCGCGGCCCTTGTGAGGATAAAGCGCATCGGAAAATGGATGTATGGAGTTTTACATGTACTGAAACATTTTAAATCAATTTCATTCGATAAATTGTTAATTTACGGTACTCTAAATAATGGATTAAAAATAAACCATCATACTTGTGAC
The DNA here is from genome assembly GCA_026261675.1 of Hippocampus mohnikei. Taxonomy (NCBI): domain Eukaryota; kingdom Metazoa; phylum Chordata; class Actinopteri; order Syngnathiformes; family Syngnathidae; genus Hippocampus; species Hippocampus mohnikei. The sequence continues at coordinate 3,589,454 of JAKGUB010000284.1, read as the reverse complement.
TGGCTGGCTGGCGACCAGTTCAGTGTGTCTGACCTCACCTAATAATAATCATGATGATGATAATGATGATGATAGCACGTTTGGCTCACAGTGCAGAGGTTATGGGTTCGATCCTGGGCTACTGTGTGGAGTTTGCATGTTCTCCCTGAGCCTGTGTGGGTTTTCTCCGGGTATTCCGCTTTCCTTCCACATTCCAAAAACATGTACGGCAGGGTAATTGATCACTCTAAATTGTCCCTAGGTGTGATTGTGAACGTGAATGTGTCATCTTTGTGTACCCTGCGATTGGCTGGCAACCGGTTTAGACGGGCGTGTCCCTCATGAGGATAAGCGGTGTGGAGAATAGGTAGACGGATAGATAGATAGGCATTTTAATTTGCTATCTTTCTTTCTATTCTAAAATAAAGAGAGTGTGCCACCCGTTCCCCAGGAACATTTTACGTGTTTGTATGCCACACTTGCACTTTATATTGCTTTAGTGCAGTAGCATTTGGCCTTCGCCCTCTTTGAAGCCACAGCCCCAAGTCACTTCCTCTCATTTTGAGCTCTCCGATATTATCTTTTCGTCAGAAATGTGCGGCGATGTGTGACCGTGCCCTGCTTTATCACTCATTGCTTATCTTGAGAAACATGCCCGGCACAGATACATGACCTCTGGGTTATTGATGCCTCTCCTATTGTTGTGCTGAGAGTCCCACTGGTCAGAGTGTGGGAACCCCAGCCCGGCCTGAGCCACATGCCTTTGTTATGCTAATGTCAACCTATAAAAAGAGGAGCAAGCCCTGCACAGACACCAGAGCGAACACTACTGTCACCGAAGAAGCTTCTTCCTCTACACCTGCGGAGACATGGCACCTTGCTCCTCCAACTTCTCCTTCATGCAACACGCTGGGCTTTCCGAGAGGGACATCAAAGTAAGTGTTGGAGCAAAGTTTTTTCTCAAACATGTCATTGAACAGCAGACGTACTGTATGTCAGGATGGAGCGCGGGTGTCCGGCTCAACCTTTACAAATTTTGTGATAGCGCAGCTGTTTGTTGTTACCAAATTTGTATTTTATTTTTTTAATACTGTTTATTTTTCATTCTGTGATGAAGTCATTATACCGTACATTTCGATCAGAGGTCTCGGTGTCACCTCCGGTTTCCCTCGGAGTGCCGTTAGGACGATGTGATAACTTTCGAAATTTAATTACGCTCATCATAGGATTACATCAGCACCATTTCCACTGCATTTGATTGTTGTTATACAGAACGTGAAATCAGGTTACGGCGAATGCTTCATAAATGCTAAGAGGGGGCTTGGTCAAAAGGTGCTCGTAATATCTGTTAAAAGTGAAGAAAAATGGCACTTTTCCTTCGGATACTCTGCCAAAATGAAAGAACGCCTCCGTTTAGCAAGACACGTGAAATAGACAAAGTGTATTTGAATTTGCTTCAGTGGCCAGAATTCGACACCTTGAGTCATGACGGCCCTCTGAGGCCAACCATCATCCCAGCGCGGCCGCTGACCCTCCGCGTCTCCTCTCTTCCCCTCTTTAGTTGAGAAAGCCCGTGGTGGAGAAAATGCGACGGGATCGCATCAACAGCTGCATCGAGCAGCTCAAGCTTATCCTGGAGAAAGAGTTCCACAAACAAGAGCCCAACTCCAAACTGGAGAAGGCCGACATCCTGGAGATGACCGTCAGCTTCCTGAGGCAGCAGCTGCAGCCCGCCGCCGGCGCGAGCGGCGCCGATTTCAGCCGGGGCTACTCTCACTGCTGGAGGGACTCGCTGCACTTCCTCTCGGCGGGCCCCAACAGCAGCACGGGGGCCTCGCCGCGGGCCGAGATGCAGCGAGGGGACCCCGGCTCCTCTCCGCTCTGCTCGCCCAGCAGAGGCACCAGGCTGCGGGAGAGCAACGGCGGCGCAGTGTGGAGGCCCTGGTAGAAGACTCGGGCCACTCCTCAATGAGTCGGAAGTACATTTCCAGCCCCGCTCCTGCCTCGAGGTCTCCTCATATTGATGGAGACGTTGTCGACGCCGCAGCCTCTCGCTCGCCTCGAAAACCTTCGCTTTGACTGTGATTCACCATTCAACCTTTTTGTTCTCCGGTTTGGCGTGATGATGGTTTTGTTGACTCGTTTACTCCAGTGGAGTTTTGATATCTTGCCCAATTGTAACAGTGTATCTCTGCCATATTGCGTCGTACTGACAGCCCATGTTGAGAATATTTCTCTCTCTTATCGTCGGATGAACTATGCCAAATTGTAGAATGTGGAGTCATGTGACGTCTGTGTGTGAATGCGTTTTGCTGGTTTTGCTATGACATTTTGTGCTCTTAAAACTCATTTTGTACGACAATTAACAATAAAATGAAACAATCATTACCCCCCAAAAAATCACTTCCTCTATATTTATGACTCTCGAAAAAGGTGTTAAGTCATTTTTTTCTGACATTATCAACAGGAGTTCCTGATTTTCTTTTTTCATCCGTTTGTACAGATAACATGATGTAACCTCCAATGGAAAAACATCTTAAAAAGCTGGAGAAAATAGTAACATAACACACACACACACACACACACACACACATACTGAGGACCACACTCCGGCAGTGTTGATTTGCAAGTTAACTTGAGCATCCTATTTTGCTCTGTGATGATGCACAAGACCCTTGTGAGGATAAGTGGATTGGAAAATGGATGGATGAATGGATGATACAGTGGTGTCGTGGTTAAGGCTTCGGGCTCACAGTGCAGAGGTGCAGGGTTCGATTCCGGCCTTCCTGTGTGGAGTTTGCGTGTTCTCCCCTTGCCCACCTGGGTTTTCTCCGGGTATTCCGGTTTCTTCCCACATTCCAAAAACATGCACGGCAGGGTAATTGATCACTCCAAATTGTCCCGAGGTGTGATTGTGAATAAGGATAGGTTGTTTGTCTATGTGTGCCCTGTGATTGGCTGGCAACCAGTTCAGGGTGTATCAAGCGTATTGCCGGAAGACAGCTGAGATAGGCTCCAGTATGCCCGGCACCCTCATGAGGATGAGACGATTAGAAAATGGATCGATGGATGAAGCTTTATCTATAGATGTATTTTTATATATACAGTATACTGTATATATACACAATTGTGTATTTTTTTTGTACATGCATTCAAACGCACACCCAGACACTGACATTTTTACAGTATGGATACATGAGGCTAGGACCACCACCTCATCTGCCCATTCTAAAAATCCAATGTCTAAACCAATATGGCTGACGTGGCAAATTAAGAGGTGTCCAAAACATTTTTGTTGCCATTATGGGGGTGTTGTGTATCGATTTTTGAGGGGCAACAAACCGTTATTTATTCCATTTTGGAATGAAGCTCCAACATGCTGTCACTGTACTTTGACGTCCCTTTCTGAGATCTCGGCCTGTCAAAGAGCAACGAAACCATGTTTGTGTTTCTTTTGGATACGCATGTGACCGCACAGGGCGTTGGCCCAGAGTAACAATGAGAAGACACATCAATAACTCCAAGGTGGGGCAGAGTAGACGCTGGGCTGACCAGGGTGAGATAAAGGATCTAAATGAGATACAGAATGATCGGCTGTCATCCATTTATCAACCCACTGCTCTTATCTCTTATCCCATACACGGGTCGAAGATCCCACTCTGAGTCTGTCAACAATTAAAGACTGAATTGAATGCATGTTGGAGGCCACCAGGGAAAAGTACTGCCTGGATAATTGATGTGATGAATGAAGCGCTGCGATTGGCTGCTGACCAGCCCAGTGTGTTCCCTGCTTAAGCCCGACTGAAATTAAATGAATGAATGGATGAATGACGCATTCGGAAATAGCTGCCTTTTGTCGATTCATCATATTTGTTTCGATTCACAGTTTCAAAACAGGATCATATGTCATCGGAACATTAATGTTACCAGCTGCTCTTCAAATTGCTCCTGAAAAAAAAAAAATAGCTGCAGAAGTCGACTTCCAGTGTGTCCAACTGCACTTTAGTGGCCTCCAATAAAAGCGGCGCCTGTTGATCGGAGGCACACTTTGCCTGTTGACCGAGCACACGAAGTCGTGAGCGCAGCGCAGACTGTGGGAAAGCCCCGCTTGGACTCTACTCACACGTCTACTCGTCAATGGGGCTGACCTCCCAGCCACAAAGGACCTTTTCATCTCCTCTCACAAACACCGGCTAACAGCATTGTGTGTACGTGTGTGTGTACGTGTGTGTGTGTGTGTGTGTGTGTGTGAGAGAGACAGAGAGAGAAAGAAGACAGGCCAATTGTGCCTTTATTCAAAGTGTTAAATGATCTCTTAGAAAAGATGTTGCAGTTTGGTTTCCAGCAGCCATACCGCTTGTTTTTGACGCCCCAAAACAGAAAATGCCTCATTTTGATTAACTCTGCCGAAAAGAATAATTCGGAAAAAAATGATTTGAAAGTGGTGTTGAACATATTTAAGATGTTACATGGGCGGCGTCTGGTCCAGTGGTTAGCACGTTGACCTCACAGTGGAGAAGTGCAGGGTTCGACTCCCCGTCCTGTGTGGAGTTTGCATGTTCTCCACGTGCCTGCGTGGGTTTTCTCCGGGTGCTCCGGTTTCCTCCCACATTCCAAAAACATGCATGGCAGGCTGATTGAACACTTTTAAATTGTACCTAGGTGTGATTGTAAGCGTGGATAGTTATTCATCTCTGTGTGCCCTGCGATTGGCTGGCGACCAGTTCAAGGTGTCGCCCGCCTACTGCCCAAAGACGGCTGGGATCGGCTCCAGCACGCCCCACGACCCTTGTGCAGATAAGAAAATGGATGGATGGATGGATAGTACAGTGGTACTTTGACATACAAGTTTGATTCGAAAGAAGGTTTTTTCCACATTATTTGCTTCATTTCAATGGCCATTGTACCGCTCTTCCCTTTGTGGGCGCCTTGGCATCCCAGCGGGCAATAGGCGTGGGTACACCCTCAATTTTGAGCGATCAGTTAGCCTTCCATGCATTTTTTTGGAATGTGCTAGAAAACGGACTACCTGGACTACACACACACACACACACACACACACACACACACACACACACACACACACACACACACACACACACACATGATTTGGAGCAATCATCTCACCTGCTTTGTTGTGCTAACTCACATTGTTTCTGTAAATATGTATCAAAAACACAATTCAACTGAAATTATTGTTTTCGGCCAAAAAGTCGTTTTTTTTTTAAATCCATCTACAGTCACAAAGTATTTGTACTTTGTTATATCCCAGCACTGCTCTAAATACTAGAGAATCCCATTTAGCGGTCACTCTTTGCTCATGGTGTACATCTGAATGCAGTTTTGGAAATGAGTGGTGGTGTTCATTTGCGGCCTCAGTACGATGATGTACATTTTGGGCAGGAAGTAGCCCCCCAGGACGGCCAGGACGCTGAAGAGTATGGCAAAGACGTGCGCGGCCATGGTGAAAGGACCTCTGCTGATGAGGTAGACGGTGAAGAAGCTGATCCAGGAGAAGAGGTAGACCATGAGGCTGAAGGTGACGCTCTTGGCCTCGTTGTAGTTGGCCGGCAGGTCTTTGCCCATGTAGCTGAAGGAGAAGCAGACCACGCTGAGGAGCGACATGTACGCCAGCTCGACACATGCACCGAACGACAGGGTGCTGCTGCACTCCAGGACAATCCTATCCTTGTAGAAGTCCACATCCTGGGACGGCTCAGGTGAGTCGAGGGCGACGCGGGTCACGGAAATGAGCAAAGTGATGGCCGACACGATGAAAATGGTCACCTCGGGCCCTTGTTTTTTGGCCCACTTGTCGTAGGCTGGCGGCAACTTGGAGGCCAGCTTGAAAATGCAGACCAGCTGAAGGGAGCGCATGGTGATGCAGGCCAGACACACGCTGAAGCTGAACGTGAACAATGGCTGCTTGAGGATGCAGGACACGCGAGACGGGGGGCCGAAATGGCACAGAGAGCTCAAGGCGGCGGCGGTCAGGGCGGCCAGCATCAGCAGGCAGGTGCGTCCCCCGGCAGACTTGGCCACGGGTGTGTGGAGGTGGCGCAGGAAGATGGCCGCCGAGCTGGACGTTAGAAGGAGGCAGCAAGCCAGGAAGAAAAGCAACGCCACGGCCAGGGGAGCGTCCCAGGCCAGAAGGAGAACCCTCCGATCCTGACACTGCTCGCTGCTAGCAGGAGCCCACTGCTCGCGTGGGCACGGATGGCACTGAGTGGATTCTGGGAAGGGCAGATTTAACATCGGCGAGGATTCCTGTCATGGATGTCCACATGGACAGACCCACCCAATCTCTTAGGTCATGAAATCTCAATGTGTGGTATGAGTACCACTGGTGGAATGCAGGCTCCCTCCATGTGCTATGAATTAAAGCTTCAAATTAGAGAGTATTTCTGTACCCTTATAAGTATTTGGGTAACTTTCAGGGTTTAGTTAATGTATTTTAAGAGTACAATTTAAATTAGGGAGTCCATTTGTAGATTTAGGTCACATTTATATAGGGAATATTTCAATAGATTTAAGAATTTAAGGAGTGCTTCGTAGTAGTATTTCCGTAAATTTCATAAATGTAGCAGTATTTAAGTAACTTAAGTATTTCAACAGATTTAAGCACATTTAGGGAACATGTCGGGCTCATTTCATTAGATTTACGAGTATTTGGGTCATTTTAAGGGAGTAACAGAGTACATTCAAGAGTAATTATTTATATTTTAGGCTGTGTTTGGGTTCATTTAGGAATGCTCAAGTCACATTGTACATACCCAAAATAGAAAAGCATTATTGTTCGTATTTTTCATTTGTCATTTTTTGGTCTTTTCATCCATATGATATACTACTTCCTTCTCAGGGTGACAGCTATGAGACTATTTTGCGTATTTTTCTCCCCTCATCTACGAATGAATGACTCGGCCGATCTGTTGGCTAGGTTGCTGGTCATTGTGTAAGTGTTTAGCGCTGCCTGCTGGTCAATATAAAAATAGCAGCGCTACTGTCGTAATTTGTGGTTCCCCCGCAAAATAAAATAAAAACAGTGGTTAGAAAACAGTGGGTTTCTTCATGGTTGTCTCGTCACACTGGATTGGATTTTAAAAAACGGACGTTGAGATATATACCAGTTATGTTGAGGAAGCTGCCAGCAGGACAGGCCTGGCAGTTGAAACAGCAGGCGTGCTGCCCTCTCATCAACTTCCGGTGGCCCTTCGGGCATGGCGGAGAGCAAATGGACAAGGGCACCTCAACACAAGACACAGGAAGCCAGAAAGTCTGTTCTTTTATACGTTGCAGATCAGATTGATCCATTTTTTTCAAATTTAAAACTCGAACAAATATATTTTGAAATACATGTTTCCTCCTTCAGAAGGGGCTCGTTCATTTCGACGACGATTCAAACACAGAATGATCTCGTCCTGAGGACCGACGTGCTAACCACGAGTCAACTGCGCTGGCAACCACCACAATATTTTTCCTAAAGAAAATAGCATTGTATTACATAGTAGTATAGATTTTAAGAGTAGGTAACTTTTGGGGAGCAGTTCATAAATGGAGGAGTATTTACGTGATGTTTCTTGAGTATTTGATAGCTTTTAAGAGTAATTAATAGCGGTCAAACAAAACCCGATTCTAATTGGAAAATCGGTTTGGCTATCAAAGATGTGTGCGCATCGAATCAAATCAAAGCTAATCGTTCCACTTTCAAATGCACCGTTCTTTGATTGTATTGCACCCCATGTATCAAGGTAAATATTCAATTGTCCTGTATTGGAGAGATGCACACCCCATGTAATTGGGTAACTTACAGAGTATTTTGTAACTCTAACAGTATTAGGGCAACTTTTAAGGAGTACTTCGGTAGATTTAAGTGTATTTAGGTCACTTTTAGGGAGTATTTAATGAGATTGTTTAGCTAACCGTTAGGAAGTATTTTAATACATCCAGGGGTGTTTAGGTGCCGTCGAACTTGAACACTTTGCCCACGACACGATTGCATTTTAATGTTGGTCATTATGCTGGCACTTGCACAGCCATGTAATATTGGAGGTGGTAGTTTTGGTGTAAAAATTTTGCGAGTTAGGTCAGTGCCCCACAGAGTTAATCATTCAACTCCAAGATAACTGCTGGAACTGTTTCACAGAAAATGTTCTCTTCAGGGTACCTGACCACCCCAGTAACAAAAAGGTACAACGCTAAAGCTTACTGATCTGGACGTCGTCCCGATGCTGTGCCACTCGATGGCCTCCTCATCGAGTGTAAGCTGAAGGGGATTTGGCTGGAAGGAGCCCACCACCCGTAGGGACCATTCCTTCCCCCTCCAAATCCACGTCACGATATCATATCCAGTGGGAGGGTCGCCGTTTGCATCAAAGTACACAGAAGTGTTTTCCAGAGAGAATCTCGTGTCTCTCAGCACGGGCAGGAGCTAAGAGCAAAGAGAGTTTGTGAAGAAAAGACCGTGGTTGTGTCGGGAATCCGGCGTGTGTCACTCATTTAAAATTCAATGCCCACAAGTGTTGGTAAAGACACAGTATGCAAAGCAAGAAAAATAGCTTTTTCCCGATTAGTGAATAGGGAATGACTGAATGATTCCAGACACGGCCTTTCATCTTAGGCAAAAACAAAACAACAGAGCTGACCTGCCAAGGATGCACTCTCCTTTTTTGGCACTGTCCGGTGTCACATTGAAGAAGTCGATGGAGAGCATGGGCAACCGCGTACACCGCCTTGTACACGTTAAAGGACGACGTGATGTCATACTGCTCCAAAGTGAAGTTGTTCCTGGCTAGGCTGAACAGGTCGGTGCTGTGCAGGCAACCCCCGCCGGCGACGCCCGAACCCGCCTGGGCGTCCCCGCGACGCAGCGAAGCTTCCAGGACGCTTCTCTCAAATGTCCAAAAGCCACTTATGGCCGCTGCTTGATGAACACGCCCAGCACAGTTCCGACGGTGTGGATCCCGGGGATTCCGGAGACACGCGTGGCAGCCGACCAATCCTCCGTGCCAATCCACACCTTACCGGTCACGTTAGCCTCGACAACAAACGGGAAAAAGCCGCTGAGTTTGGACTTACTGGAGAAGAGCACGATGGTGTTGACCTTTGCCCTCAGTATGCCCGCTACCATGCCCCTCATCAGCTCGACCGTCTCGCTGCTGTAGGCCGGGATGATTCCCTGGTAGGCCACGCAGATGCCGTGCGCCGCGGCCCGCTGGGACAGGCTCTGCATGCCATCCAGGCCGTAATCGTTGTCGCTGCCCAACAGAGCGATCCAGGTCCAGTTGAAACGAACCAGCAGTTGGATGATTGCCTCCACCTGATTCTTGTCGCTGGGGATGGTGCGGAAAAAGGACGGGTAGAGGACCTTGTTGCTCAACTTTTTGTTTGATGCTTCATAAGAGATCTGCGGTAAAGAGAACACATATACGCGACTCACGAGTTGGCCTTTTACGTTTCAGGATGAACCTAAAGTGCACAAAACCTTTTCAAGGGTAACTTCATTTGATCTTCTCTAAACTTTGTCAATGCACATGTCCAACTATTGAATGTTTTGGTAATACTGGTCAACAAATGTTTACTTTTTTTTTTTTTCCATCAGAGATGCAAGTACACTTTTGTAGATTCATTTGGCTGACCGAAATTGTGACCAGTTCTTCAAAAAAGGGGCTTCATGCTGTTTATTGCCACTCCCAGTTGACGTTTCCTGTCAGACCAAACATCATAACCAATGGCATCTATGTGGCGGTGTTGTAACCTTTTAAGTAACAGATAGTGGAACACAAATGGTGAAGCAACACATACAGGCGGATAATAGAAACATACTCACAGGCATAGATGCTTTGTCCTCTGTGAAAAGCAACCAATATTAGTCCTGAATAAAATTCAGGACTGAGGAGTCTTGATGTCAGGGGTTACCACACTTTTTCAGAATGTGAGCTAATTTGACCAAGTCGAAATTATTTATCTATTTATTTATGTGTTTATTTATTTACTTGGACGTCATACTTTTAATCAATGACCTGGAAATGCTGCTCCATACTCCCGCCACTGGTCAGCTGGCCAACCCAGTTTATACATCTTATTCATTTTTAATCCTTTTTAGAGTAGGCGAAAGAAAATGGAACTGTTAACGCAAGGGATGAAGAGCAGAAGGAGAAGCACAATGTCAATTGAACTGAAGTATTCAATGACATTCATTCATTCATCTTCCGAACCGCTTGATCCTCACTAGGGTCGCGGGAGGTGCTGGAGCCTATCCCAGCTGTCTCCGGGCAGCAGGCGGGGGACACCCTGAATCGGTTGCCAGTCAATCGCAGGGAACACAGAGACGAACAACTAACCACGCTCACATTCACACCTAGGGACAATTTAGAGTGTTCAATCAGCCTGCCATGCATGTCTTTGGAATGTGGGAGGAAACCGGAGCACCCGGAGAAAACCCACGCAAGCCCGGGGAGGACATGCAAACTCCACACAGGGAGGCCGGAGCTGGAATCGAACCCTGTACCTCTGCACTGTGAATCCAACGTGCTAACCACTGGACTACCGGGCCGCCTTCAATGACATTAAGATTTTAATTATTCCATGATAAAACACTTGGAAATTTATTTTTTTTTTTTGTGGGGGCAGCTGGAACGGATTTGCATTCATTTCAAACAGTTCTGCTAATATGAATTACCTGTGGCACAAGGTAGGCCCCCAGTAGAGCGGCAGGAGTAAAGGTTTTGCTGCTGCTGTCGGGTCCGATGACAGCCACGGTCATGTTGGCAAGGGCTGGTTCTGTGTCGGCAGCAGAGCCGCGGTACTGTTCGGCCAGGATGTCCAGGGTGGCCAGCACACTGGCCGGAACAGAGCAAACGTCGTACAACCGGTACCCGAGTGAGACTCCTGGCAGGAGATGGTGTGCGCCAGTCTTGTTATTGATTTCCTCAACCGCAAAACGCATGGCTTGCATCATGTGGAAGCCGTGCTTGTTGTGGCGGCCTCTATAAATGAAAGATAAATACATTTGAATCAATATTCAGAAGTTCAAGGGTCATGCTTGCGTGGGTTTCCTTGAGGTACTCCAGCTTCTTCCCACGTGGGAGCGCCTGTGTGTGGGTGTGTCTGTTTTTGGAGTGTTTCACATGTAAACTGGACAGGTGTATTCAATTATTTAGTATTTATTTATTTATTATTATTAATATTTAATAAACATTTTTGATAGGAATCATAACTCATTTTACCGCAACATGCTTAGTAAATGCATCAGAGAGTCAATAAAATCACAAAAAATGATAACTATCCCATATGTTAGCCCCATAGACTAGCATTGATGTTATTTCACTAAACTCACTCATTGCATGGACCCAGAGCGGGCAAACCAGCACTTGGGCCATTTGTGTCGTGCAGAGGAAAGAGTCCAGCAATGGAGAAGTCTCCCTGAAGATGTAGTCCTTCTCCCCGGGAGATGAAGTCCAGTTCCCCATCAGTCACCTGCAGCAGCAGGCAACATAAGAAGAGACCTCGAAGTGTCACCCACATATCAACGTACGTCGAATGCAAAATAAAAGACTGACTTGGAAGTGCCACTCTGCACATGGAAGCCAAGGTATATAGGGTTTCTAGGTGTGAGTTTAAGGCACTGAAATGATGGGATCACTTTTGCATATTTCTCGGGTGAGTAGCGTGGATTTGCATGTCTAATTTGTTTGTTTGTAGCGTACTTACCATGTCGCATAAATGCTGTAACCAGTGGAAAAGGCCCTCTCGATTGTTGTTTTTGAAAATGGTACATTTATCGTTTTTTAGCTCTTGATGAATAAAACCTGAATTAATTCTGCACGAGAAGGAGTTTTTTTTCTGGATTTACTAGGCTTAAATATCCTAATCAGCGTTTGAAACATCCATCATGAAAATGAATGTTTATGCATGTGTGGTTTGCACTGCGGCTGATATTTGAAACTTATTTTTTCAGTTGCGCCTGTTGAATTGGCAAGAATTTGACTCTCGCATGCAGCCAAGCCACATTTATTAGGTTTCGACAACAATACACTGTATTTTGTCAACCACAACCTCAAGAATGCAAATGGACATGCAAATGTTTGTGATGACAACATTCTATGAAGTGTGTTTGCAAGAAGCAAGCTGTCACAGAATTACATTCAACATATCATGACTTCATATGTGCAAAGTTTGAAAATATTCTGACTCCACCGGTGGAAAAGCAGGATCAAAAACAAATCTGAAGGAATTTTTGCTTTTCTAATTTGTTTCTAAAATATTGAATGATAACAGCGTTTACGACACAAAGTGATGAATATAATGCAAAACAGCAAGTCAAGTAAAATAATTCACTAGTAAAACACAAACTGGTCAACACATTTTTTTTCAGAAATGCAATCAAACTTTCCTCGATGATTCCGAATTTGCCCTTATTCTTTCGCTAGCATAGCTATATGCTATAAACTCTGCTGTAAATGACAACGCATGGTAAAATCTGTGTTGCAAAATTTTATAGGTAAATCAATTAATTATTCAAAACAAAACTGAAACTGTTTCAAAAACCGGATGTGCTACACAAAAAGAAAATATGATTTTTAACTCATCATCAAAAACATGTTTCGGGATCTAAAAGTTTGAACGTGTTTAGAACAGGGGGCACCAATGTAAATTTCAAATAGTATTCATATTTTTTTCAGGTGGCAAAACTAGGAGTAGACTGTCGCCGCCAGTATAAAATAGTAAAAGTAAACAAAAAAGAGTAAACTGAATGAATGCAAAAAAGAGAAAAAATTTGAAAAAGAGGCGTTCGATTGGTGGTGACGTCACTACCCCGCGACGCAAATGTGCAAGTGTAAGTGCAAGCTGCCATTTTTTTGATAATTCCTCCTGATTAGTTCAGCTAAAGGTAACGAGCCTACGCGTCACTCCACCTTGACGTTTACCAATTCATTAATCCCGTTTTCGTGCCGAACAGGTATTCACCTCTGAATTACAAAAGTTCTGGCATTTCAACTCCGGCAAAAGCGCAGGCTAGCTCGTAGTATGCGGATGGCTACTTAGCTGACGCTGGCTAAGTGTTAGCTGTGACTGTAAACAAACACTTGAGCTTCTGAGCAAACTGCTTCTCTTGAGCCAACTCAAAAGCTGCACGTTTGTTATCTCCTCACAGCATTCACGTAGTTCAGCGGCTCCTATAACGCTATTAGAGTTTTGCTTGAGTAGGCAACGGACGGACGCTCCTTTTTTGGAGAGTGGGGGTTGTTTTTTACCTTCCGTGAACTTGCGTGAAGTGCAACTTTAGTTTTGATGAGAGTGACTCAAGTGGTTTCCTCCAACCATCTCGAAGCGCCGTCAATTTAGAGCGGAGTCGTGGTGAGGCTGCTCCCAAGGAGACGCGCACCAGCACGCGGACATGTCGTCGTTTTCCGAGGCGGCGCTGGAGAAGAAGCTGTCGGAGCTGAGCAGCTCGCAGCAGAGCGTCCAGACTTTATCTCTGTGGATCATCCACCACCGCAAACACTCGGGCCTCATCGTCAAAGTGTGGCACAGAGAGCTGAAGAAAGGTGAGGCTCGAATGTAGCCGACTAATCAAACTTTTTTTCATTGGGTGTACTGTACATCATTTTTGGCACGCTCCTCAGGCTGCTCTGCTAATTACAACGTGGGGTAGTAAGTCGTCGGGCGGGAAATAATTGTGTCCCTCTCCATCACCGTCAATAACGTACAGTAATTGTATTGGAATATGTGATTTATTTTCAATAAATAAATACAGTAATAAATGATCTGCATTACAACAAGCAACATCACGTGTATTATATATAACCGTTTGGGATGCTGATGCTAAAATAAAGATAAATTAACATTAAAAGTTAATTAACATTATTCAGCACTGCAATTTGCTGTTTTTTTTAAATCTTTCAAATGACTATTTCTTCTCTTCCTTTCGGCTTTTCCCTTAGTTGCCTCCATCTAACCCTGTTTTGTGCACCCTCTTCTCTCACACCAGCTATCTTTCAAATGACAACTTAACAAAATTGTATCAAATATGTTTAGCATAAACGGTCAAAGGGCAAGTCCCAAATGTACTTTTATGGTGATAAAGTATATAGTACAGTAATCAATGGACATATGTTCAAGTAATATGCCCTGACTAAGAGACAAGCTTTATGTCAAGGGGCAGCTAAATTTATTCCGGAAGTTGACGATAGTATTCGCCATGTTGATTTTTTTTGTTTTTAAATCAGATCATCCGTAATCATTTGTTTTTAAGGCTAATGTTGTACGATGACTTTGAAATGTCATAGGTGTGCCATGAGATTTTCATGATTTAAAATATGTGCCGTAAAGCTATGACAATGTTGTTGTCACGTTTCAAATGTAATTTCTTGTCTCGCAGCGAAAACCAGCAGGAAGCTGACGTTCCTCTATCTAGCCAACGATGTCATCCAAAACAGCAAGAAGAAAGGACCTGAATTCACCAAAGACTTTGAGACGGTCCTCATCGATGCCTGCTCTCATGTTGCCAGGTATGAAGGGATGTATAAAACTCTGGAAATCGAAATGGCGGGAATGATTGGCTTTGTGCGTTTGCAAAGGCCCAGAGCTATTCTGACAGGAACAGAGTAGTAGGATTTTTGCCTTTTTAAATTTCACATTTTGCGCAGTGATTTTCGTGGTATTCACCTCTTTTGAAGGGTGTTGTCGAAATAACATTTCAACCTTCAAATGCACGTGCCGCATACAACTAGAATGTCTCCCAAGTCATAGTGCGACAGCTTTTCATGCTCCGTGCACTTTGAACACTTGTCTCGTCTTTCCTGTTTGTTTTTCCACTGAATGTTACCGTTGTGTTGCAGTGAAGTCGATGAGAGCTGCAAAAAACACATGGAGAGACTCCTGAACATCTGGAAAGAGCGCAACCTCTACAGAAGTGACTTTATTCAGCAGCTCACCCTGGCCATAGAAGACTCTAACAGCCCTCAGCCTATAGGTTGTCTCATAATAATAATAATTTGAAATACGGTACATAAATAAATAAATAATAATAATAAAAAGTGGGCATGTTCATGAACACAATAAACCCAAATTGTGACCGAAACACATTCAAAAATTTGCGGCTGTTACCGGTTTGGTGGCTCACGTGACTTTTGCCCTTCTGTTGTGGCATCAATTCCAACCTGTTGTATGTGTTTCATGAAATGGCACACACACAAATGATATGATCCGGTTTTGTAAATGCTGGCTTCTCGCCACAAGCACATTCAAGCAGTGGCCATGTTGAATAACTCTTCTGTGGTCTTTGACAGTAGAAGAAAAGAAACCGGTGAAGCGAACCTACCAGAAGATCCACCAAGAGGAAGAGGAGGATGAGGATGATGACTACAGAAGCATCAGCTCTCCTCGCAACACAGATGCCTCCGCTAATCAACTGGTGAGGAGGCAACTCTTCGTTGGGGGGGGAAGTTTAAATAGAAGCTACAATAGTGGCTGCGGTTGCGCTATGCAGCCAGTAGATGGTGCTATGCTAAAGGGAATACAATTCAATCCAATACAGCTTTATTTATATAGAGAGCCTTCACAATCGCTGCAGCTGTAACAATGAGAACTGGTCACAAAAACAGACATGAAGCATATAAATACAAATAGCATTACAAAATAATACATGTAAGGCAAAAGCTATGAAGACAAATGATTCAACAAAAAAGGCACACAAACCTCGTGGACTCACATCCGCAAGGGGCTGAATATCCTTACAGCTCTTTCTTGTCTCCTTCTTCCTTCGTTTAGTCAGTAGTTAACTATGCTTTTGGTATTATCTTCGTTTGATTATGGCTGCGCAGAGCTCACAAAGTAGTTGTCAATTAGTCTCGGGCAGAATCCTTTTAGGTTGCAATTGGTTCCTGCTAATAATCACCACTAGATGGCATAGGAACACTAACAGGGAAACAACTCAATGGGGCTGTAAAGAGAGTTACAATCTCTTTATATTAGGCGCATCGGATTATAGGGCTCACTGTCGACTTTTGAGAAAATTGAATGCTTCAAGCCAACATTAGGGTATGGGTTGACCGGGTGGAGACACGGACACCCTTATTCCCGCGATGAGAGATATGGCGCGTTTCACAGTTTCCTTCTCTACTGCTGTCTATTTTTATGTCCTTGTAACATCCACTCAGACAGAGGAGCTCGTGAAAGCGCTGCAGGATTTGGAGAATGCTGCATCAGGTGACGCAGCTGTTCGACAGAAAATTGCCTCGTTGCCGCAGGAAGTCCAAGATGTCTCGCTACTGGAAAAAATAACCGGTAAGCTGAATATATGTTTTCCTTCTCTATTGCACACTGCAATACAGTGAATCCCCATTTATCGTGCAAAGCTGCAGGATGCTTCGGTGGTCATTGTTCGGAAAACAATTACAATTATTCTATTCAAAAATGTGTGATGCAACCACTGTGCAAAGGTTTTACTGCATTTTAATCGAGGTGAAAGACGATATAGCGAGGAACACTGTAGCTTCTAAATAAAAACAAACAAAATAAAAATTGTACTGAAAAAAACAAAACAGGGGCTGTGTATATTTTCACCATCACAACAATGACATGTATTGAAAGACAGTTGGAATGAATCACAAAATGAGATGCATGTCCTCCCATATGTCCCCCTGTAGACAAGGAGGCAGCAGACAAACTGTCCAAGACAGTGGACGAAGCGTGTCTTCTGCTGGCCGAATACAACGGCCGCTTGGCCGCAGAGCTGGAGGACCGGAGGCAGCTGGCACGTATGCTGACTGACTACATTGGCAGCCAGAAGGAGGCGCTGGTGGAGAGGGAGAAGAAGCTCGAGGCAAGGCAAACTACACAATCAACTAACACTGGTGTTTCCCAACCGTCATTGCGCTCGGGCACCTATTTTACGTCATTCAAATCTCAAAACACACCACCAAACAAAAATGTCACAAAAAGTACTCTGTAATAATCGATGTACTGGTCAGTAACTTTGCTCACAATTACCCAGTGTGAAACGTGGGCCCGCTTTCGTTGAATATGCCGATTATTTTTTGGATACAATACATCCTGATTTATATACCGTATTTTTCCGCACTAAAAGGCGCACTGGATTATGAGGCGCACCTTTAATGAGTGGCTTATTTTGTAATTTTTTTTTCATATATTGACGCACCGCATTATAAGATGCAATCTACAATACATCCACTAGATGGAGCTACGCTCAAAGAAACCCAATAGAATGATCAAATGTCAGTAAAACTTATTGAACTCATTCACTCCCAGAGACATTTTTTTAACGTTTTTTCAGACTTGGTCTCGACTTGGCTGGTACTGAATGAGTTAATAAAGCAGTGACACAGTTCACTTAACCAACAGCAAGTTATAACATTGACTTGTTAACGTTGAACTCTCTTGCCGCCGCTCTATTTCCGTGTTCAACTGCGTAACGAATCGCCTTTAGTTTGAACTCTGCTTTGTCAGCATGTCTGGAGCAAGGAGCCATTTAGGGGTCAAAATATTACCGCAGTGACCATAGACACAGCGCATCTGATTTTAAGGTGTGCCGTGAGCTTTTAAAAAAATGGAAGGCTTTTTAGGTGCGCTTTTTAGGTGCGCCTTTTAGTGCGGAAAATACGGTCGCGCTTTTGCAACCGCTGCAGCGCAACATAAAACACGGACAGTCGTGTAATCTTAACCACTTTTCCCTCATACTCTTTGTTGTTTGAAGCTAGATCAAATGAATAGGAACGTGGATGCACAGGTTACTTGTCCCATCGAGTGGAGTATTTTCCTTCCACTTAAAAATAGTTTTTGGGGTTGTTTTTTGGCCCCTCATGTGAAACCTGTGTCATTATCTTCTGCGCTTAAAACGCTGTTTCAATTTCATCCTGACTGATTTCAAGTCTCGTGGACAAGTGGCGAAATGGAAGTTGCCTGAATGCTGCTGTTGTGCGCAGGAATACAAGCAGAAGCTGGCCAGGGTGACCCAGGTGAGGAAGGAGCTCAAATCTCACATCCAGAGTCTGCCCGACCTCTCCCTCCTTCCCAACGTGACCGGCGGTCTGGCCCCGCTCCCCTCGGCCGGTGACCTCTTCTCCACCGACTGAGTGGTGGGGCTCAGACCAGCTACACCCCCTCGTGTCCTCCCGCACCCAACCTACCAACACACACTTTCAGCATAACCATTGCAGGCTGTGTTGCTTGCTGGGGCCTTGATGAGGTCAACAGGTACCAGGAGGACAGTAGAAGGGTGGGATGATCCTGGGATCGCCATCGGGACAATAACCGGTTTTGTGAAATCTCAGCGCCCCGCAGAAAAAACAGAGACTACGTCAGCCTGGATTTTCCCGCTTAGTTTCCACGCCACCAGCTTGGAATTAGTTCCGTGAACTTGCGTGAAGTGCAACTTTAGTTTTGATGAGAGTGACTCAAGTGGTTTCCTCCAACCATCTCGAAGCGCCGTCAATTTAGAGCGGAGTCGTGGTGAGGCTGCTCCCAAGGAGACGCGCACCAGCACGCGGACATGTCGTCGTTTTCCGAGGCGGCGCTGGAGAAGAAGCTGTCGGAGCTGAGCAGCTCGCAGCAGAGCGTCCAGACTTTATCTCTGTGGATCATCCACCACCGCAAACACTCGGGCCTCATCGTCAAAGTGTGGCACAGAGAGCTGAAGAAAGGTGAGGCTCGAATGTAGCCGACTAATCAAACTTTTTTTCATTGGGTGTACTGTACATCATTTTTGGCACGCTCCTCAGGCTGCTCTGCTAATTACAACGTGGGGTAGTAAGTCGTCGGGCGGGAAATAATTGTGTCCCTCTCCATCACCGTCAATAACGTACAGTAATTGTATTGTAATATGTGATTTATTTTCAATAAATAAATACAGTAATAAATGATCTGCATTACAACAAGCAACATCACGTGTATTATATATAACAGTTTGGGATGCTGATGCTAAAATAAAGATATGCTAAAATAAAGATAAATTAACATTAAAAGTTAATTAACATTATTCAGCACTGCAATTTGCTGTTTTTTTTAAATCTTTCAAATGACTATTTCTTCTCTTCCTTTCGGCTTTTCCCTTAGTTGCCTCCATCTAACCCTGTTTTGTGCACCCTCTTCTCTCACACCAGCTATCTTTCAAATGACAACTTAACAAAATTGTATCAAATATGTTTAGCATAAACGGTCAAAGGGCAAGTCCCAAATGTACTTTTATGGTGATAAAGTATATAGTACAGTAATCAATGGACATATGTTCAAGTAATATGCCCTGACTAAGAGACAAGCTTTATGTCAAGGGGCAGCTAAATTTATTCCGGAAGTTGACGATAGTATTCGCCATGTTGATTTTTTTTTTGTTTTTAAATCAGATCATCCGTAATCATTTGTTTTTAAGGCTAATGTTGTACGATGACTTTGAAATGTCATTGGTGTGCCATGAGATTTTCATGATTTAAAATATGTGCCGTAAAGCTATGACAATGTTGTTGTCACGTTTCAAATGTAATTTCTTGTCTTGCAGCGAAAACCAGCAGGAAGCTGACGTTCCTCTATCTAGCCAACGATGTCATCCAAAACAGCAAGAAGAAAGGACCTGAATTCACCAAAGACTTTGAGACAGTCCTCATCGATGCCTGCTCTCATGTTGCCAGGTATGAGGGGATGTATAAAACTCTGGAAATCGAAATGGCGGGAATGATTGGCTTTGTGCGTTTGTAAAGGCCCAGAGCTATTCTGACAGGAACAGAGTAGTAGGATTTTTGCCTTTTTAAATTTCACATTTTGCGCAGTGATTTTCGTGGTATTCACCTCTTTTGAAGGGTGTTGTCGAAATAACATTTCGACCTTCAAATGCATGTGCCGCATCCAACTAGAATGTCTCCCAAGTCATAGTGCGACAGCTTTTCATGCTCCGTGCACTTTGAACACTTGTCTCGTCTTTCCTGTTTGTTTTTCCACTGAATTTTACCGTTGTGTTGCAGTGAAGTCGATGAGAGCTGCAAAAAACACATGGAGAGACTCCTGAACATCTGGAAAGAGCGCAACCTCTACAGAAGTGACTTTATTCAGCAGCTCACCCTGGCCATAGAAGACTCTACCAGCCCTCAGCCTATAGGTTGTCTCGTAATAATAATAATTTGAAATACGGTACATAAATAAATAAATAATAATAAAAAGTGGGCATGTTCATGAACACAATAAACCCAAATTGTGACCGAAACACATTCAAAAATTTGCGGCTGTTACCGGTTTGGTGGCTCACGTGACTTTTGCCCTTCTGTTGTGGCATCAATTCCAACCTGTTGTATGTGTTTCATGAAATGGCACACACACAAATGATATGATCCGGTTTTGTAAATGCTGGCTTCCCGCCACAAGCACATTCAAGCAGTGGCAATGTTGAATAACTCTTCTGTGGTCTTTGACAGTAGAAGAAAAGAAACCGGTGAAGCGAACCTACCAGAAGATCCACCAAGAGGAAGAGGAGGATGAGGATGATGACTACAGAAGCATCAGCTCTCCTCGCAACACAGATGCCTCCGCTAATCAACTGGTGAGGAGGCAACTCTTCGTTGGGGGGGGAAGTTTAAATAGAAGCTACAATAGTGGCTGCGGTTGCGCTATGCAGCCAGTAGATGGTGCTATGCTAAAGGGAATACAATTCAATCCAATACAGCTTTATTTATATAGAGAGCCTTCACAATCGCTGCAGCTGTAACAATGAGAACTGGT
The DNA here is from genome assembly GCA_026261675.1 of Hippocampus mohnikei. Lineage (NCBI taxonomy): Eukaryota > Metazoa > Chordata > Actinopteri > Syngnathiformes > Syngnathidae > Hippocampus > Hippocampus mohnikei. The sequence continues at coordinate 3,568,751 of JAKGUB010000284.1, read as the reverse complement.
CACAAACACAGACATGAAGCATATAAATACAAATAGCATTACAAAATAATACATGTAAGGCAAAAGCTATGAAGACAAATGATTCAACAAAAAAGGCACACAAACCTCGTGGACTCACATCCGCAAGGGGCTGAATATCCTTACAGCTCTTTCTTGTCTCCTTCTTCCTTCGTTTAGTCAGTAGTTAACTATGCTTTTGGTATTATCTTCGTTTGATTATGGCTGCGCAGAGCTCACAAAGTAGTTGTCAATTAGTCTCGGGCAGAATCCTTTTAGGTTGCAATTGGTTCCTGCTAATAATCACCACTAGATGGCATAGGAACACTAACAGGGAAACAACTCAATGGGGCTGTAAAGAGAGTTGCAATCTCTTTATATTAGGCGCATCGGATTATAGGGCTCACTGTCGACTTTTGAGAAAATTGAATGCTTCAAGCCAACATTAGGGTATGGGTTGACCGGGTGGAGACACGGACACCCTTATGCCCGCGATGAGAGATATGGCGAGTTTCACAGTTTCCTTCTCTCCTGCTGTCTATTTTTATGTCCTTGTAACATCCACTCAGACAGAGGAGCTCGTGAAAGCGCTGCAGGATTTGGAGAATGCTGCATCAGGTGACGCAGCTGTTCGACAGAAAATTGCCTCGTTGCCGCAGGAAGTCCAAGATGTCTCGCTACTGGAAAAAATAACCGGTAAGCTGAATATGTTTTCCTTCTCTATTGCACACTGCAATACAGTGAATCCCCATTTATCGTGCAAAGCTGCAGGATGCTTCGGTGGTCATTGTTCGGAAAACAATTACAATTATTCTATTCAAAAATGTGTGATGCAACCACTGTGCAAAGGTTTTACTGCATTTTAATCGAGGTGAAAGACGATATAGCGAGGAACACTGTAGCTTCTAAATAAAAACAATCAAAATAAAAATTGTACTGAAAAAAACAAAACAGGGGCTGTGTATATTTTCACCATCACAACAATGACATGTATTGAAAGACAGTTGGAATGAATCACAAAATGAGATGCATGTCCTCCCATATGTCCCCCTGTAGACAAGGAGGCAGCAGACAAACTGTCCAAGACAGTGGACGAAGCGTGTCTTCTGCTGGCCGAATACAACGGCCGCTTGGCCGCAGAGCTGGAGGACCGGAGGCAGCTGGCACGTATGCTGACTGACTACATTGGCAGCCAGAAGGAGGCGCTGGTGGAGAGGGAGAAGAAGCTCGAGGCAAGGCAAACTACACAATCAACTAACACTGGTGTTTCCCAACCGTCATTGCGCTCGGGCACCTATTTTACGTCATTCAAATCTCAAAACACACCACCAAACAAAAATGTCACAAAAAGTACTCTGTAATAATCGATGTACTGGTCAGTAACTTTGCTCACAATTACCCAGTGTGAAACGTGGGCCCGTTTCGTTGAATATGCCGATTATTTTTTTTTGGATACAATACATCCTGATTTATATACCGTATTTTTCCGCACTAAAAGGCGCACTGGATTATGAGGCGCACCTTTAATGAGTGGCTTATTTTGTAATTTTTTTTTTCATATATTGGACGCACCGCATTATAAGATGCAATCTACAATACATCCACTAGATGGAGCTACGCTCAAAGAAACCCAATAGAATGATCAAATGTCAGTAAAACTTATTGAACTCATTCACTCCCAGAGACATTTTTTTAACGTTTTTTCAGACTTGGTCTCGACTTGGCTGGTACTGAATGAGTTAATAAAGCAGTGACACAGTTCACTTAACCAACAGCAAGTTATAACATTGACTTGTTAACGTTGAACTCTCTTGCCGCCGCTCTATTTCCGTGTTCAACTGCGTAACGAATCGCCTTTAGTTTGAACTCTGCTTTGTCAGCATGTCTGGAGCAAGGAGCCATTTAGGGGTCAAAATATTACCGCAGTGACCATAGACACAGCGCATCTGATTTTAAGGTGCGCCGTGAGCTTTTAAAAAAATGGAAGGCTTTTTAGGTGCGCCTTTTAGTGCGGAAAATACGGTCGCGCTTTTGCAACCGCTGCAGCGCAACATAAAACACGGACAGTCGTTCAATCTTAACCACTTTTCCCTCATACTCTTTGTTGTTTGAAGCTAGATCAAATGAATAGGAACGTGGATGCACAGGTTACTTGTCCCATCGAGTGGAGTATTTTCCTTCTACTTAAAAATAGTTTTTGGGGTTGTTTTTTGGCCCCTCATGTGAAACCTGTGTCATTATCTTCTGCGCTTAAAACGCTGTTTCAATTTCATCCTGACTGATTTCAAGTCTCGTGGACGAGTGGCGAAATGGAAGTTGCCTGAATGCTGCTGTTGTGCGCAGGAATACAAGCAGAAGCTGGCCAGGGTGACCCAGGTGAGGAAGGAGCTCAAATCTCACATCCAGAGTCTGCCCGACCTGTCCCTCCTTCCCAACGTGACCGGCGGTCTGGCCCCGCTCCCCTCGGCCGGTGACCTCTTCTCCACCGACTGAGTGGTGGGGCTCAGACCAGCTACACCCCCTCGTGTCCTCCCGCACCCAACCTACCAACACACACTTTCAGCATAACCATTGCAGGCTGTGTTGCTTGCTGGGGCCTTGATGAGGTCAACAGGTACCAGGAGGACAGTAGAAGGGTGGGATGATCCTGGGATCGCCATCGGGACAATAACCGGTTTTGTGAAATCTCAGCGCCCCGCAGAAAAAACAGAGACTACGTCAGCCTGGATTTTCCCGCTTAGTTTCCACGCCACCAGCTTGGAATTAGTTCTTTCCTGTTTGTTTTTATCATTATTTTTATTTGTAATGCCATAACATGTAAGTGAATAAAGAGGCCAGGGTTAAGTCGGCCGGAGTTGCGGTTGTCCAGTGGCGTTCGTGGTGCTTGTATGTTACCCGGATTTGCGTATGTTCAATTGGCCTTACGAGAGCTTGTGACTACACTGTTGTGAGAATGTACCATTGATTAGTTTAATTGTTTTGTTTGTTTGTTTTGTTTTCAATAGTTCAGGTGGAGATTACGGAGACCGTGCCATCATGGCAGACTTGATTTCTAAGGAGGCATTTTTCAGAATTTCACCACCACCAGTGCTTCATTTTATTGAATGCAATAATTGGCCATTCAGACGAAGAGACACCAAGGTAGTTCAACCGTCTAAATAAACACAAATTCTCAGTGGCTTCCATCAAGTATCCTCGCGTTCTCTCTACAGAGTCACAGCTAATGCAACCAATGGAAATAAAACCATCATGTGCAAATGAATGACTGAAGCAAGTCCTTGTCACCTGCTTAAGAATAGAATAATCCTCTATCCAAGTATTGCCCAAGTCCCACTTGTATGTCCAGACATAAAAAAACAGCCACTGTGCAGTAGGCATGCGTTACCGACATTTAAGGTCCGCAAGAGAGAAGTAGCTTCTTTTGGTTTATCATGCATAGCTCATTTTTAATTTTAACTTGTCTGCAAACAAACAGAGTTTTTTGATATCGGAATATCAGGAATGTTTGCTAAACCAAAGTTTGTGTATGTGTGTGTGTGCACCCCCGTCAATGGTGGTCTTCCCAAGCACATTCTTGACTTCTATAGTCAACTAAAGAGTCTGTGTGAAAGGATACAAATGCCCCTGCAGCCACTGGAAGCCAGGAAGGACTTAGCACCAGTTTGTTCCACTTTAGTTGAGTTACATCTACTGTATCCTTGCCCTCACGCTGTGCAGTCTGCATTTCTCTCTGCATAACCACATTGACAAGACTTGAACACGACGCCTCCTCTTCCGCAGATAAGGAATTGCGATGATTGTACAAATTGCATTTGTTGTGATTCTGAGACTGTGATGGTGTGTCCTTTCATGGTAATGTTTCTTGGCTTTATCTTTAGTCCGTATTATCATTCTGAACCAGTCGGGAACTTCTGCAGGCGATCTAGAAGTGACAATTGTTCGTTACCTTGCGTATTGAGGACTGAAACCTTTTAACTTCTGGGTCACTAAGTGACGTCTCTCCCACCTTGATATCACCACTTGATAGAACATTCTGCAAGCGAAGATCAGGGCCTGTGAACCACTTCAATGTTATGAGTTCTTTATCAGTCAGACCTCTTGAGGCATTGGCCGCCGGATTCTCTTCAGCATCTCCATGGGCTTTGATTTTCTTCATTAATTTCTCGTAATTCACGTAGTGCTGCTTGTTTCTTCTTGGCTTTCTTTCCAAACATCTGAGCCGATGAATGGCACACTCCTTGTCGTTGGGTAAGTCAGGTATTTCAGTCTTGAATGGAAGTGGCATTGAATGGAAGTGGCATCTCATCATGGTCATTATCCTTATGCTTGATGCTTTCTTTCAATTTCGTCATAAATCTGATATCTTCTTGAGACGTTTTAATGTCCTCCGAAGCCTTCTCAACAAAATCAGACTCCAACACCTCGATGACGTCTGCAGGTGAGGCCATTTCCTTTATTTGAGTTTTGTTCAGATAGTGTACTTCACTCGTGAGATTTGAAGAGGATTCAATGCTTTGCATGACTTGCTTCACAATGATTCGGTGACTTAATCCAATATCATCTTCATGCTCTGGTTCATTCTTGGTCGACATCCACACCGGGATGATGGAAGATGTATGAGTCGCTTCATCATTTTGCAAAATTCTGTGAGCTGTTGCTTCATTTGCTTGTGGTGCATCATTGGCAATTTGTGAACAGTATGTCTTTCTCTCAATTGACTCATCATGCCTTGTTTTGTTCACCTTTGTTTGGCGTCTTGTATCCTTACTTCGGTCATCATGGAGACAAGTTGATGTTTTCTATCACATGTGTCACATGTTTCTCTCGTCTCACAATCCTTTGAGCGGTGGCCTGATCTCAGACATCCAAAGCATAACTTCTTCTCTTGCACAAATGCAAGTCTTTCCTCGATAGGCTTATTCATAAACTCCCAACATTTCTGGAGGTTGTGGCCTGTCTTCTCGCAGAAGTTACAACTCGTCACTTCACTTGTGTTAGTTTTAAGAACCTTTGTTCCATGACTTCTGCCTGTAAACGCTTTCGCCTTTCACCTTCACTTGGTTTCAATGCATGGAGTGATGTTATGGGGTTACATGCAATCTTTGCTTCAATCGTAAGGAAGTCCACAAACTCGCTAAAGCTTGGAAAGGTTTGACACTGCTCTTGTATTTTGGTCACCTTTCTGTTCCACCTTGAAATAAGCCATTCTGGGAGTTTTGAAAGTATTCTTTGATTTTCATTGCAGTCATTGAGTACTTGAGACCCTTGATTTGAGACATGGTCGCTTTACAGCTTCAAGAAAGTCAGCATACTCTTGTAATTCTATACTGCCCTTCGAGCTTATCTTTGGCCAGGCATCAAGTTTATCTCTAAATGCCTTAGAAATAAGGAATGGATTGCCATACCTTTCTTCAAGGATTGCCCATGAAGCCTCAGTAGGCTGATTTTGTGCCTAATAGAAAGTAGCTTTCAATGGCTCTTCCGGCAGGTCCACTCACGCACTTGCGCAGATAGTACATTTTCTCTTCAGCTGGAATGTTTTTTCTGTCAATGAGTGTCTGAAAGGAAATCTTCCAATCATTGTATCTGAGAGCATCACCACTGAATACAGTTGGTTCTGGTACAGGCAGTCTACTACAACTGATTGACTCAGTAAGGGCCTTGACTAAATCTTGCATCTTTATTTCTTGTTGTGGATGTATCACCCTTTGAGTTGAACAGCAAGATTTGCAATGGGAGTCATTGTTTTCGGATTTTACTTCATTTTCTTTCTTGGAATTTGGATGCAGTAGCTTGTATATTTCCTCATCAGAACATACACTTTGGTCATAGACTCTTTGTCTTGCCTGAGCAGCCTTTAGGCTTTTAATTGAGTCCAGTCTCTCTAGTTCCCTGCGTTTTGCTTCTAAAGCTCTTTGCCGTTCTGCTATTTCTGCCTCTTGTTTTTCTATGTCTTTGATATGGCTTTCTTGTTGAAGCAGAACTTCCAAGGCGGCTTCGTTAGCTGCAACTTCAGCAGCTGCATCTCGCCTTTAGCAGAGCAAAACTGGAATGTCTAGAGGAAACCTTTGACTGAATGGAGGACTTAGTGTGGTATGAATTGATACTCATCTTCTCTGAGCGTGAGGATCTTAAGGCAAGGTTTGTCTTTTCCGTTTCCTTGTCTGCATAAGTTTCCATCATTTTTGTTTTCATGCACTCTTCAGCAGTTTCAATTACTGTCTTAGTTACTGCTTCACATGTATCGATTCTGCGCCTCATGGCATTGTCTGGATAGGTAATGCGTCTCAATTCTTCATAAGCAGTGCTTACATCTTTTGAAGCCTGTGTTACTTTGGTAACATGTTCATGCATTTGATCTTCTGAGCATCGTTCATGCAAGGCTTTCTTGGCATCTTTAGTGACAAACTTCCACTTCTCATAGCACACGCTGAATCGATGTGTTGCTTTACTTATAAGCGCATCACGCAGCTCTTGGCCCTTTTCCGTCAACTTGCGGGTTCTTTGGCTCCTTTGTAGCTCTTGTTGAGTAGTGGAATTGTCTCTTTCGGCACCTTCAGTTGCGAATGGTTGCTCTACATCACGATCACTGACTTCTGACTGAGACTCAAACGTTGCCATTGTTAAATTTGGTCGTTGTTTCGCTTACTTTAACTTGAGGATTGAAAATAAGCCTAATATTCAAAGCAGTAATATCATAACTATTTGCATTAGTCGAATTAACCTTTGCTGAAAGCACAGTAAACTGTCACAAAAATGTTTAAATGCAAGATCTAAGCTTGAATCAGTGTAACATACATGCAATTGTTACCACCTTAAATGTTTTCTTAACTTTCACTAATATTATAGTTCTTAAACAACAACAAATGATTGTATATCAAGGTTTCAACTTCTTATGGTCCAATAACTTGCTTATCTTGTCGACATCGTGAACGTGGATTTTCCCAAGCCCTTGCGTTTCGTCACACAAAATGGAGTCACGATGGCCGTCCTCTCGCGCGCTGGCACCGTCCTTGTCGTCTAACCATGCGTCGGAGCGGGAGAGTTCTCACTGTAGCGCCCTCAGGATGCGGCATGAATGACGACACGAAGTCCACGATAAAAATACAGGGTTTATTCCTGGCAACCCGTGAGAACTGGTCCCACGAACATGAAACATACAAACAAGTGACATTACGTACCAAATAAAAGACAAAACTACGAAGACAATTGATTTAACATAAAATGCACACAAACCTCGTGGGCTCGCCTGTACAAGCCGGAGTCTACCAGTAGGGTAGTTTTATTTCTGTAATGAAAGTGGTTCAATGGATGCCAATAAAATGGACCCATTTGGACAAATACATGTCTTTACTTTGATTTTTAAAAAATGGGAGAAAAGAACATGAGTCATGGAGTTTCACGTCTCAGACCGGCTGACATTATCGTCCGCAGCATTTAAAGTAAGATGTATAGTTTTACGCGTATTAGTGTGTCAGTCTATTTCGTTGTTTTTTTTCCTCTTAAAAAAGCAGGTCAAGGGAGTGAGAGACGGTTGCTGTGGCTTGAACGGCCAATAAATCAGACACCCCATGGGATAAATTCCCACCGCTCCAGGTTAGTCAGTCACTCTGGTCCTCTTTTGTTCTACCAAAAGCACTTTCTACGGTATACATTTTCAAAATAGAATGTTTATAAATGCTTTCTTCTAAATGTTCGGGATATGCGGTAGGTAAGTACCGATAAGACGCGAGTAATGTTTTCCTGAGTGTTTTCATCGAACATGTAAAGCCGACAAACAAAATGGTGCACATTCCGAAACAGAAGGGGGCGCTAACAAATCTACTTTGTTGGGTAGTCGGTATTTTTTTTTAACAAAACGAAGAAGAAACGTTTTTGCAGTTCCGGTGCGCCAGAGTAGTGCTGACCATATTCCAGGTTCGTAATGTACGACTTCCTCCTTGACAAATCTAACTAGTGTCGTGTTCTAGCGTGTACATTCAAAAAAATGTAAACACACAATCTTTTACTCGTTCATTTGCTCTTTTCGATAAACAACACTTCTTCGTCCCACAATAAGTAAGCTTCATGTAGTTTGAGGCAAATGTCGCTCCTGCAGATGATTAGCTAGTTGACGTTAGCCGGACGTGTTTTGAAATTTTGAGTTTCTCCTTCTACATCTGCATGAGTAACGGAGGTCAAACCATTAATACGATTGTGGTACCGGCTGGTAAATCATGAAAGCGCTCCTCGTTTTAGGAATGTTCCGAACGGCGTGGACATAAAGGAATTAGCATAAACTGCAGTTATTTTATTGACCTCCACAAATTCTGTACAGGATACTATTATCCAATTATTTACTAACTTCGGTCATGTGGAGCTCGTTCACCAGACCTTAAGCCTCCTTGACGTCTTTTCCAAGTGTATGCTAAACAATATGTTTGATTTAATGGAATAAGAGTGAATGTGCGCCATTTGACGGTAATTTGGAGTTATGGCATTGAGTTCAGATGAATTTTGCAAAGCACATTAGCCACAATCACAAATGTCGGAAGTCAGATTAAAGCTTTTGCGCTATTGCCAAGAGATGGGAGTTAAATAGTTCTGTGATCACTAGTAATTCGAAATAGTGATATCCAGATTATCAAGCCTCCTCACTTTGGGTTACAGACCTGTTCACTTTGCTTTGATTGTACAGTCAAACCTCGGGTTTCGAACGTCTCTGTATAAGGAGCAGTGTCAACACAATTGAATCAATGTTGTAATTAAATAAGACCCATTAGTTCGATAGGAATCGTGATGAAAATGTTTTTGTGCCAAATTTGTGGTGATCTCTTCAATTGTGTGTTTGTGTCGCTGTAATGCAGGTGGTGGAGAGTGGATGCTGATGGGGGACGAAAAAGAGACCTGGAAAGTTAAAACTCTTGAAGAAATACTACAGGAGAAAAAACGCAGAAAAGAATTAGAAGAGCGAACCGATACCAAGCACCCAAACAATGTAAAGTAGACCAACATTTACATGTAATTAATAAAAATAAAAAAAAGTCATCTTTTTTCCCCCCAACATTATCTATAAACAAACAATTTTCACTTTCTATTTTGAGAATGATGTCAGTGTATGTATGTTTCCTGCATTTTGTTTTCACATGACTCAATCAATAATTCTCATTTGTTTTTACCACAGATTTCCGAAAGCATTGTTCCACAGGCGGATGCTCGGGAATCCAAACGCGAGACCCCGGAGGAAGGAGAACTACGGGATCAAAGGATGGAAATAACAATTCGCAATTCCCCCTACACTCGTCAAGATTCCACAGAGGACAGGTGCTTGTGCCAAACATCAGCAACACAGCTTGATATAGCAACGCAAAATCAAACACAATCCTCTCTATGAGACTCTTTAACATGTTTAAGATTGCCTAAATTCAAACGTTTTCCTCCCTAAAACATCTCATTTTGTTTACACATATTTTTCCAAGCGATATTGCTTGAACTCCAGATGGTAAGACTTAAGGAGGTACAATTGTATGCATGTTTGCAGGTACAATTGTATTTCAGATCAGGAAAAAAAAATCCTTTCTTGTGGTTGGGAAATTTATCTGCAATAATGTCAAATCTTCCGCGTTGGTGTTGTGCTAAAATGACACCAGTGTAAGGTAACTTTATTGATGCGAAATGTCTCACCATTATATTTTGTTTGTATTTTTGAATACAGAGGCGAGGAAGACGATTCACTAGCTATTAAGCCTCCACAGCAAGTTGCAAGGAAGGAGAAATCTCATCACAGAAAGGAGGAGAAGAGAAAAGACAAACGACGCCATCGCAGCCACTCGGCTGAGGGTGGTAAGGGACTTCATATTTGAAGCGTCTTTTGCACTAACTACGCAACAGCGTCCACTGAAGGTATATTTCCTCGACAGCAGGGAAGCATGCCCGGGCCAAAGATAAAGAAAGGGAGCGAGATCGCAGGAAGCGTCAGTGGGAAGAAGACAAAGCCCGGCAAGACTGGGAGAGGCAGAAACGACGGGAGCAGGCCAGAGCTCATTCACGCAGAGAGAGGTGAACACAACGTGGAAAAGGCACTGCCATAACATTGTTGTTTGGGAGCCGTGAAAGTGACCACAAGTCTCTGTTGGCGATAACCTTGCCCCTGCAAGCTGAATTCTCGCGGTATTTGTGAGTTCACAAAACCCAGAGAATGCACGTCGTCACGAGCCCGCTGTCTTGCTCCAAGCCGCGCCGCTGCTTGTGCCTACCGGTCACAAAGCAACGCTGTGTTTGGGGGCGGGATATGCGGCGGTGACGAAAGCAACAAGTGCAGAGGCCAGGGGGAAACCCAACAACCCAATCGTGGCGACGCCAAATGAATGAATGCATGGATGCTGCAATTAAATAATTGATAACACCGTTTATCCACATATTTACATTGCAAAAACGAACAAGTATCACTCAATGCCATGATGCCATCTGTGCCACGAATCGAGATAACAGCACTCAGCTGGTCAAAACAAGCCGGTGACATTTTCATCTGTTGCCGCGATTGGTCAAAACAAAATATTTGGTGGGCATGCACAAGTTGGGGCATCGCCCCAAACAGCTTGAGGTATTGTTTTCCTCCCCGACCACTTCACTTTGGAGAAGTCCCAGATTGATTGATTCTGCGGCCATTTTGCCACTTGCTGTCGACCGAAAATGACATCACAGTCCCGGAAGGGCTTGGGTAACAACCAATTACAGCTTGTGAATGTGACGTAACCAAGTTCAGAAAACACGTGAGCTGTGATTGGTCGTGACCTCAGCCCTGCGCAACTGTGATGTCATTTTCGATCGACAGCAAGTGGCAAAATGGCCGCTCCATGAGATGGATCAAAACAGGTGGATTTTACTGCTTAACTCATATTCCACAGACCAGCATCATACGTCTAATGTGTGTGTGGCTTATTAGCCTTGTGTGAAAAATGTTTGAAGATGATTTCTTTTTATTTAGTGGTTGTGGTTTACATACCAGTACACTCATGAGACGAAAGTTTGTTCAGTTGTTTAGCATTGCTGCAGTCCTAACTTTGTGATGCATGTTGTAGTAGTAAAATTTCTGACCTCCCTCAAAAAAATCTGAATTGACAAAATTGGGCTTCTGGTTGTCCGGACAGACCCAGACTGGAATCTCCCGGGTTTTTTTTGGACCACAGGGACCGTCTGGAACAGCAGGAACGGCAGCGCGAGCGTGACAGAAAACTGCGCGAGCAGCAGAAAGAGCAACGAGAGCTGAAGGACCGAGAGAGGAGGGCCGATGAGCGACGCAAAGAACGAGAGGGTCGACGAGACGGTCAGTAGTCAAATCTGGCTGGCGGTCTTGCACGGCTCACCGATCACTCTAGAGATGTCCCAATCACATTTTTCTCCACAATGTGCCATCTGCTTTTGAATATTTGCCGTTACCTCATCTGAAACCCGCAGCAGTGCATTAAGAACAACAAAAAGTGCACATCTTAATTGTTTCAAGTGCGTATTTTTACTTGTTTAAAAACAAACAATAAAAGTAGCATAACATGCTACCTTTTTATATGGCCAATAGTCTAGTGCATCAGTGGTTTAAACCAAGTAAACAAGAGATCCTTTTATAGCATGCTATCAGTGTTGAAGCACCAAATAACGATGCAAACAAATGACGCTGAAATGTCCTGTTTTATTTGAATGAAATCTGCATCGTAAAATAATCAGAAATTCCACTGGAAACGGTAACAAAATAACGATGATGCAACATTGGAGAAGTAAAACCTGGACACTTAACTCTTAAGAGTAGCTTCACGTTGAGTCAAATATAAAACCGCACTCTTTGGTCCGCAGTGTCTTCACACCACCGAATGTTACCGGAAGAGTATGGCGAGAAGCCGAAGCAGAGTCACCGCAGCCGCAGTCCTGCTCATGTTCCTCGGGAGAAAACAGAACCTGGTGAACTTCGCAAATTGAGTGAGTTTGCAGCACAATAACATTTCTTTTAATGCTGTGTTAAAGATAAACTGTCATGGGACAGTGTTTTGTTGTTGTTGTTGCATTATTCATATTTTGCTCGCAGCATCAAAGGAGGAGAGGCCTGAGGTTCAAGATCTACTCGCAGACCTTCAAGACATCAGTGACAGTGAAAGGAAAACCAGCTCTGCTGAGTCTTCCGCTGGTAAGAAATCATCAAGGCTCAACATGTTGGGGGGATCCTCTGAAGAGCGATTTTGCTAATCAAGGACTTCGTTGGGGAAAAAAATTTGCAATTTTTAGAAACTTTTTTTTTTGCAGTACATCCCAGGGACGCAAGGGTTTTATTAAACAATAAAAATACAACAATATAACAGGGTGGTTGAATGTAGGGCTGCATCTATTGAATATTATATATTAATCCATTTTCGGGCACGGAAAAGACGACGTAACCATGTATTTACGTCAAGATGGAGCACGCGCGCCCTGAAAGCAGTTATTCAAACTGGCTAACATAGCTTCAGTATGTTTTGCCGCTCGTGCAATAATAATATGCCTCAGAACATCACAAACAGGCTCAGACATGACTCGTGGCTACTCTGACCGCCTCTTGAGATGGGGGCGGGGGGTGGGGGGGGGCTAGCTAGATAGCTAGCTAGATAGCTATCTAGCTGCTCTCAGCAGCAGCCAACAGCCACTCAATTTTTTTTTTCAATATTGGTAACAGTCTCAATGTGTGACGGACGTTCACTCGGTGATTCTGTAACAGTTGGTAGCTCCTCGTTTTGTCATAAATGCCGGCCCGTTTGCATCGTTGCGTTTAAATAGCCATTTTTGTGGGAAACTAAATCGCAAACTATGATGTGAAACCGCTTGTTTCGAGCCTTGATCACAGGAAGAACGGAAGTAAGCACTCGCTGCTGGTGATCAGTGGGAATATGAGGCTCCTCCCTCATTCACACATTTCTTCACCTAGCATCAAGATCTGGTTCTGAGGAGGAAGAGGGGGAGGAAGAGGAGTCCAGCAGCAAGACTGATGGCGAAGAAGAGGAAGGAGAGGAGGAGGATGAGGAAGAGGAGGAGGAAGAGGACGGAGAGTCACTCTCGGTCTCTGGCTCAGAGAGATCCGAGCAGAGCGCAGGTAATCAACAATTCCACATTGTTGTACTGTGATTGAAGGGCGAAGCCTATGTCGCTTAACTTTGGTGTGTCCGTTCTTGCAGAGGAAGTGAGTGAGGAGGAGCAGTCAGAGGAGGACTTTGCAGAGGAGCAGGAAAATGGAAATCATATACCCCCAGGTCAGCCACCCGATCGAAATTTTGTTGAAATGATCTTTATTCGTTATTTTAGTCATGCCACTGGCCACCATATATTTTTAGAACTTCTTTATTTTATTCCTGATATTCTGCACTTTAATTTTGTACATCAGCCCTCATAGTCATCATTTATTAGATTCGTTAGTAATTCAATGACATTTGAATGACAAAATGAACTTAACATGTGCCACGTAAGTTTTTTTTTGGGGGGGGTGCCTTCTCAGGACTCATTGCTGCAGGCATATTTGCGATCCAAATGTAAAGAAGAAGTCAGACCACTGAATGTTTTTGAGCATAGCAAGAGACGCCTGCAATCAATTTCAGATTCACTCTTTCCCCGCAGATGCTTTAACATGCCACGGTTTGGAGAGTGCGATTCCGCATATTATAGTTGAACGGTAGTTTGACACCCAAACCGCTCTTCGGACTATGATTGTTCATATATGTGTTCTATAGCACGGTTCAGGTGCGGAATAATTAGGGCGCAGCATTTGAATAAAATTGGAACATGCTTCTCCTCTTCAACCTTCACCCAGCAGTACCCGAATCCCGGTTCGACCATGACACCGAGGAAAGCGGTGAGGAGATGGAGGATGAGGAGGAAGAAGAGGCAGGCGATGCTGACCCGACTCCCCAGTCGCAGACTCATTCACGCACCCCAACACCTGAAGGAAACTATATTCCTGACTCCCCGCCAATTTCACCCGTGGAGCTCAAGAAGGAGCTGCCCAAATATTTGCCCGCTCTACAGGTGCGTGTCAACACATCAACACATATGTTCGCGTTAAGCCATTATTAACACAGCGGGTAGGGAACTCTGGTTCCTCGAGAGCCACTTCCTGCCTCTTTTAGATCTCTCTCTACTTCAACACACCTGATTCAAACGATCAGCGCATCAGCAAGCTCCGTCGCAGCCTGAAATGATCATGATCAGTTGGATCAGGTTTGTTGGCGTAGGGAGAGATCAAAAACATGCAGGATGTGCCGCTCGAGGAATCGGGAGTTTCCAACCGCCGTATTAACATTACAGTACTTCCCCAAACAGCGGTATTTCGTGTTTCTTTCTGTTTTGGTGAGGCGCAATACTCAAACGGCTTTGCATACCCAGCATGTTTTGAGGGCCCTTTTTTTTTTTTTTAACGGCTATTAAGAACTATGGGTTTGTTTTTGTACGTTGATTCTTTCCCAAAGCAGTGGTATTCATAGCAGTGCTGTGAAAAGTATTTGCCCCCTTCCTGATTTCCGAGTTCTTTGCATATTTATCACACGCAAAGGTTTCAGATCATCAAACCAATTTTACTATCACACAGAGACTACCCAAAGAAATACAAAATGCCGTTTCTAAATGCCAATTTAATTGAATAAGCCACAAAAAAAATATCCAAAATTACCAGTCCCTATGCGAAAAAAGTAATTGTGCCCCTTTTGTTAAATCACAAAGTAATTGACAGTTTTGGGAAAGCTGAGTTGAAGTTCACAGGTGACACGTGGCACCATCAGATTTATGATGCATAAATGTGGTATTATTGGTTAGAATCACATTAAAATAAAGGCAAATGAATTAATCTGAAAGGCTGTTTATTTATTTAATATATAATAAATCTAATAAAGCCTACAACCGCCAAAATATTCTTCCACAATTGTAGCCTTTGCAATTAAAAATTGCATTCTAATACAATGCGATGTTGATTTTAATTCAATGAAATAGAAAACGTCCGGCATGTTTGCCCATTCCATGTGGAGCCGTTTGGATTGTGCATCATCACGTGTCGTCGTGTTTCAGGGCTGTCGCAGCGTCGAGGAATTCCAATGTCTGAACCGAATTGAGGAGGGGACGTACGGTGTGGTGTACAGAGCCAAGGACAAAAAGACCGGTAAAGGAGCCGACGTGATGTGGGCCCGATTGGCTGGAAGTCTCGTCGCTCTGATGTGTGCGATTGCGCTCATGTTTGCAGATGAAATTGTGGCATTAAAAAGGCTGAAAATGGAGAAGGAGAAGGAGGGCTTCCCGATCACGTCTTTGCGAGAAATCAATACCATCATGAAAGCGCAACACCCCAACATTGTCACAGTGAGGGTGAGAAGACTTTAAAAATAAATAAATAAATAATGTATACTTTTTCCAGAGTCGTGCATTCCCTTTGATGTGGGTATAACCTAATGCGTTGTAGGAAATAGTTGTCGGAAGCAACATGGACAAGATCTACATTGTGATGAACTACGTTGAGCATGACCTGAAGAGTCTGATGGAAACCATGAAGCAGCCTTTCCTGCCAGGTGACGAATCAACCTGACGATTACGAACCATGCCGACCGCAGTCGTTGACTCTGCCGAAACGGCGCCGCTCGACCGTCTTGCAGGCGAAGTCAAGACGCTGATGATTCAGCTGCTTCGAGGAGTCCGTCATCTCCACGATAACTGGATTCTCCACCGGGACCTGAAGACCTCCAACCTGCTGCTTAGTCACAAGGGCATCCTTAAGGTGGGTTGGCTTTTATCAACTCTTTTCTGGGTTTTATTTATTTATTTTTTTTAACAGATGTTCCGATCAATCAGTGGCCGATAATTGTCAGTCGGTATTTGGGGGAAAATTGCACAATCGGTGAATAAAAAAGCCTCGAAAGGTCGATCAATCACCGTGTGTGTATCATAGTTCTGGTAGTGTTTCTCGACTAAAATGACAACTTGAATCGATCTTAAGAAAATACACTAAGTATAGGCATGTTGCTGTCTCTACATTCCATGAATTTTTACAGACGCATCGCATCATGATGTTGAGGAATTGACATGGTTAAAAAAAAAGTTAGGGTTGGTTTAAAAAAAACTGGCAAATGGTCGTATTTAAATATGAATCGAGACGCGAATGCCTTCATTACCGTCGCCGACAACTTTTGATTATACGTATCCGAAATGAATAATTAAAGTGTTAATTTCATGCTCATAGTCCAGCAGGATTGGCAAGAGGAGCGCCTTTTTTTCACCTCTTTAAAATCCAAATGAAATGTAATTCCATTTTGGTCATTTGGTTTCATTCTAATTGGACTACAAGGCTCGACGTAAACGTGAGCGGTGATTATCTTTGTGTATAATCCCTGCAGGACGTTTGCAAACAGCTGCTGTTACTGACGGGAAATAATATTTCCTCCTGTTTTCTGACATGTCACAGACCAACAGAATAACTGAATCATAATTTGTGCATTTTTTTTTTTTTGCAATGTCTGTTGAAGCAATTTCCTGTTTTTGAGAAATAAAGGCGCAGAAATGTAATAATTTTTCAAAAGAATCGGAGTGATCAGGTGAATTGGAAAAAAAAATCAAAAGATTAATCGATTATTGAAGAAAATCGATTATTTGTGGCTCCAAAGTTGAACGTTTGACACCAAATCCACTTGATCGCCATCGTCCGATCACACTCATGAGTAATCGGGATCAACAGTTTAAAACCCTGATCGAAACACCCCTACTTGTTTGTTTGTTTGTTTTTCCCCTGCAGCAGTATTACATAACATTTTTATTTGCCGATTGTAGGTCGGTGACTTTGGTTTAGCCCGTGAGTATGGTTCCCCGCTGAAGCCCTACACTCCTGTCGTGGTGACCTTGTGGTACAGATCACCGGAGCTGCTGCTCGGAGCCAAGGTAAAAAGCGCATCTTTGCACGGCGGCCACTGGCACTCCAGTGCAAATACGACCGGGGCGCGGGGGGATCATGTTGTCGCCGTTGATATTTTTACCTCCAAAGTATATTTCCAAATATAAAGCAACATCTGCAAATCCCTTAGCTTATGGAAACCCAATTTTGACTTTTACGCAAGATGATTTACACGTGGAAAAGCTCCAGCGGTCGTCACAGCACATCCACTTTCGCAGGCGAGACAGACCCAAGTAGAAACGTGCCAGGCAGACTGTCTGCGCTGCATTATGTTTTTTTGGACTGCCACTGTGTTTCCCCCCCCTCTCCTGCAGGAGTACTCCACAGCTGTCGACATGTGGTCTGTGGGCTGCATATTTGGAGAGCTCCTCACCCAGAAACCTCTTTTTCCTGGCAAATCCGAAATCGACCAAATCAATAAAATATTCAAGGTAAATGTTCTGATTTCTCATCGCCGTGAAGTTGTTGAGAGCCGGTAAATCACTCACTACGTGTCGCGTAGCAGGTGAGCTCACACTGCAGTTCTGAAGCGCACCACGGGGTGGCGCTGTTGCATCCGAAGCAACCTAGCGGCCCACCATCGTTGCCTGAATGAGTTTGGGCCGATTCGGGGCCTCTCAAATACTTCCGCAGTCATTACCTGTGATGAGGCTTTTGAGCACGTCTGGCAGAGTGGAAATATCCGTCTGCCCTTCTAATAAGAGCGTTCTGTGTTGTTTGTGTGGTCTTATTAGGATCTGGGGTCACCCAGTGAGAAAATCTGGCCTGGCTACAACGAGCTGCCCGCTGTGAAGAAGATGTCTTTCACAGAGCATCCCTACAATAACCTGCGAAAGCGCTTTGGCGCGCTGCTCTCGGACCAGGGCTTCGACTTAATGAACAAGTGAGTTCATTTCGGCACTTTGTTTTCACCCCATATTGAAGGCGGCGCCGGCCGGGGGCCCCAAATCTACTGCCGTCTGACTCACTTTGGAAAGTTTGGACTTATCTTCTGTTAAACCATCACATTTATGCGGCAGTTTTACATTACGACGTGAAGTAAAACCTTCCCTGACAATGTTTTTTAGTCCTCGCTGACAGAATACCGAAATCAGATGTGAGCCGCAGGCAAAATGTCAAACAGATACATCAGTTATGATCAGCAGGATTTGGCAGTGGGGGGAAAAATGCTCCCTCACATCAACGCATTCTTACGTTGCTCTTTCCTTCGGTAGCTCCAGAGCTTTTTATTCACGCCGTGCTTTTCTGTCCGCCTCGCGGAAAACATGACAATGTTAGCGGACCGCTGATTCATCAGCATACCTCTGCCCGATGACGCTCCGTACCACCCAGAAATGTTTCTGCAAACACATGTTAGATAAGGGACCCGTCGGGCCCCAAGAGCGATGCATCTGCGGAACGTCTGTTGTCGTTGAGCAGCTGCGAGGAAGAGAGACGTTCCCAGATCTTGACACCCACCCACAGAGTTGTTGCACGCACCTGTAAAAGAGAAACATGCACCGTGCAGTGTGAGGATCACGGTTCACTGCGAGTTTTTGGGCCCCTTCCAGCCGTAAAAACTACGCCCGGCAGAGATTCAGTCCATGTGAAGTCGACGCTTAAAACCACCGCTTGTTTGAAAAGTGTCAGACGGGGCTGCCGAATGAATGTTGAAAGGTATATGTTGGCAACCGGCTCTGTTTGCACGGTCGCGCACTGATGCCCGCAACGCTTTCAAGTCCGAGAGAGACTTTGAGACGCAGTTGGGATCAATCGCGAGTTCACGTTCAAGTGTTGCCAGATTCTCCAAACTGAAATATTCCCACCCTGATGTAAAGATCCTCCGGAGCAGTATTTCCACCGACTTTTGCAGCACAGGCGTGCTGCAACAAGGACCGAATTGCGTTCACGGCTTCATGAAAAGCAGCAGCAAGCACCCGGCATCGCTTTTTGCGTCCTCGTCCACATTTGTCATTGCATCTCATTTGGTCGCTGCTCTGTCGAGTCAACAATAAGTGCACTCCTGAAACCCATACAAGGGTCAGATGTCTCATTCAGACCTTTTTGGGTAAGATAATGCAGTTTAATCCAAGCTCAGCCCAATGATGGAAAAAGTCAAATTAACTGGTCAAATGAAAGATGCAACAAATGTCGATTTTCAACAATGGGCTTAGTAGAGCTGGAAGAAACCCGAGGAATGCCGATCATACCAGTCTATCCATAATTTATAATTTTAATTTGGCCTCTTTAAAAGAAGAAAAAAAACAATGGCCGTATTTTCTGCACTACAAGGCGCACCTAAAAACATTCAATTTTCTCAAAAGCCAACAGTGCGCCTTATAATCCGATTCGTCTTATATATGGATCAATACAAATAAAGGATATCTTATCTTCTCTTAATATTCTGATTTCTTGGCTGTAGTACTTTAAATGTGTATAGCGGTTGTGAAGGCTCTATATATATAATGCT
This sequence comes from Hippocampus mohnikei, assembly GCA_026261675.1. Taxonomy (NCBI): domain Eukaryota; kingdom Metazoa; phylum Chordata; class Actinopteri; order Syngnathiformes; family Syngnathidae; genus Hippocampus; species Hippocampus mohnikei. The sequence goes on along the minus strand of JAKGUB010000284.1, from coordinate 3,549,390 downwards.
GCATTGTATTGTATTCGCCACTATTGTAGCTTCTATTCTAAGTGCCTTATTTATGAAAACCGTTTTAAAATAGGCCATTTATTGAAGGTGCGTCTTATACTCCGAAGCGCCTTATAGTGCGGAAAATACGCTATGTTGATTTAAGATGAAACTGAAAACATTCAATGGACACCTGATTTGGAAAATGGATGGATGATTACATTGATTAAGGATTAAAAAAAATTTTGAATAAAACAGCGTTCAAAATAACTGGCCGTAAAATAAATTTTCTAGGAATGTACACTGTTGTGTACATGCTAATGTCGTGTAATGTGCAGTGGCGTTCCCGCCTCGGAGTCTGTGAGCGGTTGCAAAAGACAGAGGTGATGCAACAAAGTGCTTGTGGTGTGTTGAAGTGTTCTTTTATTGTTGTTTTCATGATCCCACATCCCCTCTCATAATTGAGTGATTCCACATTTTGTTCCTTCCTTCTTGGTCTAAACAAGTAACTGTTACTGACAACCCCTTTTTTTCTAGATTTCTTTCAGGTTTTTTTTTAAAAGCCAGAAAGTTGCCATTTGATTTTTTTTTTTAACTTAGACAACAAAAAAAAATAATTAACCTCTTTTGAGATCGGTGAGTCCATAATTTTTGCCAGGAGTTGGAGGACTGTCGTCCGAGTGTCAAGTATCTCCGCACAACCGACGTGGCTCCGATTCCCTCTGCCCGGCAGGTGCATGTCGGGCTGCTAAAGTGGTGTTGGTATCGTCTCCGCCCCATGAGTACGAATACAAATGGACTAGTTTAGCTCAGCTCAGGCTGTCTCAAGCAGTTGAGACATTGCTCACTCTGGCCCCCGTTACAGCGCAGCCAAATGGTTAGCACTGCTACAACCAGCGGCGGCTCTCGAGCAAAGACAAAATTGAGCCCCTGCAAAGACGAAGGAAAAGTATCTTTTGCGTTTTCTCTCGAGATGGAAGCGATCCCCAAGCTGCACAAATGTCGTAGGCCTTAGCTCACGTTGTTTTTCTTGAGGCCACAGAGAGGACCGTACTGAAAAGAAGAGCGTAAGGTACCCTCACTGGCATCTCCGCATCAAGTGACAATGGATGCTCTTCCAGATTCCTCACCTACTGTCCCAGTAAGCGGATCCTGTCCGACGAGGCGCTCAAGCACGAGTACTTCCGCGAGACGCCGCTGCCCATCGAGCCATCCATGTTCCCCACGTGGCCGGCCAAGAGTGAGCAACAGAGGGTAAAGAGAGGCACCAGCCCTCGGCCGCCCGAGGGAGGCCTGGGCTACAGTCAACTGGTAAGGCCATTAACTTCCACTTTCTCCATGACATAAAGCGAGTAGGCTTTCCGAAGGCTGCTTGTGTTAAATAGATTAAAGGCCGACAAGCCTCTGCTTTGTGTCTGCCGAGTTCCCCCCCTCGTGTTTTCCATGATGCGCTGCCTGACGTTCCTTAATGTTTTCAGCAGTGGTACTACCCACGTCGGAGTTCAATTTCCACCGTATCGGAATTGTACCTTTTGGTAATAACCGCTTTAAAAGAATATTTTGTAAGAAGAATGGAGTCTATGATGTGATCGATTTCTGTCATATGCAGAGTACAAAGTACGGTCGACCCTTCTAGGGCAATGAATTAATTGACGCTGGTTGAACTCCTAATCTGTTAATATTGCAAAAAAATTCCTGAAATGAAATCTGCATTACGGCCAGAATGATGCCTTCATAAAATGTTTGATGAACCGTACGCACATTTGTTGGGGGTCCAGGAACATAGGAATAGCATTCCATTCTTTTGAAGTGGTGATAATTCGGGATACGAACGCGAGTTTTGAGTTACAAGCGTGGTCAAGGAGCAAATTCTAAGTAGTATCTCAAGACACCTTCAGTCCTGGAACTTTTCTAACACACCTCGTATTGTCCAATTCATGTTATGACTGGATTCTGTCTCGAGTTTGACACCTCTTCTTATTATTCCCCCGCTCTTATTCTCCAACCTCTGCCGTGTTGTTTGACTCCTCTGTCCGCAGGGGGACGACGACCTCAAAGACACGGGCTTTCACCTGACCACCAGCAATCAGGGAGCATCTGCAGTCGGTCCTGGATTCAGCCTGAAATTCTGAGCGGGGGCTCCCCGGCTGAGAATAAAAGAGCGCGCGCGCGTGGAACACTGCCACTGGACTGAACTGCAAAGCAGAACAATATGGCATCGGCGCTAGCTGTCGACGAGGACTGTCTCACAGCAAGAATGGTGGCTATGACGTGTTCCCCAAATGTTCCAACTCTCCTCTACCTGCGTTACCATATCCATCGTGGTAATTTAGTTCGTTTAGTCTCTTACATCCCCCCTTTTTTTTTTTTACTTCATGAGAGAGTTTCCAATTTAATGAACGGTGTGACGATGGAGGTACTGTTCAATGATACGGAATTTGCTTTCTATCCGGCAGAGCTGTCTCTTCACTCAAACAATAAGGGGATTTTTTTTTTTACCAGAAATAAAAGAACAATGAAACTTTGTTTTGTAATTGGGTTGCTTTGCAAACACAACGCTGCTTCGCCAGAGCGGTGGGGGTCAGGGGGGTGAGGGGGGGGGTGACCACCCCCTGTCTCTAGTTGTCCAAGGTGATGTCATTCTGCTTGTCGCCACGCAGCCTGCCATTCCGAATTAAATAGCTGCACAGTGTTGGAATTGAATAAATCAACTCTGGGGATTCGTGGCCCACCACAAAAAAAAAAAAAAAAGCAGCAGCAGCACACATCTGCTCAGTCCAAGATGTTGTGACGCTTTAACAAAACCGACAGACCGAGAAGTCAGTTATTGAGTTTGATCGGTCCAGCTCCAGTGGAGCTCTTCTGTCCAAGCGTTCCAGCTGGTGTGTGGAAGAAGAGCAGCTGGTGCATCACGTGACTGATGATGTTTGGCACGAGACCATCAGAGGAAAACAAGTGAGGCATGTGAGGTGTTCCACATGTGCATGCAAGGTCCAGATAGCGTACATGCACAGGACGGAGAAAACCGCTTGTTCTTGCCTGAAAAAGAGCTTAAAAAATTTTTTTTTTTTAGCTGTGTGTGTGCATTGTCGCACCTTCTCGAACCTCACAAAAAGACCTTTTTGGTTTCGATTGGGTCGGTGCGGACGGTCTGTCGGACTCACCGTTCACTTAATCGTTCCTTTGTTCTTTCATGTAATTTGAGTGAAATCGCAGGGATGAGCTCGTTTCCCCAAGCCGATTGTTCTATCGAGCCGCCAAATGAGATCCAGCACAAGAATTGTTTGAAATATTCTGCTTTGACAAAGGTAATCCGTTCCAGCTTCTTCCCCCAAAATGCAGCAGCTTTTTGTCATGTCTTTTTAAGAAGGAAAATCGCTAAATTGTAGATAGTTGAAGATGCAACTATTGATTGTAATTGTTTACCCGTCAATAATATTTTGTGTTAGCATGAAGCTAGTAGGGGGATTCTTCAGTCAAAGTTTTGACCGCACAACGTGTCGTTCTTTGTTTTACGATTCGTTGGCCTGGAAGGTGCCACATGAATGTCATCTGCTTATTGTGCTTGCAGTTTTTTGCGCAGCGACAGCTGCTTCTCACGTGTGGCTCACCTCAGTTGAATGTTTTAGGAGCAGTGACATTTTACATATTTGGATACAGCTTTTATATTATTTTATAGATGTGCGCCAAGGGTCATAATGCTGTGGCGGGTTCGTTTGTCCGAATCAAAAAGGGGATGTTTGAGGATGCCCCGCGGGATCCACCTCGGCGCGTTTCTAATCCCACCCCCAAAATACTTCAGGTCATGGAATGTTCATTTTATTTTGCTCACATCATGAAATTTGCACAATGACCGTCAACAATACATGGAACAGAGAGTCGAAAAAGAATGAAATATGTGCCCAAGTGAATGAAGCGTGTGCGCCGCGTGTTGAGTTCAGAATCGCACACGCACTCTCCATGAGTAGTTGGTGAGAACTTTGTCTTTTTCTTCACGATGCAGGTGTACGTGCCCTCGTTGATGGCGTTGGCCACGATAGTGATGTGGTCGTCCTTCAAAGAGAAGTAGTTTGGGTGTGAAAACTCCAGAAGCTCGCCGTCTTTGTACCAGCTGAAAGTTGTGAGGAAGATGGCGCTCGGTGAGGAAGCGCGGCACAGCAAACCGTGCGACACGAGGTGAACGGATGCCGATCGTACGCACAATACTTTGCCTTTCTTCGACGCGATTTTCTTCCCGCAGCGGAACGTCAGCTTTTTGCCCTCGACCACGAGCTTGTGTTTGGTCCTCGGAGGTTTCGGGGTGGGCGCCACGGTTGGGAAAGGGAATTCTAGATTTGGGATCACACATGCAAAAGGTTACAAAATGATGTGCCCATTTTTTTTTCCCCAGCAAAACTGGGAAAAATGTCACCTTCCATAATTTTGTTAAAAGTAGTTGTTCCGATTAGTTTTTTAAATGTTAACCTAGATTCCAGTGTAAAGCAATGGCAAATTAATACTGCTCTAAATGATAATTCCAAGTAACTATGACTGCTCGGATTAGATGGCGGCAAAGTCTGTTGGTGCAGCTGACGAAGATGAGCGAACACAGAAAATCAGATGACAAGCCTTCGGGGTGCAATTAAAACTGATTTGAATCAGTTCAACAAATGCAAACAGAATGCAATGATTTGCAAACCATCCGTCCATCTGATATCTGCTTTGGAAAACCAATCAGTTCCACCAATTTGGTTCACGTAAGACTTATTATAATTTGAGCTGTTATTCGGCAGCATAATTATAAGATCGGTGTTTTCCAGCCTGTTGAGCCAAGGCACATATTTTGCTTCAGAAAAACCACAAGATAAATCACCAATCAAAAATAAAAAGTATGAGTACGAAAATTATTTTGTCTCCCATCTGCTTATCCATCCATTTTCTGATCCGTATATCCTCACGAGGGTCACGGGTGTGCTGGAGCATATCCCAGCCGTCTTCGGGCAGTAGACGGAGGACACCCTGAACTGGTCGCCAGCCAATCGCAAGGCGCACAGACGAACAACCATCCACGCTCACAATCACACCTCGGGACAATTTTGAATCTTTTATTAGCCTGCCATGCATGACTGGGATTGAACACACGACCTTTGCACTGTGAGGTCGACGTGCTAACCCGTCATCCACTGTGTCGCGCGTATATACCGTATTGGCCCGAATATAAGACGGCCCTGATTATAAGACGACCCCCTCTTTTTCAAGACTCAAGTTTGAAAAAAGACTTTTTGAACACCAAATTAATTTTTATCCAGAAAATGATTACAGTACATCTGTAACAAATAATTATAACAATATATTTGAGAGAAAAAGCATGTTATTTTGCCTCATTCAAATCTTAATATCTGAACATTTAAATATGTAAAGTGCAATCACATTCGTAACTGAATGGCTTCAGGTTTTTGAAATGTAAATTACATCATAACTTCTCCTCAGCTGCCGGTTAACCTGGCCGATCTTCGACCCACTTTTCTCCAGATTGTCGCTACGTTTCTCCATTTTCCGTTATCTCTTCTATTATTTTCTTCTCTTTTCTTTCTTACTGCAATTTTTTATTTTTCTTCTTCGTGCTACCGCTATTTTAATTTTTATTCTTTGTGACAGTGGTTCACTTTGGCCCGGGGAGTCAAGTTCAGCATTCGCTTCAATGCTATCTGGCGCCATCTAGCGTCGTGAATGGGTATAATGTCTAGACCCCGAATATAAGACGACCCCCACTTTTTCAGTCTTATTTCAATGCAAATAACACCGTCTTATATTCGGGCCAATACGGTATATATCATTCTACTTTACGATGAACCATTCTTGAATCGCACTGCACCCCATGTATCACGATACATATCGAATTGTCTTTTATTGTAGGGACGCACACCCCTAACGCTGACCATTGATATCTCTTTCTCAACTTCCCTCTGAGCTGCGTCCAACCTCGCTATCAAGTGAAAGTGCGCCCGGAGAAGAGTCGCTCTCACTAATGAAACAGAAATGTGAATTGACCTGCTGTGTCTCTAACCCTGGAGCCACAGTCTGAAATTCCAGCGGTTTGGAGGGGCTCAGGAATTTTCCACAGCCGTACGGCGTCTCCCAATCAACAATGAGGAACAGATTAGAGCGAGCCAAGGAGTCGTATCCTCCTGCCTCCTCCTCGCTCTGTCCCCCTTTGCTGCCGGTCGAAACCTCGCAAAGCAACAACAAAGTAGGATGAGCCTTTTGGCGTTGCGCAAGCGGGGCCCTCTGACACGATTCTGTAGCAAACGTACACAAAAAGTTCATTTCAGACCGCCTTCTGCCACCGATGTGGACCGTGAACGCAGGACAGTGTTTTATTGGTTCGGAACCGTTGGCTCGCGTCGGCCGCGTTCGCAAATGGATCACAGAGGCTCCTCGGAACGATGGACAGAGAAAACACTTCCTCCCGTCCAACTTGGACCGTCGCTATCTTACCGTAACAGAAATCACAGCTGGACGGGCAGTGCTTCTGCATCAGCTTGCGCTTGCTTTCGCAATAGCCTTTCCGAGCCCACGCCGGACAGATGAAGAAGCGGTCCAAACATCCTGGAGGAGACAGGAGACACGATGCGGATCACTGACCGTATACGATGACATGAATGCGCACCAAGCGGATCATGGGGTGCCAGAATCCCCGTCGTGCATGGAGGAAGCACAAGAGATGGCAACCCTCACCATGTCTTGAACTCCTTTGATCCTTCCTGACAATCTGCTTCCACCAGTCGGTATATTTCATTTCGCTTTGGCGGGGCTTGTGAAACTTTCTGGGTCCAGTGGGGGAGGCTTTTCTCTCAAGACCCCATTCACAATCCGAACACCAATTCATGATAACTGCTATGTATTACCCGAAATAGCGCGGGATTCAAAAAGTTGCCCATTTTCGAGAAAAAATGTTTCGATGTTATCATGGGAAATTCATATTGTTTTGAGAGGAAAAAAAAAGTTGTCATATGTTATTCGACTGAAGTCGTACAAGACCAAAAAATTAATTCCAAGAACAGAATTTCTGGGATGAAAAATGAATCCTCTCATGAGAATACATTGAAATTCTCCGAGATAAAAATTTTGGAAATTAAAGTTAAACGAGTGAAAAATACATCTGAAAAAGTGACTTTCAAAAATACACCTTGCGTCATTCATGGCTTTTATTCAAAATAAATAAGCCTCTATTCCCCCAAATAGGACTGCGCTTGAAAAAAACCCACCCTTTGATCTGCATGTTCTTCCCGTGCCTGCGTGGGTTTTCTCCGGGTACTCCGGTTTCCTCCCACATTCCAAAAACATGCATGGCAGGCTGATTGAACACTCAAAATTGTCCCGGATTTTAGCGCGGATGGTTGTTCGTCTCTGTGTGCCATGCGATTGGCTGGCAACCGGTTCAGGGTGTCCCCCGCCTAGTGCCCGAAGACGGCTGGGATAGGCTCCAGCACGCCCCGCGACCCTTGTGATGATAAAGCGGAACAGAAAATAGATGGATGGATGGAATTATCTGGAAGGTATTCAACGCCATACGTGGCAAACCGCGGGCGGAAACCCTAGTTGACTCTCCTCAGCGGCTCCTCCTGAATACCGTGACAGACCCTGAGAAAACTAAGCCGAGTCCGAAGTATGGAGGCAAAATGGTCCAAATCAAACGGCGCTTCATTTTTTATTGTGTAAAAGGCGCCTTAGACGTCATAGAAATTTAAAAGAAGCCTTCTGTTCGAATACCGCGTTCCAGAAAACTGCAAAGTGGTCAGGACATTTATAAACAAAGCAACCATCAGCCCAATGTGGTCGTCCGCCATGTTTTTGGAGGGTTTTGGTCGGACTTTTGTCAGCTCCGAGCTGCAACCGATACAGAGGACGAAGACAAAAGGCGCCTCGCGCTCATAACAAACAGCCACACGCTGAGAAGAAAAAGACAATCTTGTATAACCCCCCTCCCCTCCCCCTTTTGTTGACACATTTTGTGGCAAACGTAAGCCCCATTCGGGCAAAGCCTTCCTAACAGAACGATTGCGACACACTTCCGATCGTCGTGTTGCCGTTTACGGATTGAAACCAGGGGAAGGGAGGACCGGCGTTCAAAATCGTACCGTAGAGACGGTGCAAACCCCACACCTCGTCCTGCGTGATGAGCTTGCGGCCGGTCAGCGTTGCGTTCAGGTGCATGATGGCTTTCGGCTCCCTGGAGTGCATCAGACCCAGCACGTGGCCGATCTCGTGCGTCGCCACGTGGACCAAGTCCGTGAGCCAAACCCCTGCAACGCAAGCACGCGGACGCTGAATAGAGACATTCGCGGCACACCCCCCGGCCCGAGCGCAAACCGGCGTGAGGACGGCGTGCCTTTCTTCCAGCTGAACCGCATGTTCCCCAGAATCCAGTATTCGTGATCGTCGAAGTGGATCTCGCCCGTCGGCGGGAAAAAGGCGTGAGCCAATTCTCCCGTGATACCGTCGAAACAGTGGTGCAAGTAGGACTGCAGACAGTCTGTGTGGTTGACCGGGTAGAAGCCTGCCATAAACACAAAATGCACCCACTTGACGTCAAAGGACAGATGTTGCGGATAGAAAAAGTCTACACACCCCTGTTCGAATGCCAGGTTTTTACGATTTGAAAGAGAAATGATTTCAAAACTTTTCCCGCTGTTGATGTGACGTCAACGCCTCCCCAAAATATGTCGTTTCAAGAGGGGATATCGCGTGGTTGCAAAAGTGTGCACACCCTCTATGGGACGTGGCTGCGCTCAGAATTAACCTACGCATTCAAACTCGTGCTAAATGGAAATCGGCACACCCGCCACCATTTAAAGTGCATTTGATGAACCCCCAAATGAGGAATGCTGTTCTCGTGGGCTTTTCCTGAAATGATGTGCTAACGCTAGCTGCTTTTTGGAACTGTTCCTAATTCCGTGCACCTTGTCTAAATCACCACTTCCAGCTCGACAGAAAAACACCAAGCATCACCGTAGGTATGCATGATGTTCTAAAACAAAACATACCGTTTACAAATTATGCCCAAAAAGTTCACCGCAAAACAAAATCTCCTTAACGCTTGTTGGGAAAATGTGTTAGGTGCAGAAGTGCAAATGAAAGTCTTCTATCAATTGTAAATCATGCGTTATAATACGGTAACTTAGCACAACGGAAAACAAACTTCTCTGCGCGCAAAATAGTTGCCCTCTTTTCTTACTTTCCGGTTTAAAAACTAGCTAGCGCTCATCAAAACCATGCTAGCCAAGTAAAGAGAGCTGAAAAATCGACTCAAGTCACAGTAGCAAACCACTGCCGTGCAGGGACAACCTCCCCCTGGCTCCACTCAATTATTTGGGCTCAGTTTGTACCACAGCGGGGGGATGACAAAGCGCATTGCAAGGTGATCTCTCTGCAGAAGTTAGGACGGAGCCAAAGTGCTGATGAGACAGATCAGGCTTGACTTTCGAAGGCCTCAACAAGGCCTGACACGCATGGAAGTTGTTAAGCCCGTGTTGTTTTTCCATTTAAAAATGATGTCTCGTCCTGACTAGACGACTCGCGGTTTGATGATTTAAGGAGTCTGGTGGCTTCAGGCGCGACCGCACAAAACGTTGCGGCCGTCGCGTGCCTGTTTGGAGGATCTTCTACCCACCGATCTTAATGTCCGCCTCCTGGTCCGCCGGCACCTCTCGGAAGCTGAAAGGGAGACGTCGCTCCACATGGCGAAAGCCTTGGCAATGCCTCGTCGCGTGTCCGTGGCGTTGATCAGGTTTGTCGGGTAGGAGAGCAACCTGATTGAAAACAAACGACGACGCATCATCTTACCGCACCACAAAGCGGAATTCCTGTGATGACGAATCGACACATTTGTTATGCAATCGCTTTGGGATTATTTTGAAGTCACTTCATTTTTAAGTGAATTGAACATGTTTCTTGGATGCAGGTACAGTGGAACCGCTGAAGTCAACCAAAAATCCATCCATCCGTCCATTCCAGCTGACTTGGGTCAAGAGGCACGGCACGCCACGGCGGTGCTTTCGGCCATGGCGGGTCAGGTAAAACACATCGTCAACACAAATTACTACTTGCCAAATGATTCACTGGTGCGTTCTTACTTTGATGCCATCACAAAAGGCTTTGAGTGCTTACAAAGGGAGAAAAAAAATGTGATAGTGACCAGAAATAAAAGTCCCCACTTCGCACAGCTTGTGTGTAATGGCTAAAGGAACATCAGTTAAAAAAATAAAATAAAATAAAAGCAAGAACAACGCAATGTACACCGCTGCACTTTTGTGACGAATCAAGTAATCTTACATCATCAAAGTCCCAAGTTGTCATGCCCCCACCCCAAAAAAATGTCAACTTCAATTTCCTTCGAAGTCTTCATTTCACGGACTTCATGTTTACAATCGTAGCTTGAGATTCAAGTGACAAGGTTTTTTTCAGTTTTTTTTTAGATACAAGCCATTCAGACGATTTTTGCTGAGGTTTCCTGTCAAACTAAACATAAAACAAAGAGAAATACACTTATTTAAAACGCCCGCAAAGCCTTTCTTAGACTTCACTGAATGCTGAAACAATGATAAATGCCACAGACGGGCTAACAAATCCATTTGGTGCTGTTATAATGATTGAAGCGTTGAAGCAATTTGAACACAAACGGTAGCCACACATATAGAGAGACAATATAATGCTCACAGGCATGTATTTGTCCTCGCAATGTATAGCCTTTCGTGTGTGTATTACTCTGCTCTCCGCGGCTTGCACCAGTAGCAGCTGCAATAAATTCATCCTGATGCCAAAACGGTTTAATTCTACACATTCTGATCAATGACATTATGACGATACGCTTTTATAAAGTCCAATATTGCGGCGCGCCACTTTCCTGATGAGAAAACGCACTACAAAGACTTTTATTGTTCCTTTTTGGGAGAGTCTGACACGAATTACAGGCATTTCCATTCATTTCAATGTGGAGAGCCGCTTTGAGATGCGACTGATTTGGAGTTACTGGATAAGCGTACTAGCGGGACGAATTGCACTCATATCAAGATACCACTATATAAATTAATGAATTTATTTATTTATTTATTTGAAGAACGATTTTAGCCTCTAGAGTTCAGGACGTTGCGTGGAAAGTTACTGTCTGTGTTTCATGACGGCCACCACCTGGCCCCTGAACGGACGGATTTGAATTTGGTTATTTCTCATGGCGGGAAAATGTGTTGGTCAGACCGGCAAGCAAACAAAGGTGCAAATTGTGAGTTCCGAGGTTCCACTGCCGATACAAGTGCCGTTTGTAGAAAATCTGGATTAGGATACTTGTAGGTGAGCTTGAACTTGTCCCATTTGAGCTTCTCCGGGGTGAGGGTGTAGCGCTTGTTCCTGGAGAGGTGCAGCACATGCGAGTGGGCCTCTTTGCGCATTCCGATGAGCAGCACGGTGGTGTAAGCTTCTTCCTTGGACAAAGAGAAACCTTTGATTAATCCCTCCAAGAGAGTTTAGGACGTTGGCGGCGGCCTGACGAAGCTTGTGAGGAAGCTTGTGAGGAAATTGAGGGAGATGGATGACTGTTTTTTGGCAGAAAGCAAACGTCAAAAGGCAGCGCAAGCGTAAATTCCATTTGTCATGTAACGGTAGCAACAGTGCGTGGCTGCTACTATTTCATCGCCTTTGCGAGTCAAACACTTGCTATGTTTTCATGCGCTGGAATTCCACCTCGTGGAAAATGAAGAGGTCAGCAGTGTAAGCGCTTTCCAAACATGAAGTGTGATGGGGCTCTGGAGTACAAATTCCAGGTAGTAACACCTGGATTAGAGACTTCTTTTTTTTTTTTGCTCAAGCTTTCACAGGCTAGCGCCGGCGCTACTTCAACCCTCGTAAATAATCTGCGACGCGACACAGGTTTTACTTTGTCTTGGCAGCAGTATTTGACATTAGTGTGCACTTTCACGCAGATGGGATCGTATTCAATCTTGTTCAGACATTCATGACAATACATAGCCACCTTGAGCTACAAGTGACTTCATAGTAAACATTTGCGCAAAAAAAAACACACAAAAAAAAGACTGATAAAGTCGATATAGCTAAATGCTATCAAACAATGAAAAATCACATAGACGGGCTAATAATGAGCATTGGTGTCTGTCGCAGCGATATAATCCTTTAAGCAACGGATATTTGAACAGAAATGGTGGAGCAACACATGAAGACAGACTATGATAATACTCACAGGCTGTGCTTTAAGTGGTATGGCGTACCAGGGCTACTCAATATTAGCCTTTAGCATACCGTGACTTTTTACAGCATACCGGGACTTCACATGAACCCAGAGTACCTTATCTTGTCCTATTTCTCTCCTGGACTTTTTGATACCTATACAACTTAAGTAATTTGGGTACCTACCAAAAACCCCAAACAAAATAAAAACATTTATTTGGCATGCGCGCCATCATTTAGACATGTCAAGGAACGCACCACACTATCGATGCAAAGGCTAACTTCAAAATAAAAGCTTGCCAAATAATAATACACTGAAGCCAAAAGCAATAGCCTAAGTGGGCTTTTATCTTGAAAGTGCTGGCGTGACGGCTCGCTTGACTTGTCTTGTCGACATTTTGCCTTGCCTGATCCCAGTTGTTTTTTTTCGCCATCACATAAACACAACGCCATCCGAAACATTCCGTCGCTGATTTCGGGACGCTACGAAACCGCAAGTTAACTACGCTTTTATTGTATAATATGACATGAGTCTCCGCTGTGATTTATTTATTAATGAACTTAATGATCTGATGTAACCCCTACCTAATTTACCCGGCAACAGTCAAGTAAATACCGGCACTTATTATTATTTTTTTTTTTCCACTGAAAGCACTGCTCACATGCTTTGACTTTTATGCAACTTCTTTCTACAGAGTGACTCGTAAAGCTTTGAGTAGCGTGCTATCTTTTTTTTTCTTTTTTAAAATACTTTTAAAATAGTTATTTCATTCTGACCTCAGCCTGACATCTCATCAAGTCATTCTGGACAAGCGTGTGCTCTTATGGGAACGGTTTGCAAAAGGCCTATGTTTGGATGACTTTGGGGTCGAGGAACCCCATGAAAGTCTTCCCAGACTGGAGTGGGAGATTTACGCTGCGCCGATGAGATGAACGCTGTGTTTTATAGGCGTCTACCTTTAAAAAGAACTTATCAGCTTTCCTTTTTTTTTGGGGGGGGGGGGGGGCGGCGTTGTGTGAAAAACCATCAGAAAGCCTGAATTTAACGTTGCATTTTGCTCCCGACCCGCGGCTTCCTCTTTCAGCCTCACCCAATCAAGATAAATAGATGCAACGCTTCCTTTCCAAAATAGCCAACCCACAGGGCACACGGTCCCACGCTTTCCTCTCACTGTTACGTTAGACTGTGCAAAGCACTCGCGTTCACCACTGAAGATGAACACAGTTGATTTTGAAGGGGAAACATTTTCGACCGAGAATCCTCAACCTTTCCTGCTGATATTACTTTTTTTTCCCCCTTTTTTTAATATTTAGAAGGAAATGAAAAGACTCATTAGTCTGGCTGGCCCTCCTGCCGCAGATGCTTATCTCAGGATGTTACATAACCCTGCGGGACCAGCATGGATGGTCACATAATGAGAAAACGTAGCGAAGGAAATGAAATCAAGCCATTTCTCATGATTGTCACGGCCAGAGGGAGGCACAGACTGGATGCCCGGCAGGGCCCGCCAGCTACGATCCAGCCATAAGTCAACACGCCTTTTGAGCATCGAAGGTGACCGGTCTGTCGTCTTGGCGTGATACGAATGAGTTCATCAGATGGCAAACCACACCGCTGAGAAAAATTGTACCAGTTGTGAAGCGCTCGCAAACGTGACTGACCCCGTGTCGTGAGTGCCCAGAAGTAAAAAGCTGAAAAACGCTGTGTGGTGGTTTAGTTTTTTGAAGAAGTTGGATCGTTCTCTGCTTAGTTTCGGTTGACATCTCTCCTGTTGGCATTTTGATTCATGGGAGTCCACCTGGTGCAGCAGCTCTCCGAGGTCACTCTTGTTGAACTGCAGATTCACGGGCGGATCTCATCCGATTCCGGCTCCGGCCTTCCTGTGGGTTTTCCCCGGGTACCCTGGTTAGCTCCCACATTCCCAAAACGTGCATGGCAGGTTAATGGAACACTCTGATCCGCTTATCCTCACAAGGGTCGCGGCGCATGCTGGAGCCTATCCCAGCTGTCCTCAGGCAGCAGGCGGTGTTACACCCTGAACTGGTCGCCGACCAATCGCAGAGCACATAGAGACAAACAACCGTCCGCTCTCAAACTCGGAGACAATCCAGAGTGTTCCATTAACCTACCACGCATGTATTTTGAATGTGGGAGGAAACCAGAGTACCCGGAGAAAACCCACGCAGACACTGGGAGATCATGCAAACGCCACACAGGAAGGCCGCAGCCGGAATCGAACCCTGCACCTCTCACCGTGCTAACCAGTCGAGCACCGGGCCGCCGTGGTCTGTTTTTTTTTCTACCAATTTAAACAACTGAATGAACATCTGAGCTTCCAATATTAATTTTTTGCCAGGGATTGTAATATTTATTACGATATTTCTTTGGAATCAGAATCATCTTTATTGGCCAAGTATGCAGATCACGCAAGGAATTTGTGTCCGGTAGTATCGGCTGCACTTGTATTGCAATAACAAGCAACTACAATCAAACAAAGACATGACATATACCGTAAGTATCGAAAGACTTTCCGTAATGTAAGGGTACCATTGCATGTGATTCTTTTTCATATGTTCTCAAAATAGTGAGATGTGATACATGAGTAAAAAAAAAAAACACACACACTTTCTACTTATATGCAGCTAGCACAGTACAAAACAACGGCTGTGACCGGTGCAAGTCTAGTGCGAGGTGTGATCAAAATATGCGCAGTGGCGGGTTAGACCGGGTGTTGGTAATTTCACGGATGTGTGCAAGGCGGCGCAAAAAATAAAAAAAAGAGGCGCTGTGCACTGTTTCGGCATGAACACAGCCGACTCCAATCATATCCAATCAAAGCAGCTCCTCTCATTGAAATATGGCACATTTGCCTTGCATCGACAATCTTGAATGAGCAAAATCTGTGAGACAACCAAAACTTCTCGGAGGACGAGTGTCTGATTTGCTCGTCTGGGAGGTCCAAGTGCGAAAAGTCTATTTATGAGGAACTGCAAGCAAACCTCCGCGGGAGGATGACGTGAGGTTGAGGGTGATCACACATCTGTGAAGTGGGCATTTGGAGACTGCCTTCCACCATGATGCTTTGCTTCGGTGTGTGACACCCCCCCCCCCGCACCCGCAACCCATTCTGTAGCTTTGCCGCATCGAGTGGGATGATTTTAAAGAATAATGATCATGTGCTTGATGCATGCGGTTGTCATATTTCTGAATGCCATCTGTGTCGCAATCGAGCATTTCACGAGCAGTGCTGGTACCACATCGATGCCTCACTTGTAATGTGGCAAAGTATCATGGGCAAAAATCTCATCAAGTGGTTGTCACGGTTTTACGTGTTCCTGGTGTGACAAAGAAGTGCACCAGTCGCCATCTGCGTGCTATTAGTGCTAGTAAGCACTCGACTAGTGGGATTGCGTCACTATTAGTACAAGCGGCACGCAGTAGTGTTAGGAGTGCAGCACAGTAGTTTCCCCACAAGGATTTAATGACATACCCAAAGGGCCAAAAGTGGCACACACTGGAATTAGTAAGCGAGTCGTTCATCTGGCGCGCTGAATTATTTTACTTGTGAAGACAGACTGAAATTGCATATGGATATAAAGTTGGATAGCAAGAATGCTTTATTGCTGTTTGAGCATTTATAATATCCAGCTTATAGTAGGACACGGGCACTTCTACATGTTCTGCCGGTATGCTTCGTTGTCTTACGAGTGAGGACAAAGACGGTACTACATAGACCTGAAGGTGGGTATCAAGGATATAATACATATCCTTGATATCCATGGGTGTCAAACATGCGGCCCGCGGGCCGGAACTGGCCCCCCAAGGAGGTTCGATCAGGCCCGCAGGATCATTTAAAAGTGAAAATAAAATGCATAAAAGACAAGGAATTAATAGTTTTAATAAGGTGTGATTCATGGAGTATCCGCTAGGGGACACACTGTTTTGATCAGAGTAGAAGACAACATTGTTTTGATCAGAGAGGAAGACAACCGCAGCCTCAGTCTGTCACTGAGACAGACCCAACACAGCAGACGCTGTCAAGGTCATGTGGTTATTCTTTACACATTTAATAACACTCTCCTTAGTTTCTAAAGGGATTAAATTTATATTGTATGTGCACATGTGTAAGTGGTTTAAAAATGCCTTTCTTTATAAATCTCGTTTAATCTTAAAATGCATGACTATATTTTTCAATACCAATTGCTTGTTAAAATTTTGTGCCTTGGTACAATCAGTGGGATCAGTTGTAATGCATATTTATGAATGATAAAAGTCAATTGCACACTTGTCTAAGGAAATCTAAGGTGTTTTATGAAATGTTAGCTAAAAGATATGTTCATTAGATTTCAACATTTTCCTAATGTTCTTGTGCTTCTTTAGACCAAAACAAAGGAAAGACATATTATTTTGGTTATTTATATCAGAGTATGGTATAATTTTAATGGTCCGGCCCACTTGACATCTACCGAGGCCGTATGTGGCCCACAATGTGAAATGAGTTTGACACCCCTGACATACATCCTCAAATTGTTTTCCATACAAAAGGAAATTTAGTGTGAGGGGCCAGTAAGTAGAAAGCAGCCGGCATATTGTACCTAACGAAGACGACACGAATGACGCCAGAGGAGCCCTTTCGCGCAGCATACCTCGGTCCTCCACGAGGGGAACGCGGCGCTCCGGGGCATCCCTCCGAGCAGGAGGCTGAGCAGCGCGGCCGCCAGCAGAGTCGCCCACCCCCACCTCCTCCTCCTCCTCGGACAGATCCCCCCCATGGCCGCGGCGGTGCGCTGGGAAGCCTCCGAGAGAACGGCGGTCTGGAAAACGGTCCACTCGAGCGGCTACTCCTCGGCCATTGCCCTCGCTCCGCCGTGCGCCGGAGCTTCTGCGGGTCCCGAGTGGGAAGGGACGTGTAACGTTAAGTGCGCGCCGTGCGGCTCCGCTCGCCTGCTCGCTGCGCCGCGCCACGGGGGCTTGGTTTCACATTACCGCACGCAGGGCAGCGGGTCAGCGTCGAGACGCTCTAATTGGAACCAAACGCGCTCCGTCCATCCTGGAGTCACTGCACACTTCTCGAGTCTAGCTGCCTGGCTGCAGCGCTTGCACGTGGCGCACAACTTCAAACTTGGCTTCAATTTTTCACCCGACACCCCCCCCCCCCCTTCCACCCCCATTTATATGCAGCTCTGCTGCTTTTAACCAGAGGTGGCAAAAGTACTCCGATTCTGTCACAAGTAGAAATACATATACAAAAAATACACACTCATAAAAGCAATTCTGTACCACTGCAAGCTACAATCACAATAAACATTTTTAAATTGGATGTAAGGAAAAACATTACCTGTTGAGTGCAAATACCGATAGGTATTCTCTAGTAAGGAATTGAGTTAAAGATGCTGAGATTCTCCTTAGGAGTGACAAGGATGGACAGGATCAGAAATGAGGTTATCAGAGGGACAACTCAGACATGAAAGTTTGGAGAAAACGTGAGAGAGGCCAGACTGAGATGGTTTGGACATGTACAGAGGAGGGACAGTGGATACCAGGTAGGAGACAGAGAGGAAGGCCAAAGAGGAGATTCATGGATGCCGTGAGGGAAGACATGCAGGTAGTTGGAGTCAGAGTAGAGGATGCAGAGAACAGGGAAAGATGGAAATGAATGACTCGCTGTGGCAACACCTGAAAAGGGACAAGCCGGAAGGAGAAGAAGAAGATTCTCTAGTAAGAAATTCTATTTGCGTTGTCCAATCTTTCCTCTTAACAGAATTTCCTTTTGTGGGAAACGACACTGGTACACGTCCTTTATGAACATGTATGAACTGCAGCATACAGTACAGGTATATGAACAAAATACAGTATCACAAGACGCATCACAAAATTAGGACTATTTGCTACAAAAAGAACGAGATCCCGGATACAAGCGACCGAAATGAGTTTTCTCCGCAGGGTGTCCGGGCTCTCCCTTAGAGATAAGGTGAGAAGCTCGGTCATCCGGGAGGGGCTCAGAGTAGAGCCGCTTCTCCTCCACATCGAGAGGAGCCAGATGAGGTGGCTCGGGCATCTAATTAGGATGCCTCCTGGACGCCTCCCTGGTGAGGTGTACCGGGCATGTCCCACTGGCAGGAGACCCCGGGGACGACCCAGGACACGCTGGAGGGACTATGTTACCCAGCTGGCCTGGGAACGCCTCGGGATCCTCCAGGAAGAGCTGGAAGAAGTGGCTGGGGAGAGGGAAGTCTGGGCTTCCCTCCTAAAGCTGCTGCCCCCGCGACCCGACCCCGGATAAGCGGTAGAAAATGGATGGATGGATGGATGCTACAAAACGAGACTATAAAAAAAACCTGGTGGTTTTTCTTTCCACTCACTCACTGTCTCGAACTTGATCGCCACGCAACAAACTTTTGAAGCCAGTCACGGGACGCTTGGAAGTCCTCGATGCCCACAGTTAGCGCTATGGAACTCGCCTTCTCTCTAATTCGCCGTCCAGTTAGCGGAAGGTTTTTAGTACGATATAACAGGTAAAGCATTCCAGGAAACGTTCGTTGATTCGACTGTCCGTCGAGCCACAAGAAATTGACTCTGAGCAGCTAATCGGATGCATCGCACTCTCTCTTCCACGGTTTATTACCCGTTCCTCTTCGTTTGGACGCCACGATCGACAGGACGGAAATGTAAATGAATGAAATTTTAAAATCGTTCGCGATTCTGGTAAAACTCACGCCGATTGAGTCACTTACATGTCGACGTTTTGGATCCAATGAGAGTAAATATCGGCGCGGACTGTCACGTTGCGAGGTGGTGGGGACCCCAAAAAGCAGGCAGGAGGGAGGAGCAGGGTGTACTTGAAGAATTGTATTAAAACACAGAGAACTAAATCTAAACAAGCGTCCGAATCCAAAGTATCAAACCAAAATCATGACTGAAGCTCAAAAAAACTAGAACAGAAACATGACCGGAACAAACATGACAGTAGCAAACTAACGGCGACAAACAATGACCCGACAATGAGTGGTCGGGCGGGAGTCCTTTTATGTCACTAATTACCTAACGACCAACAGGTGTGCAGCTGCAGGGAAAAGCCCCACAGTGCCACCTGTTGGTCACAAACGGAAACATGACACGGACAGAGTCATTCCGTCGTATCGAGCGGGACTTGCTTGAGTTTTCGCTACTGCAGGCTTTCGTATGGCTTCCGGGTTCCGAGTACCGAAACTTCCGTTGTTATGAATTGATCGTTAATGTATATCGCAGTCGAATTTTTCATGCATAGGTTTTTATTCCGGGTGAGGGAATTTCCATTTGACAGAAGTTTGTAGGTGGGTCAGTGGGTTGCCAGTCCATCCAGCAAGTGCTATTGGAAGTGAGTACACTTATTTATAAAGACATGAACCTTCTCTAGAATGTGAAGAGGTCAGTGTAGAATTAATCTCGTATAACTGTAAATTTACGTTCCCCTCAAAATTTCTCTCCACACAACTATTAATCGTATAAACCGCTACCAACAAAAGTGAGCACACCCCAACGTGAAACTGAAGTGTTTAATAAATTTCAAAAATTTTGTTTGCGAAGAGCACCATTATTTTCGTACACCGCCTTGAGCATGAAGTTCACCAGAGCTTCACAGATTGCCTTTTTCCACTCCTCCATGACAACATCATCCAGCACCTCCACCTTCGGTTTTAGGTCTGCAGACATACTTGGCCAGTCCATCACTGTTTATCCTCATCTTAGTAAATATTTTGTCGTCTGTCAAACCTTTTGAAAATGTACTGTAAGCAGGCAGCATGGCGTCCTAGTGGTTAGCACGTCTGCCTCACAGGTCTGAGCTTCAGGATTCAAAGCTTAGCGCTGGCCTGCCAGTGTGGTGTTTGTTCTCCTAAATAACAAGGATTTTTTTTTTTCTTCCTGACTTGTTCTCGCATGGTGTTGTTTGTGTTTGCTTTCACCAATACCACCCATCTCATCACGTTGATGGGAATCTTGGTTGGCTGAGACCTGATTTCGATTAGCTCTTGGGCAAGCCTCAAGGGTTCATATATTTTTTCCACCCTGCTTTGTAAATGTTTCTTTTTATGTTTTATCCACTAAAACAGAAAAAACCCATACCATTGTTTGTTTCATATTAGTTTAACCTGACTGTTGGTCTAGAGCCATTTCGACCCGGTTTCCACGGAAAAGATATCTCTCGGGGAGGCGCAAACACTTTTTGGCATCTGAAGCTTATGAAATCCAGGCAGTCCATTCATGTTTGAGAAAATTACATTTTATTTATTAAATGAACACATTTGGAACAAAACAAAGCAATTGCAGAGTTGAAGGTATTTTTCAAAGGAATTAAAATGCTGAACTTAAAGCAGACAAAAATGCTGTGGACCATTATCCTTTCAGCTTTCGGAGCGTGTAGCGGAGCCTTGACCTGAATTTACAAATACAATGGGAAAAAAAGAGCACTATTTCACAGAACAATGAAATAAATATTTGCAAAATAACTGCCTGAAGATTTATTTTCCCTTCTGTTCCTGAATCTCCGCGTACAGCATCTGCAAATCAGGCCTGTAGGAAATCACCTTCATCTTTTCTCAGGACTTTAAAATATGCCGGCTGATCACATGCATCTGTGGATCCGAAGATTGACAGGACTTCAAATGCATGTTTTGTAATGCGATTTTCCGGGCTGTCGGATCGTGTGACGCATATTTTGAGCGACGAAAAATAATACAATGTGCAAATAATTGCACTGTTTTTTAATATTTCGAGATCACAATAATCTTATAATTTACAACTACAATTAAACAAACGTACAAACACAAATAAAATACTTTTTTTTGGTGTCGCTGGGCTTCCGCGCATGCCGCCTGTCAAATCTGCCTGCTGTCACGTGAAGTGCTCGCAAAATAACAAGGCTAGAATGTAGGCAAACATTTTTTCTTATCAGGCTATTAAAGGCACAACACTAGTGAGTACAATTCACTATAGTCACCATTGCCTTTCCTTCCTTTTTCATCTCAATAGTATCTTTATAGCAACAAACACTGCCACCTAGTGTACAGTTAGAGAACATAACACGTGATACACGTTTGTGAGACAAATATCTTACAATTCCATCTGCCATTTATAATTCATTTTCCCAGGGCACACAGAGCCGCAACATATGGATGAAAGAGCCACATGTGGCTCCGGGGCCATAGGTTGCCGACCCCTGGTGTAGCGTGTGACTTCAAATGCATCGGAATCACATTGTTAAATTCCTGTCACGATATCAAGAAAAAAACAAAGTGGTTGCTCATAGTTTTTTGTTAATGTCTGTGTAGATTCACAATCATCCACGTTGTGGTGGTCCACAAAGGAGGTTGACTTGAGAGAAACGGTCTCTCTGTTTTTTTAAATCCGTGACTGAAATAAGACATACAATAACAAACGAACACTACTGTGCGAATGCAAAAAGTAACTCGTGATGTAGCGAGGGATGACTATAAAGCCACCATTTTGAACAGAAATAAGGAATTTGTAACTGAAGAAGAAATATATTTATTATATATTTCAAAACATCGTGGGGTGACAATGTATTAGAAACTTAATAGGTGTAAATAACTATTTTACTTTAGTTCAGTGTTGTAGTGTTAACTGGTGTATTAATCATTACATTACAGACGCTGGTACGGTATACGGGATTGTAAAAGGCCGGAATAACTGTTTTCCGCGTGGTCTCGTCGAGCCTTTTAGACGGTTGGACGCGTCACCGAGGAAATGGTGCCGGTCAGACGCATTAAGGGCGAATGGCACTGCGGTCAGGCCAGCCTCCACTATCCACTCGCAAAATTGAAATCAAGACAGCCGCCACAGCGATTTTTGATACTCTAGATTACGGTAATGTGTCATCATGGAGTGACGTTCCCACCTTCAAAATAAAATAGTTTTTACGCATCATGGACGTCACACTAGTTTGTATGTTAAAAAAGTTATTAATTTATTTGCTGTCAGCCACCGTTGAATTCACCCAGGAAAATGAAAACTCTCTCAGAATAGCACCAAATATGTCTTAGACCTGGTCTGGTTGAGGTACAATAAAAATTCATTTTTAATGCGTTTTTTTTTTTTATCTGGTAAAATTGTAGTCAATGATATAGGGTTAACACAGACTTTATTTTCCATCACAACTTCAGAACGCTTCTTGGTGAGAGAGTTGTTATTCTCCCCTGGTGAACTGATTGTTGCCTGGCTACGAAGAAATTATTTTATCGCATTATTTAAAATCCAAACTACTGACGTGCGTGCATAAAATGGACCGCTTTTATTTTGAAGGTGGCCAACGCCACTCGCTGGCGGCAGATTACCGTAATGCACAGTATTAACTATCGCTCTGGCGACTGCCTTGACTTCAATTTCACGAGTTGAATGGCCACCAAGACGAGACCCCTCTAAATTGACACCTAGGGTTTAACGCGCTTTTTGTCCTTCTTGGCTCCGAGTGTGGCCAGCGATGCCCGCCTGTGACCCAATGGACGCTTCGCTTCTCCGGGGGAAGCCATAACCCGTAAGGAAGCGCCGTGTGACTTCTTCCCCTTCCATGCTGTCCGGACGAGTTGAACGTTAGCATCCTTTAGTGGCTAACCACTTAGCTTTAATCCTGTAATCTCACTAGTTGGCCTCCAAACTAGACATAAAGTGAACGTTGCTAATACACTCGTGTGGTACATATTTTGCTGCCAATACAGATTATGGGGTCCTGTTTAAAATGTATTTTCATGAGAGACAATCTCCTCTCGCGTTAACGCTAATATGCGACCAAAATATTGTCCAGCGCTATTATGAATCCAGTGTTTGTATTGCTTTCACAAGTAAAATGTGACAAAAGCTTTTATTTTATGCGTTATTTTGTCCTCGTGGAATGCTACGTGTTAATATACAAATCCAATTCCAATGAAGTAGAAAAATAAAGAAAAGGTGATGTAACACAGTGATATACATGACCCCGCACTTGTTTTACTTTGGAACATGTTGCACCCATAAAATTCTAAGTTAACGATTATTTGCTAAAACCAATCAAGTTGATCATTTTCCACTTTAATCATCTTGTCTTTGTAGTGTATACAATTCAATATAGGTAGAACAAAGATGTGATTTGGACCTTCAACCACTGGAATTATCATTATTACTTGTAAAAATATAATCTATGTTGTTTGATTCTCCTTACCTGGAACACCATCCGCTGCGACCTGACAGTTCAGATTTATATACTGTTCAACTCATATTCCACAAACGCCATATTAATCAGAATGCTACGTTTGGTCTAAAGGCTGCATAGAACCTTTTGTTGTAAAGACATTTTTTCTATTGACTTCCCCTTTAAGTATTACAGTTAAACGGTTGTTCTGTTTGGTGCTTATTACATGCGTTAACTTGCTTCAAACCAAGGTAGTAGCTTCGATTGGCAAACGTAACATGCGTTGATGAAATGGAAGAGTGTGTCACAAATGTGTTTGTCCTTTTCCAAGGAACACCTGACTTTGACATCGGGCGTCATCACCGCTTCTATTAATAACTGGCTGAAGAAATGGCTGAGGAGCACAAGTACGGCATGGCAGAAACATTTGTTCTAGCCGGATCGAACGGCCTCAATGGGCAACTGTGGCACCCAGCGACCACTAACTCGCAGCAAGCAGGTCACATCCCAGGTGCCAACCGTGTGTCCAGAATGGCCCGCGTGGCCTCCGACGTCAAGCACACGTGCGCTGCTTACGTGTTGGCGCTCAGGCCGTGGAGTTTCAGTGCCTCGCTCACGCCAGTGGCCCTCGGCAGCGCGCTGGCGTATAAGCTGGAGGGATCAGTGGACTTGGTCATCCTCATGGTGTGCGCGGTGGCCGTGCTGGTAGTGCACGGTGCCGGCAACCTGGTCAACACCTACTACGACTTCTCCAAAGGCATCGACCACAAGAAAAGTGATGATAGGACTCTGGTGGACGAAATCTTGGCGCCCCAGGACGTTGTCATGTTTGGAGCCTTGTTATACTCTTTGGGGTGCTTGTGTGCCACATTGCTCTTCTTCCTGTCTACACTCAAACTGGAACATCTCGCCCTGATTTACTTTGGGGGTCTCTCCAGCTCTTTTTTGTACACCGGAGGTAAGTACATCATCCATCCATCGCTGTATATATTTTTCACTCATATTTTAAACTGCTATACACATATGACCCCTCCCCCAGCAAATGACAATGACATTCAAAACAACTTTCGCTGTTTAATCCTGTGTGACATTTGCTTCATTTCGCTTTAACTTCACATTAACATGCACAGAAATGGCGTTGTAGTGATTCAGTAAAGCAAATAATTTGGTTACCACCCCAAAAAAGGTTGACAGTACAAAACCATACACATTCAATGTCACAGATGCTCCAGTAGAACGTAAGGATGTTGACTATTTGAGACCTGCACCACACATGCAGACGTGATTCTCTTTAATCATGCAAAATCCGTTTTCGTCCAATTCATCCGTGGGATCATCAGTAGAATACTCAAATCTAAAAATTTACAGATGCGCTGGTGGTCGTGTAACCTTCAGAAATGTACAATTGTGTATTTATTTACATATTAACCATTACAGGAGCGGTTTTCTGTTAGATCTCGGTGAAATGATTGATTTCGAGAATATTTGTAAACACTTGTGGTTTGGGTCTCTTATGTCAGTTGTATATCGAGACAGACTGAGAGAGTGTTAAGTGTCGTGTGATGGACTTTTAGAATCTTTGATTTTTCTATAACTGGATTAAAAGGTGCATATGGTATTTTATATTTTGTTTAAGTATTGAATGTTTGCGTTAAAGAGATGACTGTGGATAGTGATTGAAAATACGATGAACTGTCTTTGTTTTGGATTTCAGGGTATAGGGCGTGGTTCTTTACCAGAGTTAGATACGCCATGTGTGCTGCAAATGCGTGTGACGTAGGAAGGAGTAATAGACGATGATCTGTCGGTCCTAAATAGTGGTGACGAACAGTCATTTTGTGATGATGAAAGCTCGGTTAAAATATCGCTGACGGACGGTCCACTATACGATACCTGCATAAAATACCTCAATATTGGTACTGAAATTACACCACGGCTAAAACTTAAAACCATCAGTAGAAAGCAGTGGAATAATAGCTGACAGATAAACCATTTCAAATGTGTTTTATTTGTATTATTTAAAAATATATTAGGCGGCCTGGTGGACAAGAGGTTAGCGCGTCGACCTCACAGTGCAGAGATTGTGGGTTCGAACCCAGCTCCGTCTGGCTTTCCTGTGTGGAGTTTGCATGTTCTACCTTGGCCCGCGTGGGTTTTCTCCGGGTACTCCGGTTTCCTCCCACATTCCGAAAACACGCATGGCAGGTGAATGGAACACTCTAAATTGTCCCTTGGTCTAATTTCAGGTGTTGGGCCGTGCATATTATCAATGAATATCTAACATTTGGCATTCCAACCACTAATATTGGGAAAACTTGCAGAATGAAGGCTCAAAGCCTTCTGATTTGATTAGCTATTGTAACGCAAATGAGCAGATGGTCCATTGATTGTTATTATACTCGCAAGAATTTAGAATTTTGGCCATTGCGCGTCACCGCAAAGTTGCAGACTTGCTGCATGGCTCAGGCCTAACGGCATCTTTTTTTTTTTCATCCTCAGGGATTGGTTTAAAGTATGTGGCCCTGGGAGACGTGGTCATCCTCATCACTTTCGGACCGCTGGCCGTCATGTTCGCCCACGCCGTGCAGGTGGGCTACCTGTCGGTCCTGCCGCTTGTATACGCCGTCCCACTGGCCCTCAACACGGAGGCCATCCTCCATAGCAACAACACCCGAGACATGGACTCGGACAAGCAGGCGGGCATTGTCACGCTGGCCATCCTCATCGGGCCCACGCTCTCCTACGTGCTCTACAACCTGCTGCTCTTCGTCCCCTACGTGCTCTTCTGCATCCTGGCCACGCGCTACACCATCAGCATGGCGCTGCCCCTGCTCTCGCTGCCTATGGCCTTCCCCCTGGAGAAGCAGTTCCGTAGCAGGTGCTACACCAAAATCCCCCAGAAGACAGCCAAGTTGAACTTGCTCATGGGACTGTTCTATGTTTTTGGCATCATTCTGGCACCTCGGGGCAGCCTGCCTTTACTATGATTCATATTCAGTTGACTTTGTGTACTTCACATGCTTTAATTTATTGTCTAATTTATGTGTACTGTAGAAGTAGAGAGTTTAGCTTTTTCTCTCGGACACTGAAGACAGTGAAGCAGTTTTAAGGTCAACGCCAAGTTGCCATATTTCTTCAAAAGCAGATGCCCGAAAATAACGATACAATATTGACTTTGGCACTCCTTTCTTTGAACATACTGTTAATTTGTACAGTGTTGTATTCCTTTTGGGGGGTTTGCCATCCAAACTGTGTTTCTTTGCATTGTAATAAAAGTTGACAACGCTTTAATACTATGTCTTCATTTTTTTCTTTTGTTTACAGACTAATAAATGAACTGGTGGGGGATCATATTGGCGTCATTGACACATTCTATTGAAGGACTATATTAACAAAACCAGCAGGAGACATTTTTATCTGTTTATGCAGTAGAGAACAGTCATTTCAAATACATGACTACCTCTTTCACTTTAGTGTTTCCGCGAGGAATTTGTTTTTGGCTGTAAAAAACGGACAAGTGAACGTACGAATTTTATACCGTTAAAAACAATAAGTCGCGTTACAAACTTACCTTCACCAGCAGGGGGTGCCATTGAACAATCGCTGAAATGTCATGGAAGATGCAGTTTATTTTTACTTTTGCTTTACTGCTCCTGAAAATCGGTGTTGTTTTTGAACACCTGTATTGTGTTTTTTGTCGAACTTCAACTTTGTCCCTTTGCATTAACAATGCTTAAAATCTGTATGCAGTTAAATCCGTTCACTGCATTTAGTTAAGGAACGCTTCCATCCCTCCTTCAGGCTACGTAGAAATAATTAAGATCCCCCTCCTATTGTACTTCTGTGAGCTTCTCCCCGCAGGGCGTGAGGGCAATGAAGCACAAATGGCTTCACCCATGCTTTGATTTTTTTTTTTTTTTAGTAACCAATGAATCTGAATGATGAAGTTTTACAACGCCACTTTACAACAAGGATCTAATTAAAACGACGAATGGCATGACCTGATTTACAATGTTGAGTCCATGATTTCATGACGACTTGAATATGACTGAGGTCATCTCTATTGGGAATTACTACTACTCTTACCACCACCGCCGCCCCATTCAAAAAACATGCATGGCAAGTTAATTGAACACTATAAAATTGTCCGTAGGTGTGGATGGTTGTGCCCTCTGCTGCGACCAATTAACCGCGAAAAGGCAGAGGGAGTACTGTATTGTGATTAACCGTCCATCTATTTTCTACACCGTTTATCCTGTGCAGAGTCGCGTGGGTGCCGGAGCCTATCCCAGCTGATTTAGGGCGGAAGACAAACTACACCCTGAACAGGTCGCCAGTCCACACATAGAGGCGAACGACCATTCTCACCCACATTCACACCGTTACTGAGTGGGAACCGATCCCACGCTGCCTACACGCAAGTCAGAAGAGTGTACCACATCGGCGACCTATTATTATCCATCCATCCATCCATCCATTTTCTAATCTGTTTATCCTCGCGGGTGTGCTGGAGCCTCTTCCAGCTGTCTTCGGGCAGTACCTCGAACCCTGCACCTCTGCACTGTGAGGCAAACGTGCTAACCAGTCGATCACCGTGCCACCGCTATTATTATTAGTATTGTTATTATACGATTTAATATAGTTACCAGTACCCCCACTTTACCAAGAAGTGGATGCCCAACGCACGTAATTACAATAATATAAAATTAGGAACAGAACTCCGTTACCGAATAAACGGGAGCACGCGAACGCCCCATCTCTCGTGACGTCAAACATGGGGCGTGTTGTCATGGCCGTGCGCTGCGACCCCCCCAGTTTAGTACACATTTATTTCCTTTAAAAGCACCCATGCCGTCGTTGGTCGGAGGCCGGACTATGGGATTATTGCTTGACACAAAGTAGACACTCTTGACAAAGATCCGGTGAGTAACTGCACTGTGAAAGAAATTGTTTTTCACGCCAGTCAACGTTGCCAAACATGGGTTAGCTTGCTAGCGTCAGCGTTTGACAGGCTAATAACACGCACCAAGCCCTCAGTCATCTCCAGACACACTCAACATGTCGGTCACTGTTAGTCTGTTTGGTTCGGAGTGGTCTGTTCGGACGAATACGGGCAGCATGTTCTCCCAATTGACCGAGTATCACTTTGTGTGAAGAAAGTGCTTCTGTAGTGGCTGTGGATGTGAGCGGAAGCAGGTGATTTTCACTTGACAGCCGACTATAGGGTTATTTCGCCTATGACGTCGCCCGTGTGTTTTGGTTTGTATTTATTAGCAGGCTTTCGAGCATCTATTGTATATCTTTGATGTCCAGCGTAAGGTCCGTGTACGAGTACGCACTTTGTCCTCATGTAAGACAATTCAGCGCACCAATAGAACGCCGAGATCCAACTCTCTTACTAATAGTTTCCACGACTCGTACAATACATCTTTATTTATATAGAGCATTCACAACAGCTGCCACTGTACCAAAGCGCTTTGCAGAACATTCAACATAAAACAATATAATAGAACACGTACCACTTTTGGCCAACGAGTAAGCAATTTAACCTACTAGGAAACCACTGTGCAACACCACTCGACCTAAGTAGTAGTTATGTGTCAAATACTATGTCAGCCTCGTGGACCCTACTAATAGCATCAAAATTCCCTCTATTAGTTTTGCCTTACTAGCAACTACTACACTAGTTCTTGTGTTAGTATGTCTGCAAGTGTACAGCAAAGTCAATATTTTTTTCAATACCCTTGAATATCGACTTCAGACCTACATATATAATACATACAATACATGCTGATTTAGTTAACGCTTTCACAACAGCGGCAGCTGTAACAAAGCGCTTAACAAAACAGTTAACATAAAGTGAAATAATAATACGCTCCTCTCTCCTCATCCTCAACTTCAGCAGCCATCCATCCAGCTGCACCAACACAGACTGTCCCAACAGCGCCGGCATCTCCAGTGAACAAAACGGGGCTGTGAAAAATGCTGCCCATTACAGGCGCAAAAAACACAAGCGCACCAGCAGTGACAGTCAATGGCGCCGACATTCCTCCCAATCAAAATCTGTGCTGGTACAGGCGTGCTGCCGAGAAGGCGCAACCACCAAGCACAGATTATTCTCCTTTGACGAATGTCGTGGCCAAAAAACGCGGAAAACAGTCCACATCAGGTCCACACGACGAAACAACAAACATGTGACAAAAGCCGCTGCTCAACCCGTATTGTTTTGTTTTTTTGTTATTGTAAAGTGTCCTTGGGTGTCTTGAAAGGCGCTTATAAATAAAATGTATTATTAATATAAAACAAAAAGACAAAAAGAACAAAACAGAACAAAAAAAGCAAGGCTCTTGAAGAGCACTTGCTGAAGGCTGCCTACTCGGGCGCCATCTTGGAAAAAAATAAATAAATATGAAGACATTTGTTAACAACTGTGCGCTACTAGTAGTACGAGTGACATCAAATTGTATTAATCAAAAACTCGTTCATCTGTAGTACTACTAGCTGCACACAGATTACAACTACTGCACTGTTTTGCCAAACGATTATCGTGTGGCTGCTCCACCAATACGTTATGCCCAAATTGTCCTAGTCGCATGTAGAAATGTTATATAGTAGTGGATGTCACGAGTAACATAGTCATTATGCTAGTGCTCCAAATTGTCTTATTGATGAGGCCAAAGAGCATATTAGTCATTAGTCATAGATTCAAATCATCAGGATCGTTCTCATGCTGCTTCAGAGCTGGCTGATGAGCTGATCATCTGAATCAGGTGTGTTGCAAACAGGAGAGATGGAAAACAGGCAGGACGGTGGCCCTCCAGGCCCAGAGCTGGACATCACTGATTTAGAGTGTTCCATGAACCTGCCATGAATGTTTTTGGAATGTGGGAGGAAAATGGAGTACCTGTACCCAGAAAAAATCCCTGCAGGCACAGGGAAAACATACAAACTACACACAGGAAGGCTGGATCTGGAATAGAACCCTGCACCACTGCACTGTGAGGTGGATGTGGTTACCAGTCGACTAGCGTGCCGCCGTCCTTACAACTTTCATTAATTAAACGTATTGCTCCATGCGATGCACCCTTGGAACTGAGTGGCAAGATCAAATGACATGCCTGTACATCGGCATCACAAAAACAAACCAAAAACTCTGTACTGATGATTTGCCATTGACAAAAAAAACAAAACAACCTCATGAAAAGCATTTGAGAATTGAGCAAGCTTTGTCTTATTTTAAATGCACAGGCATTGACTTTGCCTTCCATATCAAGCGTCACTGCTGGTATAGTGCTAGCATTAGCATCTCGTTCCGTTGTATTGCTGTCTTTTGAGCGTTCACTATGTCAGATTCACAAAATTCTATCAAGCAACTTCATCAGTACGACACGAATCTATTACATTGTCTGTCTATATGTGCTGCTGAACCTTTTGTGTTCAGTACATTGCTTAAAGTGTTCTAGTCGTACAGTCGAGATGCTTTTTATCTTGAGCATTGAATTAGTGGCCTGATAACCTCAGCAATGTCGTTGTTTTAGTTTGACAGTAAATTTCAAACTGGTCATGGCAAGAAACAGGTTGAAGCATCCCTTGATTTGTTTCACTATTTGCCAAAGTGCTGCTTATTGTGAATTGGGTTCACTTCCACCATACGGTGCTCACAAGTCAAAACAAAAAAAAAGTCTTCATAATGGTGACTCGTGTCTGGAAAAAACTTGTCACTCATATTGCAAGGCACCATTGTAGAGACTGTTTGTGACTTTTTTTTAGTGCTGTAGAGTCCTGAGAATAGAATGTTGTTTCAGACACTCATTATGAGAAAACCTGCCAGGTATTCTTTCATCAAAAGTCTGCTGTAAGGGCATCCCTTTTCTTTTCCCTGTGCACACCCCCAATCCAAGATGCACCCCCACCGTGTGCCCATTTGTAGGGTCGCGAATGGTTTTCCCTGAAGGATGTGAAGCACGTCCCTCATGTGGTACTTGTGCGCCTTTGCATACTGAGCAGTAAACACAGTGTGTCAGTGACCGGAGGCAGCGTCTTCATGTGATGGAATTACATCAGTCCCGCAGTTCGGTTGTACGCGGGAGCTAAGGAGCTTCGTCGGCCTGAATGCAACCGTTTGTCATGGACGCGCAGCAACTGTCCCCGGTCAGCCTCCTTCACCTCCTCCATCCCCCACCTCCATTCTGTCCCATGGTCATAATCCCTGCTGACACAAGGCTGAGGCTAAGTATCGTTTCTTTCGTTTCCAGGTCGGATCCTCGACAGACACTCCGGTTTTGCATACATGTATTCACAAGACGGCTTGAAACTGTATAACCGTCGTCTGTGGGGGATAAACCTCCCCGCCTCCTCAGACAGTTCATTCAAGGAGCGCGCGCCACCCCACGGTGTATTTTTTTGTCGTCTCACGGGAAGCTTGTCGGAGCGCTGCTAACCTACGATGCGATAATATAGTACTGTAGATCAACTCATTTAAGTCTTATTTTAGAGATTTAAATGGCCCTGTCTAGCCCTCTCTTCTATTCTTTTTTTATTTAGCTGCTATTTCTTTAAGGCGTGCCCCCTGAGGTCTCAGTTTGCAGTGGATGGTCAGCTCAGGCAGGCCTAAACAAACATGTTGCACAGCTACCACGAATTTCTAACATATCTCTAGTTTGAAACCTGGCACGTAGTTCCATATTTGGAACTGGGCAGCTGCGAGGTGCCTACCTATCAGGGATTTTAACATCCTGTTGACAAAGGAATAATGCGAGTGAAATGTTCCGGTTTGGATTTTTATCGCCTTTTGGGGACAGACACTTGTGTATTGCTTTTACTTTGCAGCATAGTTCTTTTGTTTCCAACTCGGCATTGGGAGCAATATTTTGTGGACAATGACATTTTTTTTCTAGTAGAAGGGAGGCTTATTATTAGCCACTTTCACCGATATGACAGTTTCACAGCTTCTTCTCGTGGGTAAGGTACCAATATAGGCGATGGCCTGAAGTCTCTCAGCAAATATGCTACCTTCTGCGATAATATTGAAGGTGGAATAAAGGCTGAACGCAACCAGTGTGTAAATGAAGTCTGAAGTTTAAGACCAGACACTCACTGCCGCCACCCCTTAAGCAACTGGATAATTATCTCAACACATGTAGCCGCAGTGGCTGTATTAACACACAGCTCCCGTTTCCCGAATAAATCTCAGCTGTACTGTTCGGCCTCTGATGTGAAGACCGTGTGAAAGCGGCTCGAGATGCACCTGCGTCATAACACCGCAGAGCGTTATCAAGAAACACCAGCGTCAGTGTAAACAAGCAAAGTGGCAAAATTGTGGTGTCACATTTCGAGTGGCGTTGCTCAAGGCCTTAGTCAAAAGTGCTATTGACACATACACTCCACGTGTACATTGCGCACGTTAAAAGAGAAGGCTCCATCTTTGTTGCTTTTTTTTTTAAATCAGGAAGATGAGCCGAAAGAAACAGCGGTACCTCTACTTATGAACGTCTCTTCATATGAAATTTTCAAGGTACGAAACGCCTCAACAGGAAAATATTGCCTCTTGTTACGGAAGAGATTTCAAGATACGAAAGGTAAAAATACAGTATGAGCTGCTACTCGCAGCTCCGAGTTTCCTGAACGCAGCATACTGAGAGCCGCTCTGCCATTGGCTATTACCTAGCATCTTCCTGGTTTCCCATTGGCTAAGAGGGACCTCTACCATACGTGTTGATGTGTGTAGATAGATAGATAGATAGATATGTGTCGATGCAGCGTCCTCGTCATTCGCCCCTCGGGCCATGAGGCGTTCCGATAGTCTTACGTAAATGTGAATCGCCTAGAATAAGTGTTCACTAGTCGGGCGATCGCTCACTATTTTTGCCTTGGACATTTTCGAAAGATTGTTAAAAGCCGACAAAAGCAAACGTCCTTGGGTCAGTTCTTTACAAAACGCCAGGCAAAAACCACTTATGAGTGAGAACATGAAGTAAAGAGGGCCAAAAAAATGAGGATATATATAAAATAAAATAAAAATAAAATAAAAAAAGGATGCAGTTAAAAGTTAAATGACCATTATTTTTATTCTTCACTCTATTCTTTGTTTTTTTTACATTATGCACAACTCTCCTTTATTGTGCTCTGATCTAATTTTAACATGTACCGTATTGGCCCGAATATAAGACGTGTTTTTTGCATTGAAATAAGACTGAAAAAGTGGGGGTCGTCTTCTATTCGGGGTCTAGACATTATACCCATTCACGCCGCTAGATGGCGCCAGATATCATTGACGCGAATGCTGAACTTGACTCCCCGGGCCAAAGTGAACCCCTGTCACAAAGAATAAAAATTAAAATAGCGGTAGCACGAAGAAGAAAAATAAAAAATTGCAGTAAGAAAGAAAAGAGAAGAATATAATAGAGGAGATAACGGAAAATGGAGAAACGTAGCGACAATCTGGAGAAAAGTGGGTTGAAGATTGGCAGCTGAGGAGAAGTTATGATGTAATTTACATTCCAAAAACCAGAAGCCATTCATTTATGAATGTGATTGCACTTTAGTTTCCATATTTAAATGTTCAGATATTAAGATTTGAATGAGGCAAAATAACATGCTTTTTCTCTCAAATATATTGTTAGAATCATTTGTTTCAGATGTACTGTAATTATTTTCTGTATAAAAATTAATTTGGTGTTCAAAAAGTCTTTTTCAAACTTGAGTCTTGAAAAAGAGGCGGTCGTCTTATAATCAGGGCCGTCTTATATTCGTGCCATTGCGGTATTTTGATGCCTTTTTATGCTTGAGAAAACATTTAGGTCTGAATTTTAGGGGCTGGAGGCACTTGGAACAAATTAGGGCATTAACATGGAAAACGTGTGTCAAATTGCAAAATTTTCTAGTTAAGAAAAAGAATACAACTGCTATGCAGCAAGCGCACACATCTGAAATCTGGAAATCAATCCGTACCTCAGCCAAAGAGCCTATAAGGTGAAAAGTGCAAAAGTATATTAAATATTTCTCGAATCAGCAAGTTTATTTGTGCATGGTTGCATTACTTGGCATCATAGAGTGCTCAGTGAGTTTGAGTTTTGAGATCTACACAACAGCTGTTCTCAAAATTACCGTATTGGTCCGAATATAAGACGGCCCCCTCTTTTTCAAGACTCAAGTTTGAAAAAAAGACTTTTTGAACACCAAATAAGTTTTTATACAGAAAATAATTACAGTACATCTGAATCAAATGATTATAACAATATATGTGAGAGAAAAAGCATGTTATTTTGCCTCATTCCAATCTAAAGTGTAATCACATTCGTAAATGAATGGCTTCTGGTTTTTGAAATGTAAATTACATCATAACTTCTCCTCAGCTGCCGGTTAACCTGGCCGATCTTCGACGCACTTTTCTCCAGATTGTCACTATGTTTCTCCATTTTCTGTTAGCGCTTCTATTATTTTCTTCTCTTTTCCTTCTTAGCGCT
The DNA here is from genome assembly GCA_026261675.1 of Hippocampus mohnikei. NCBI lineage: Eukaryota > Metazoa > Chordata > Actinopteri > Syngnathiformes > Syngnathidae > Hippocampus > Hippocampus mohnikei. The sequence continues at coordinate 3,514,565 of JAKGUB010000284.1, read as the reverse complement.
ATTTTTTATTTTTCTTCTTCATGCTACCGCTATTTTTATTTGTATTCTTCATGGCAGGGGTTCACTTTGGCCTGGGGAGTCAAGTTTAGCATTCGCTTCAATGATATGTGGCGGCATCTAGCATCGTGAATGGGTTTAATGTCTAGACCTCGAATATAAGATGACCCCCACTTTTTCTTATTTCTTATTTCAATGCAAAAAACACCGTCTTATATTCGGGCCAATACGGTAGATACATTTTTGTTACTGGTATTCACTTGAGCTTTGCTAAAGGGCTATAGAAACCATTGAAAATGACTTGATTGCATTTTTTTACACTAAATTTATTTATATGCTGACCATGAAAGGTTACCATTCATACCGTTGCTAAGCGCTTAAGGCCATATCGCCCGGGCCTAACTTGTTTTTAAACTTCCTTCGACACTTCCTGTCATGTTCTAATCTTTTGGTTTTTCGGTTAAAGTTTGTACCACATATGTACAAAATATGCATAAGGCCCAGCATGTGACTCAAAGTTGACTTGGATACCAGAAGAAATGATGAAAAGGCTACTTAACAGTACCCTTTTAAATATTCAAAAGTTCTTCTCCTCGGGACACAATCTCTTTGTGTGACCGGCCCTTTTGATTTGATTTCATTACCTTACTTAAACGAGCATGGCTTCTTTCATAGATAAGACATCAGCTTTAGCGATGTCCTTGAGCAACATCTGTCAGTGAGGGAGAGGAAAACAGAGGGCAAGGTTCACTTTCAAACCAAATACAAAGCATGTGCCTGAGAGGGTTCACTCCCCCATTAGTGAGATGACTGCCTGCCGCACGGCGCTCTCCTATACAGTCCTGTCCACTGTCCTACCCGGAATAAATGGCGTTGTCACGGCACACTGGAATCCAGCTGCCTGACATGTTCAAAAGTGGCCTGAAGACCATTGGGAGTGAGTATTTTAATCCGTGATCATTTGTGCGCTTACGAATATGCTTATCCTTGTGCCCGTTGTTCTGAAAGGTCGGTAGCCTTGACAGAAACTGGAGTTGCTTTTTAAAGTCTCTTTGCTGCGGCCCGTCGACTTGGATAACGTTGATGTACTGTTTGGACGTTTCGGCGCAGCTCGAAATGGGGGAATGTAGGCTCTTATTTTAGCCCTGTCACCCTTGTGAAGAAATGTTATCTAATGCGTTATTTATTCAGGGCCTGTATTGATTTTTGTCGAAGTCCTCTGTCAGGCGATTCTGACATCAACCAGTTCTAGCCGCTTTTTTTTTCTTTTTAATGCACACAGTGTTAAAAGTGTGCGGATTGCAAAGCGTTTTACCAGTGATCCGAGGCGTTGCGACCCGCTCCACCTTTTCACAACGGTGTCTACGCACTTGTCTGTTTTTGGTGGTACATGTTTTCTTCTTGTTCAAGTGTTCAAAAGTGTTTACAAATTTTCAAAATGGTTGGTTTTTTTTTGTGATTGAAAGATTCTAATTATGATTTTTTTTTTGTATTATGTTCAACGAATACAACTAAAACAAATCTGTCATTCAGCTGTCATTATTTCCCTGCTTTTTATTTATGTTCAAAATTTTTGCCATTGCTTTGAATTCTTTTTTTTTCTTCTTTTAAAATTCATTCATTTTCCGATCCGCTTATCCTCATGAGAGTCGCGGCTGCTGGAGCCTATCCCAGGCGGGGACACACTGAACCAGTTGCCAGCCAATCGCAGGGCATACAGAGACGAACAACCATCCACGCTCACACTCACAGACCTAGGGACAATTTTGAGTGTTCAATCAGCCTGCCATGCATGTTTTTGGAATGTGGGAGGAAACCGGAGTACCCGGAGAAAAGCCACGCAGGCCCGGGGAGAACATGCAAACTCCACACAGGGAGGCTGGAGCTGGAATTGAACCTGGTACCTCTGCACTGTGAGGTTGACACGCTAACCACTGGTTCACCGGGCCAATTTCTTTTACAAATTATTTTATAATAACTGACCTGTACCGTCAAACACTGCCTCTTGCAAACAAAGTTCTTGTTACAGAAAATTCACTGCCAAGCTTTAGGTCCTGCGAAACTGGTATGCTAATTAAAATGACTATATATCAGCAAATATGGTCATCAAATTGGACCGCCCCAAAAAAGGGTGTGACCAAGTCTATGCTACCACTGCCAAAGTTAATGTAGAGCCCTGTTCATCATACGATCCACTAGTAGGGTTTCATGAGATAAATTGCACGCAAAAGCAGGATCTTGCTCAACACACTCATAATTCAAGCATGATCAGGTCAAAGTAAAAAGCAACATTGTGATTAACTCAATTTACTCCCAATTCCATTTATTTGCGGTTGCTTTGCTTTTTTAATTTATTTTTTAACGGTCTCATTGTAAGATTTCTATCTCATGCATTGATTTGCATTCGCTCACGAAATGCTACTCGGTGACCGATTGTCACCGACGGCCGACACAGCTTGGCATCCTGTGATTTATGGCGCATTCATTCAAATCATATCAAAAAAAGCAAATTGACACAAAAAAATTCCTCAATTCTGCACTGTGGTTTACTTAGTTTTGTTTCTGCGTGTTATTATGGATGCATTGAGCGAGGTCCTGGATACGTGTGCATTTTATTTTATTTCATGAAACCGTGTCTGTGGATGGTGTGATAAGCAATGACTTCTCAGCCATGTTGCTGGCTTGCTCAATGTCAATCAAGATGACGTTAAGAATCAAATGTTCTTCTCCCAAATCTGATTCTTTAAGAGTTCACGTGCTGATCAATTGTAGTTTGGTGTTTTCAATATGTCCTCTTAATATAAATTAATTGTGGCCGAGCATCAAGTCATCCAAGAATTCTGCGTCCCTGGGAAAATGGCAGTCACCGATATCCAGACTTGTCGCCCTAAATGTGGCGTGGCCAACACATAACTCCGCCACTTCCAGTAACCTTGTATTAAAAACAACGGCCCGACTATGTGGATAAAAGCCACATGCTTCACACAGGCGCGCATGTGATGCTGATTCATTTTCCATTTCGGACGGAGCAGCTCACAGATTATTATCAGTGAACTCAGCCAGGCCTGCTTGTGTCAAGACTGACAAACACGCCATATATCTTTTCGCTGCGTGCTGCACCGTTTTGCGACCTGATAGAACACTCAACCGACTCTAAGCAGTAGCAGGGGGGATACTTGAGTGTGTCATCTTTGCACTGATATGCTAACACAAAGCCTGTTTTAACCATTTCCAAAGTAGAGCACGCACCACTAGAGAACTCGAGGCTTACTACCGCTACTATGCCCACTTGGCCATTTATTTTTGACCGATCATTGAACAGCCATGAATGAACATCTTGCTCTGTGTGTCTCTTCATCCCATTGTGATTTCCAAATAGGTGTGTGATCGTTACAGCAGCTCGTTGCGTGTAAAAAAACGTTTGTTAATTTTGAATGAATGAGTTTCTCAGCCTGGGGGCGCGTCGGGCGACTGGTTAGCACGCCCGCGTGTCTGCGTGGGTTTTCTCAGGGTACTCTGGTTTCCTCCCACATTCCAAAAACACGCAGGGTAAGTTAATTGAACGCACATAATTGTCCCTCGGTGTCACTATGAGAGCAAATGGGTGTTTGTCTTTGTGTGCCCTGCAATCGGCCGGCAACCCGTTCAGGGTGTCCCTCGCCCGCTGTCCGAAGACGGCTGGGATAGGCTTCAGCGTACCTGTGACCCCCGTGAGGATAAGCAGATCAAATTATGGATGGATGGATAGTTTCTCAGCTTTTCAAATCAATGGTTGATGCGAATCGCTTGGTGGTAAGTCGTTAATTAGTCTTACATTGATTGGGTTCATTGGCAATTTAACACCACAGCCGCTATACAAAATAAAGAGAGTGAGTTTAATTTCTCAATCCCTCAATGTCCCTGTAAAGCGAAAATAAATGGGTCTTTAAATTTGACACACCACGAAGAAGAATGTCTAACTTGAAGTTGACTTCTCGGTCCCAAGGACTGCAACGATATTGTCTGACAAGGTAACGTTGGAAACACGCAGCCATAAAGGCTGAGATGTCTGTCGCATTAAACTAGCAGGACTACAGTTTGTTTGGCCATATGTGTCTACGTTGTGGACGAACACCTGTCTTCCGCTTGTTGTTTGTGTGTGGACGAGGTTGACGTTGTCCTTACCGGTTGAAGCGTGGCCGACAGGCGCCAGTCCATCTGTCGCTGAGGGCTGAGATCTTTAATCCTTCACCTCTTCTGAACTCGCTGGCAGCAACTTTTTTTTTTTTTTTAATGAAGATCAAGGTGGCCTTCAATCACATGCGGAACACCAGAAATCGTTCGTCGGCTACCCCTATGGTTTTTGTGTGTTATTTTTATTTTTTTCAAAAACAAAGGAACCTTCAAAGTTAAGCACTTTCCTGATCTACTTGCAATATCTTCAAAATGTGTTGAATGAGTCAATGAGTTTTTTTTCCTGAAGGCGAGTTCGCTTTTACATAACATAACTTGAAACGTGTGTCTATTCCATTGCTGCTACCACAAAAACAAACAAACAAACAATGTGGCGTTATTCCCATACTTGCTCACGGGAAACGCTTACGTGTTGTCATGATGCAACACGTGATGAGAAATATTTTGGGAGTTCACTGATCTCAATTTGACTATCTGAAAGCTGTCATGTTTCCGGCAAATGGGCTGCATTTCAACATAATCTTCTCATTCTCTATCCACACTACTTTTAGAAAATGCTGCAAAAAGTGACGTATTTATAACTTGTTACTATATTTGCCTTGCAAAAAGGGCTCACGACTGTTTCTGCGCAGGGAATTATTTTTGTCTCCGTCATCCTGTCACCTTGAAAGCTAAATTGAGCCTGCTGTTTCCTTTTAGAAGGCATTTGCGCTGAGAGGGAGGGCTTTTGACTTGAGCCTCGTTGTCAGTATTTAAAAAAATAAAAATAAAAACTTAACACGACAAAACGTGTTGGTTTGCTTTTTCAAATTCAGTCAGGAGTCTCTTTTGCTATTTCCTGTTGTTTAGAGGATGTCACACATGCAATGACCACCAGTTATCTCCTAGTTTGAAATAGACTCTCTAATAAAAGGGCTAGCAGTGCAACAATTAATCGACATTAATTGATTAAGTTAATTGATCTGTATTTTTGAGAACTGATTAATTGTTTGGACCTTGTTTAATTTCAAATTGTCCAAGTCTTTGGAATTTCAGTTATTATTGTTGTTATATTATGCTGGAGAAAAAAAAATTTGATTTGGATTCAGTGCAAAACAAAAAAAAGAAGTCATTTTTGGGGAAGATTTGCTTGCCATCGCTGATTGAAAAATGTCGTGAAAATTGTAACCGTTTTAACCAGTGTAATCGTTAGTTGCAGCCGTGGACGAAACGGTAACATATTTTTGTACAATGCCATGCAGAGCAAAAATAGCATTTGTATCTTATTTGTTCTTGAGATCTGTGGATTTTGGCCCAGAACTTGTTGTGTGGGAGTTCTCGCTTGAATCTAGCGTGCCTTTGACTTGCCTGTGCCAGTCCCAGCCAGTTTATCTTTTTATGTGCATGGCCACTTTTCTTCCTCTGCACATGCTTACAATGACCAAACAGAGAGTGGGTGGCCTGTTTGAAGGGTGGGAGGAGGGGTGAGAAGGGATTTATTATATTTTTTTCTTTTGGTAAGATTTTCCAGAAGAAAAAAAAATCAGGATACACGATGGACGCTTAAAACAAGTGATGGTGTTCATTGTGATGGTGAGACGAGAGAGGCTTTACACAATCAACATTTTTGGGACTCTTCTCGTATCCAACCCCCCCCCCCCCCAAAAAAAAAACAACTGACCATCGATCTGATCACACGATGCAGCAATATGTCTATTAAAATAACCTGTTTATTTACTGTATGTTATTTATTTAAAAGAGGGCATTGTATATTCATGACCAATGACAGATTATCGCTGTTGGCTACTTTCCATCTGTAGTCCCTTGTCATGTTGTAACAATTGAAGTATACTCGTGCGGTTTACTGAGCATAAGCAGAAGTATTGTCAAACACTTTTGTTCACTCATCTTAGAAATGTCCCAAGAAAGGAAAGGAGGCGGGAGGAAAAGTATGATTTGAGTATCAAACATTTATTCATGAGCGAACAAGCTGAACTTGATTTTTGTTGTTTTTTGGGTCACACTGGTCACACTTTCAAAACATTCAGTCGACAATTATAAGTAAATATTTGAGTTGGAACCTTTTCAAAATGATCATGAATCACTCTCACATGTCAGGATGAAGTGACGTGGCATGCTGAACTTGTAGAGCAGTCTTGTACTGTATTGATGGACACGGGGCGTTGGCATATCTATCTTTGAAGGGCAGTGAGAGTGTTATTATGTCACGGCTGCATATATACTGTACTGTATATATCTCAATTGTTTACAGAGTTGATGTAAAGAACTTTAAAACGGTGTAATTGTAAACTATAGCGATTGCATGTCGTCATCATCGGCGTGAGATGACGTGGGGGTGACTGGACGATTGTTTCTAGTGCAAGATGTGGCTGTGTTGTCTTGAAATGTGCGCGAAAGGAGGGGGGAGACAATCACTCCCCCGCGCTTCTTGTGGGTTTGCTTCCCGTAAATGTCTTTTTGCAGCGTAATCCAAAACTCCGAAGACCCCAATGACTGCACGTAGGCTTTGCTCGACATGGAGTGGTGTTTCCGAGCCTCAACTTGTACACAAAGACAACAGAAAACAGCACCTTGTGTGCTCCTGACGGTGACAAGGCGGCCATGAGGCCTACTGGAGTGGCGAATGGGGATAGTTACTGTTTGAGCTGTTGCTCGATTCCCGAACTTGAAATGCGCAGTTGACACGAAAGACGTTCGAGGCACTGTGTTTACAGGAATTTGCCACAAATCTTCTGAATCTGCATTAACATGCAACTTTGATGTCAAGTAGCTAACTGAGTGTGCATGTGATTGTGTGAGATTGATTGATCAGGAGCGCTACAACTTGCACTGTCTTCGATTTAAAATAAATAAATAAAACAATGAGTCCATTTATTAGCTTGAACTGTGATTTCTGTCATTCAATAGATCATTTGTCATATCCCACGGTGTGATGCAGCGTAGAATGTACGTCTCTGTGTCCTGTGCGACCAATAAACACTCCTGAGTCGTCCCCCGACGTGACTTTGAGAAGATTTCAGTCTATACTTCAACTTCGATTTCTCCCATAATTGCTCCCGCTTGCCCGTTGACATTATTCCAAATGAAACAAGCTATCAGTCAAGAGTGCCACTGTGGGAGTTCTTTGTGGTCTATAAATATCAACTCGAAATAGCGGACAGCGTTGCTGCCTGTTCATGTTGGTTTTGCTTTTCTGCTTTGTCACAAAAATAGAACACTCATTTCTTGCTGAATAGTATGCCAAAGGGCTTTGTTGTTTGGATTTTTTTTTTTTCTTCTTCTGTTTTGTGTGTGTGGTGAGGTTGTGATGAGCAAGACGCAACAGTTGTGCACCTCCATTCTACCTTCTTTAGAATTAAGCAATCACAAGTCTTGACTAAGACAAACCCACAGAAATTTAGATGAATGGACGTTTCTCCCCGAGTCGCCGTCAGACCATCTAGTCAAACAAACTTGAGTTAAATTTGCACAACACGAGTGGTGTGGAGCTGTATGGATTTGGAAAGCCATCATGTTTTATGGCTGAAATAAACTATGCGTTTTTTTTTTTCCATCTTTCAGTTCCCCCTGATCTGCTCCTGGAACCCACCCTGGTACCCTCCCTGCCTGCACTCTCATCAGCGCGGGCCAGCGGGAAGGCCCGGAGGCGCAGCGGAAGCGACGGCGCCGGCAGGCGTCCGTCGTCTTTGAGCGCAGCCCCGAGGCCGGGCCACGGTAGAGGCAGCATGGAGGTGGGCATGCGGGTAGTTCGTGGCACGGACTGGAAATGGGGAAACCAGGATGATGGCGAGGGCCACGTGGGGACCGTGGTGGAGATTGGGCGGCAGGGCAGCACCACCACCCCAGACAAGACGGTGGTCGTTCAGTGGGACAGCGGCACAAGGACCAACTACCGCACTGGTTACCAGTCTGCCTACGACTTGCTGCTGTATGACAACGCTCAAATCGGTAAGCGCTTTTCGACTTTGTAAATGGCACAGAGGAAGATGGCCGACCCCTGACCTTTTGGACCGTGAGGCAAACGTGCTAGCTACAAGGATGCTTAAAAACTCAAATAAAATGAGATGCAATTTGTGATATGACCCCATTAAAGATTCTACCGACATAGTTACTAATCATCCTGAAGCAGATACTTTTACTTAACGTCCCGAAATCTGACGGTCCTGCATCCTGAGATTAAAAATGGCGTCCATGTTACTTTCTTCAGAACCAAATATTGTCCACCCTCATCAAAAACTACTCAAAGGGCCTTTTTCTTTTCTGTTGCTCGCCCATCTTCCTTTTCATGCTCGCGCAGTGGCTTGATCATTGCGTTAACGTAATGCATTTTGAGTGCGCCTGTCCACTCGCTAAACGACAGCCGCTTTATTCAGATCATTAGCGTTTTGCTCCGTTCTTCTCTGACAAACGTTGCCATGAGACGGGCGCAAGAGCCGAGCGGTGTGACTTGTCCGTTTGTGCATCAATCACCTTATTCCGCCTTACTGAATTTACGCCTTCCTCCGCCACAGGCGTGCGTCACTCCAATATCATCTGCGACAGCTGCAAGAAGCATGGCATCATGGGAATGCGATGGAAGTGCAAAGTGTGCTTTGACTATGACCTGTGCACACATTGCTACATGAACAACAAACATGACCTGAGCCACTCGTTTGAGCGTTATGAGACGGCGCATTCTCAGCCGTAAGTATTCCGCTCCGCGCTTCTCCAGGATCGTTCATCACCTTTCGTTTACTTGGTCGTCACTGTGCCTCCCCTGATTGAGTCAGAGGGCTTAAATGTAGAACTTAAATGACCAACAGTCTGCTTTGTCCTTTTCTGTATGGATGAGCGTTCTCCATTTACCTGCGAGTCATGCTATTCGTCGCTGATTTTTATTTTTTATTTTTTGGTCAGCCGGATGACGCAAAGAGTTTCCTACTAATCTTGTGCATACGAGTAACGTATCCAAATAAAAAAATACCTGTGAAATAATACCTAAATCAAATTTGAAAAAGAAAAAACAAATCAAAACGACAATGAAAGCACAGATGGTATATTTGAAAAAAATTGATTTCATCCATCCATTTTCCGATCCACTTTAGGGTCGCGGGTGGGGGGTGCTGGAGCCTATCCCAGCTGAATTCGGGCAGTAGGCGGGGAAAACCCTGAACCGGGCAGGGCACACAGTGACGAACAACCATCCGCTCTCACACTCACACCTAGGGACAATTTTGAGTGTTCAATCAGCCTGCCATGGAATTTGGGAGGAAACCGGAGTACCCGTGGAAAACCCACACAAGCCCGGGGAGAACATGCAAACCCACACAGGAAGGCCGGAGCCAGGATCGAACCCGCGACCTCTGCGCTGTGAGGTGGACGGGCTGCTGGACCACCGGGCCACCCGAATAGATTTCATTCAAAAGGAAACCAATGACTGATAGCTTCCGGCGAAGTAACGCCAACGTTACTTCAGAATCAGAATCATCCTTGTATTTCAGCCTAAACAAGGGAATTAATTTCATATCTTTATTATTGTGTCATTGTGTGTAGTCACTGCCCGGCGTGGATACTCAGGCAGGTGTTTACCTCCAACACAGCGCTAAACGTGGTGACAACTGTTTAGACATTCAGGTCACGCAACTTGTGCACTCAACATATTTTCAAGGTCTTTTGCATTGCACAGACAATATATATTTTTAGATTTATATTTCCAAAGTGTAGTGTATACCCGGATATTAACCCTTTCATGCACCCTGTAACCTGATAATATGATAAGCTGTCCACTGCAGCAATTGCTGTCCCTGAAAGGGTTATAAATTCCAATTATGATGTTCAGTGGGACGTTTTTCGGAAACCCTCTTAGGTATAATGTCATCATTATCGCAAGACTACTGCTATGCTAGCCGAGTGCCGATATTTTTGTGTGTTCGATTTAGCAAACCAATGAGAGCCGCCGCCTGCCCATAAACGTTTCGTGAGCTGGTTCCAAGCGTCCTGTGTATCCAAATTTACTGGCCTAAGTTGTAGAATGCGCTCTTCTGCATCACTTCACCGCAACGCTCCAATCTGCTGACGGCGCTGCCTGAATGTCAGCTGGATGTTCTGTGCTCATTTAAATGAGGTGATATATGTATGACCTCCATATTTTCCTGTCATATATACAGTATTAGTTTTTAGTATAGTCCAGCAGCTCAAGGTCCCCCCCCCCCCTAATTGATGCATGTCAGCTTGTACATAGTGTCAATAACAAATAGCACAAATCATAATAGTTTGTCACTTCAACTTGACATGTTTATATAGGTCTCCTCTTGTTTTTATTTTCTCGTGTTTAAATTAGAGCATTAGAATCAGAATTAAATAACATCTGATTATCTGATTAACGCACACTACAGTGAACTGTTTGCATTTGCGGATGTTGGGGACAAAGAATCGGGTTTGTAGTTGTCTGTTCTTTGGGCATAACACACACCGGTTTGATTTAGATCCTGTTCAGACTTTCTAACTGTATTTTAGAGTACGTCACTAGATGTTTTGTCATTTGATTTAATATCATTCATAACACAGACTGACTCAAATTGATGCTTTTAATTGAGATTGTCTACAACCATGCTTGAATTAAAATTTTCCACTGTGGAGATTTGTTTGATTTATTTAGTTATTTTTTAAATAACGCACATAAGGTGGACCACCATCTATTACGAAGGATATGTTGCAGGCCAGTGAAAGATTATCATGAGACCATAATAGTAGGGGTGTAACAAAAACTGATTTGAAATGCAAATTCATTTTTGATTTAATGAAACCAAATTGAATCTTCACATTTTAAAATGTACTGTCTTTGAATAGTGTCGCACCCCATGTATCGAATATATACATATCGAATCATCTTTTATGAGTGATTTATCCTAGGTATAAATCGGTTTGATGTTGCTGATGTCTTTTTTTGTTGTTGTTGTTTGTTTCCCCCCCACGACCTGTTTCCTGGATTGTCTATAATTTGTTATTTGGGTTATCTAAATTGAAAATCTAAATGAAGTGCTTAAAAAAAACAGCACAATGGCATCGAGATCAGTGAAATTGAACAAGTCTGCATTAATGCAGTTGATGATGCTTGGATGGTATCTTGCCTTTTTTTGACTTGTGGTCAGATAAATTTAAGCAATTTACTCGGAGGCTTTCTCTTGCACAACCTTGTATGAACAAAGCAGTGATGCATTTTTTACCCCCCTCTCCTGTCAAATACTACCGTGATGACAGAAATCAAGTTCTTGCCTACTACTTGTTATATAATAGTTTGACATCACTTGGAGTTTGGTGGAACAGAGTGATTTTTCTCAGAAGTCAATATGAATGGGGTTTTTTTTGGTTTTGTTTGTTTTTTTTTTTGCTCGGCAGTGCCCTTTTGTATTTGTGGGGTGTTACTTTGTCCTCCCTGCTAAGTCAATACAGGCCTGTGCTTTCACAATGTGAAGAAATTATATATTGTTTCGCAGATTTGGCTTTCTGTTCCAAGCCTAGCAACAACAACAATAATAATAATAATAATCATGTAGATTTTTCAGCAGCATGCATTTCTCCAATGAACTATTGCTGTTGGTTTAAGGGGAAGATTCCTTTTGTCTAGGAGTTTGTCTGAGATGCAACACTTGTTGCTCTGCTTCTGTTTTTGTTGTAATTCTGCCAGGGGATCACATGAAAACCTCTTTTTGCTCTCATCAGACGATTGGAAGAGAGAAAGTTCTGTGCTGTGTGATGAGCAAGGTTTTCATTTCAACTTGTTTTTTTTAGTTTTTCAGACTGAATTTTCCCTGGAGCCTGCCTTAATGGCTCAGTCATGGCACCCCGTGTTTTCTTCTTGGAATAGCCCTTTCAAGCCTAGATTCAGTGGCGCTCCTTGTTGTACTGTACTCCCTTTTAACTCCACTGCTATGCTCTGGGTCAAGTAGTTCCAGTTGAAGTTCATTTCACGCTTCTGTGATGGAATGGAATTTTTAGCAACAACGCCTCGAGACAATATTATCTCCATTAGAACCTCACGATATGATAATTATCAAGATTTATGGTACTGTATAAAAACCCAAGGGAAAAAAAACTCGTATTGAAAAAAACAAGCACAATGTTGTGTTTTTGTACATAACAGCAGTGACAAAGAAATTGGATTGGCAGTCATTTTATTGTCAATCACTTTTATTGGCCAAGCGGTGCAAACTACCCTGGTCTATGGAGTTCACAATGCTGTGTTTGGGGAATAATAATAATAATAATTCATAATAACCCTTAGTTATTGAGGCACTTAGTTGCTTATTAAGGCACTTAGTTGCTACTGCACACACAGATTGTCAGTCAAGTCAATTTGTGGAGGGGCTCAGACATGTTACATTCGCTTTCATCTGGCGATTAGCGTGGGTCCTCATCGGAGGTGGCCAAAACACGCCTAATTCAAATTAAACTATGCTCCTAAACAAACCACGACAGGGTACTGGAACTGCACAAATTGAAAATCACCCGGCTCTTCAACAGATGTTGTTCTTTTAATATTGTGGCAAGCTGACAACGATATTGTGGCAATTCTAATCTCGTGATATCACATTATTGCTATTATTGTCACTCTCAGGCAAGATAATAATAATAATACATTTTATTTAGATTAATTATTATGAATTATTAATCACATATTTTGGTTCGGAATGTCTCTAAAATGTGAATGCTAGAAGGGTGTTGAGTAAATTATCTTAATTTTGTTGTTGTTGTTTATTGTAGTCGGTGTCCCTCATGGTGTGTGCGTGTTTAAACCTGCTGACGGTGCTCGAGAGAGCATATGTGTGTGCCATATGTTTATGAGGTGGTCGCTATGCAGTTAGCTAATCGGCTCTTGCACCCAAACAACCCACATGCAGCATCTGGGAACTCACCTGGGCATGTCGCTGCTTAATCCTGCTCTTGCATATCAAGCCGCACCGCTTCACCTGGTCTCTTCTGTGCTCCGCCCACTGTCACGTTCAAAACACATCCAGCTCTCAGTATGTAAAGGGTGTAGCCCTTCTACGGGTCCACTGTACAAAAATCCCATACCGAGTAAATATATAGCTACCGTATGCCAGTTATAATGAATGAAGTTTTGAAGGGGATTAAGTCGTCGCCGTCCCCCGCAATAGTTTATTTTTGTGATTTTCTTTTGAACCGCTACGTTCTGATATTCAACATATACAACATACTGCAGGACTGACAACTGTCAGTCACTTTGTGTTTTGCAACCCACCAGCTGCCTTGACGCTTGCGTGCTCCTCTGCTCGCTTCCCGAAGGTAAACCTTGGCTGACTTCTCGACCGGGGCCAGTAGTTGTAGCTCTACCGCTGCGATCCCGTCTGGTCAGAAAGGTGACATTTGGTCTTTCTGGATTAGAAATCTTGATCCCTTAATAGAGCTGTTGTCTTTCTCGGAATGTCTGTTTGGATAATGCCGAAGACTGCCAATCTCTTTGCTTTCTTCTTGTCGTGTCATCAGGTCATTGGCAACGCGAGCATTATAATCGCACTTTATTAACTCATTCACTCCCAAAGACGTTTTTAAACGTCTTTTCAGACTTGGTCCAGAATTGGCTGGTACTGAATGAGTTAAGCCAATGTGCTATTATTTTGCCCCTCTGTGCCTAAGATAAATCATATATGATGTACAGCAGAGGTGCACAACCTTTTTTGACCAAAGACCTACTTTTTGATCAACCAACCTCCCGCGATCGACCCCCCCGTTACCACACACGCACGCACTTAAACATGCACGCCATGATGAGCAGCAGCCATAACGGCCCCCTAAGATGAACAAAACAGAGAAATAAAGTCGTCTGCTCGTTTGTGAGAAAAACATGGCAAACTTAAAAATGAAAATTTCTCTAAAACCCAATGCACAGTCATACCTCGGTTTTCGACCATAATCTGTTTCAGAAGGCTGTTCGAAAACCAAAAACCACGCTCTTTAAAAAAAAAAAATCTTTATTGAACACGTCTGGTCAGTAATGGAATGCTACACGATGAAGCGTCACTTCCTCGTCTACCCGAGGAAGCGCCACTTCCTCGTGTAAGGAAGGCGAGAGGAGTCAAGTGGCACATTCAAGTGCGCTCGGTTTGTTCGAGAACCGAAATTCGGTCGTCATCCGAGGCATAAAAAAAAATCGACATTTTTGGTGGAAAACCGATTCGGTCGAGAAAAGAGACGTTCGAAAACCGAGGTTTGACTGTACTAGGAAAAAAAAAAATTAAGCAATGTCAAACATGCATAAAGGGACACATGAAGCCATCTCTGACTAAAATATGCGGTTGACCAGTGCTATTTAACAGAGCCCTCTCTCTGGTGCACCATCTACATTTCACATGTCCCACTGGATTGTGTAAAGTTAATTCATATACTGTGTATATATATATATATATATATATATATATATATGTGTGTGTGTTTGTTTTTTTTGGTCATTCCCTGCCATGTATCCTCACATTTTTCAGTAATGATGAATTTTCCTCAACCAGTGAGCAGTAGTTTGTGTCACTGACATCAGCTCAGCATGCTCGGAGTTCTGGCTGACCAGGTACAAGAAAATAATGCCTTGGAGCGCCTGGTTTTGCCAGTGGAAAAGCACTCATAGGGGCGAGCTATTGTAAAGTGCAAAAGCATGACAGTTGTGAGTGTTGGCGTGACCTGGGCCACAGTGGAGGAGCTCAACGGGATTCAACAAAGACATATGACGTCTTGGATGCCTGGTGTGAACTTGGCTCCACTTAAGCGTTTAAGGCAGCACCAATGCTTTGCCCTGAGCTTGCTTGCTCTCTTAAAGCTCTGCTTTCAAGGATTAGCCTCCAAGCACCTATCTTCAAAAGCACACTATTCCCCAGCACGGCTCTGTCCGAGCTCGCGCCGTTTGCCGCCTCCTTCTGCTGGAGATTGCCGGACACTGGACAAGTCTGTCCAGAGAGTGAATTAAATTCAAGCTTGACGTTTTAATGCGAAGCTAGATAAAGCCTTCGAGTGAGATTTATGGCCTTCACTGACATTTATTGACGGCATTCACTGGACTCTTTTTTTTTTTTTTTTTTCCAATATGAAACATTCTGCGATGTTATCCGGCTGAAATGAGCGTTGGCGTTTGATCTTTTCAAGAAAGTATGGGAATAGGCAGTTCCTTTGCACCAAGATCTGATCAAATCTTTACCATAAGGTATGTTTGCTTATAACTGTCTTCAGTCTCTCTGCATTTAGATTTAGAGTCGAGGGTGTAGTTTGTGCTGCTCGCAGGGGCCTGTTTTTTTATATCATAAAATCTTTGGCTGTGAGTGTCATTTTAGAGGCGGTACCTTGAGTTAATATTTTGTCAAAACTAATTCATGCAAATGGCTTTACCTCAGGACAGGTGTGTCAAACTCACGAGGCAGGAGGATATTTTGCGGCCCCTTGACGTCAAATTTAACGTTGGTGCGGTCTGCCACCTTTTTTTGGTGTGTTATTCGCCTGGCCATTATTATTAGTATTTTTATCATCTATGGGCTACCATAGCTCAAGCTCATTACAGCTTTCGGCAAAATGTAATTCTGAAGTGGCACAAAGTGGAAGGAAAAGATAACTTGTCACCCAGTCATGTCTTTTTCAAAGCCTGTGAAGTGAAGAAAATTGCATTTTGGTGGGGGGGCACAGGGGCACCCCGACATTTCGTGACTTTCAGCGGAAAGTTGTTCTACTCAAAAAGATCACGTCATTCGTCAAGTAGACACGCTGAGAAGTATGCAAAGTACCAGGTCACCAAATTTGTTGACTTTCTGCACAACTGTTAATAAACTGAAGTGTTCTTCACAAAGATTGAGAAGACGGGATTATTCTGTATTTACCGACTCTACTCGGTTCAGGCGGTCACAACTTTACATCGATCCCTTTTTGTCCCGTTACATATCACACAATTATGTAATGCATAAAATATCCTCTGTATGAATCAATTCATTATAGAGGAGCTGCACTTATTTGGCTTGCGGCGTGTTTCTAAGAGAGGACATTGTGTTTTGTTCGCACTGTCTGTGTTCGAGGACAAAGTGCTATGCTTTCAAAGAGTTTCCTAAGCTGTCTCTCCATGTTCCTGTCACAGAGTAAGCTTGGCACCGAGGCAGAACCTCCCACGGTTCATCCTCAAAGGAATCTTCCAGGGGGTTAAGGTGGTTCGTGGACCTGACTGGGACTGGGGCAACCAAGACGGTGAGTGGGTTGTGACAGGGTCGCCGCTCTTGCCCTCCTGAACTTGAATTGCCGATTGGACTGCCGTGCCGCGGCGGCTTGCCTGGGGATCCGTGCCTTTTCAAAGTGTTTTTATTCATCCAAAGCTCCTTTAGCCTAACCTCACATCATGTTAACATGTCTGCATGTGCCCGTTTTGCCTTTCACCATTTCCATTTCGTTGTCCCGATTCTTCACTACAGCTTTTTAATAACGCAAAAATGAAATGCTACTTTGAGGCAAATATGAAACGTATACACTGTGTTTATTCCTGCTTCTGTTGTCCCTGAACATAGCTATGCTTCCCATTTCTGGGCTGGAGCGAATGAGTCAAAATGTCCTTTTAGTGGCTTTGAGATCAAAACCTGAGGGATTATGCGAAGGCACTCATCTGGTCTAGATGCTCTATGTGGTATGTGCGTACAGGAGTCACTGAGCATGCTCAATAACCTCCAGCCCGCCATGTAGCCTCTCGGGTCACTGGTTTATCTGGTGCGTTTGGGCACCGAGGAAATACGCACTCGTGCTTTATCACTTCCACGCCGCAATGAGAAATTGAACTATTTTCATCACACATTTGTGTCGGCCTTAGACCGTCATGACCTCGCCGCCTTCTATTTTCACCGGCTTGATTACGTCTGCTGTAATCTGTTGTTGACATTTCTTCCCTTTCTTCACGCCTCGTGTAACACCGTGACGTCTCTCTCCGTCTTCAGAGACCTCTCTCTTGATCTCCTGTTTACCAACACTCTGATTATCTCTTGCCAATTTGTTTACGTGTGTGTAGGCGGGGAGGGTAAGGTTGGGAAGGTAGTGGACATTCGTGGCTGGGATACGGAGTCTGGTCGCAGCGTGGCTAGCGTGACCTGGACTAATGGCACCACCAATGTCTATCGAATGGGACATAAAGGCAAAGTGGACCTCAAATATGTGTCTGACGGCCAAGGGGGTTTCTACTACAAAGACCACTTGCCGGTACTTGGTAAGACAGATTCTTCTACTAATCGCACATTATGTCAAGTAACTTCAGCTCATCAGTAGTTTTGCGATTGGGAGGGGGGAAAAAAAAAAATCATCTCGACTTGTTTGTCCATCCAGGAGAGCATGCGGAGCTGCAGCGCCAGGAGAGTGCCGATGGCCACTCTTTCCAGCAGGGTGACAAAGTCAAATGTCTCTTGGAGGTGGACATTCTGCGGCAGATGCAGGAGGGCCACGGGGGTTGGAATCCCAAAATGGCGGAGGTATTTTAATACTGTCCTCTATCAATAGTCATCCAACTGGAGTGTTGTATTTTTCAAAAAAGGACAAAAAAACAAAATATATAAGTGCCTGGGATTCAATGTGTGGAGTCTGAAAAGATATATAAATCTTGTCTTTGGCATTGGAAAACAAATGCTAGCATACTATAATGCCGGTGGCTCAGATGGACTTTGGTGTTTGTCGTAGTGATAGAAAACAACAATGTTAGCGCTTGAGGTCCTTGCTACCAAAGGGAACATTTAGGTCAAAGCAATGTAGAGAGAGACCCAGGGCCAAACAGCCTCTGTGTGTTTGCAGTACATTTGCCGGATCGGGACAGTTCATAGAATCACTGACCGGGGAGATGTCAGAGTCCAGTACAGCAACAACATCCGCTGGACTTTTCATCCGGGGGCCCTTACCAAGGTACTCGCTTACAGTTTCATCTTTGCGGAACATTCCTACTTTAATCCAAACAGTTTTCGAGCGCTGTATATTTTATCGTCTGAAAACTGATGCTTCCAAATGTTTTTATTTATTTATTTATTTTTAATTCTCCTAGGTGAACACGTTCGGGGTTGGGGAACTGGTGCGAGTATTGGAGGACATAGATAGTGTCAAGAGGCTGCAGACCGGCCACGGCGAATGGACAGACAGCATGGCTCCCGTACGCTCCTGCTCAGGCTACACCAGCATTCATTATTACACTAGTCAAATGACCCGGAATGTCTTGATATTCTCTAAAAGACTGTGAGAGCTCAGGGGCAAGATATGAGATCAGTGTCGATCAAGCCTTGCTTGCCCGCCTAACTTACGATGTTTCCGCCAGGTGGTCGGCCAGGTCGGTAAGGTGCTGAAAGTATATGCGGATGGTGACCTCCGCGTGGCGTTTGGAGGCCAGACTTGGACGTTCAACCCGGCGTGTCTCTCGGCCCAGCCCCTGGAGATGGACGCCAACCTCATGACGGCCGAGAACCCCAACGAATCTGGAAGTATGGCCTCTGTCAGGATCAAGGGGCCGATCTCAAACGCGCGACGTTTGCGCATTCATCTTCCCATGTTGTCCTCCCAAGTGCTTGGTGGCTACTGTGAATGGACGCATTCATGTATTTGCAGCATTCATTCTGTCTCCTTCTCTTTTGTCTTCTTGGGGTTTCTTACTCGGAATAACTTTCCTCCATTGCATGGTCATGATCCTGCATGTTGATATCACATCGTTTTTTTTTCTCACCACTGTGCGTTTGCGGCGTCGTATCTGTATGCGTGTGTGTCACTTTGCATGGCAGGGGCATTTTGACTCATTCCTGGAAGTTTGTCAACTCGACAATTCTAAAGCATCCTTTTTCTTTGTGGTGTTGTTTCAGGCCACCGAATGGCTTTCGAACACCATTGCTCATCATATTGTCAGTAGTGGACTTGGAAAAAAGATCACATTGTTTTCTCGCTCTCTTCCCATCCCTTCCCCTTCTCCTTCTCCCTCTGCCACTGCTCAGGTACGGTCATTTCTGTGTTGGAGAAACTGCTGTCTCAGTCCACAGAGCAGGACAATCCCAGCCGGCTCGTCATTGAGGCAGCACACGGCAGTGCCAATAAAGTCAGAGAGTTGTTGCAGAAGTATCCTGATAAGGCGAGTGCTGCACTTTTACTTTTTGCGGCATGTCAAGGGAAGATCTATGCTGGGTTGCAGGCAAATCTTGATAGATTTTTTTTTTTTTACAATGTGGCCATGTAATCATGAATACTTATATATATTATAATAATCTAACAGTAAAGCCATTTTGGCTATACGTCCTAATGTAGTCTCTGGAAAAGGCAGATTAATAAATAAGAATCGGCAAAAACATGAAGCCGCTCTGTCTGTATTGGAGAGAAAATTCAGGACTGTGCGAGAGACGTGCAAAGACCTGCCGCCAAAGTGGAATGCCTTCAATACCACCCACACCCAGTAATGCCTTGACCCACGTCGCCCTGATGATGCAGATGGGGGGCGGGGCATGACTCACATGTGAGGGCAATCGCTCTCTTGGTGGCGATGAGCCCGCAGGAAGTATGCAGTGAAATACTAAAATTTGACGTGTGATCTGTCAATATGGGTCTCTCAAATTACACCACAATAAATTAATAATTATCAAAGTGGTTAGATACTTAAATCCATGAATGACAAACACCCCCCAAAAAAAAAAAACCTCAGGATACAAATTACATCACAATAAATTAATAATTATCAAAGTGGTTAGATACTTAAATCCATGAATGACAAACACCCCCCTCCCCCCCCAAAAAACCTCAGGATACAAATTACTTCACAATAAATTAATAATTATCAAAGTGGTTAGATACTTAAATCCATGAATGACAAACACCCCCCCCCAAAAAAAAACCTCAGGATACAAATTACTTCACAATAAATTAATAATTATCAAAGTGGTTAGATACTTAAATCCATGAATGACAACAAAAAAATAAAAACCTCAAACGCAAAAGGGCTGCCACCCAAAAAGGCTTAATTGACAACTCTGACGTATACATTTATGCCTATGTACTGTAAACACTATTTGTCTATTGTGGCGTATTTATAATGTATTTATTTGCAATTCAATATCTGCACATAATGCTTCACTGTCAGGAGTAATTTGTACAATTCAATTCAACCATACGTTTTAATAGGACATTATATTGTAAGGAATCTCTAAAGACAATATTTTGTTTTTAAATAAGCCAAATGACATTGATCTGATTTTTGTATCGCAAAGGACTTCCTGTCTAAGTGTGTGTGATGATCCTATACGTTGTTGTTGTTGTTGCGTGGCGGCGGCACAGGCTCCCACAGGGGTCGCCCCGCTGGCCCCGCCGAGAGCTACCGTGCAGGATGAAGGAAAGGTGTTGGGAGAGGTTAAGGCAGGGGGGGTGGGAGACGGTAGCCGTCGACGGTAGTAGCCGAGGGTTCCCCCCGAGGAGGTGGCCGTCGGTGAAGTGATGTCCATTTGGTCCGTCCGGTCCTTGGTCCGTCTGGTCCTTGGTCCGGCGGAGTCCAACCACCGCGTAGAGGCGGACATCGTCCTATACGTGTTTGAATCTGCCGGTGACGACTATGATCCACCTATTGGGATTACACGCCACGTGTATGAGCAACGTGGTTGACCGTCATACTCAAGATTATTCCCAGACAGAGTTAATTCGTGCCTGCTTGTGCTCAGTCCACCTGCAATGAATCGTCAACTGCGCTTACGCTCGTGGCAGGTGGACATCAAGAACCAGGGCAAAACTGCACTGCAGGTCGCTGCGCACCAAGGCCACATGGAGGTTGTGAAGGCCCTGCTCCAGGCCAACGGTGCCGTTGAAGTCAAGGATGAAGACGGAGACACCGCATTACACTACACGGCCTTCGGGTGAGGAGTCGGGACGCGGCTGTCTTTTGTTGCTTTGCAAACAGTCAGAATGCGATGATTGTTACATTTGACGAAGGGATAATCCACTCAGAAGAGACTTTGAGGTGCCGAATCGGCACGCCATCTCCTCTCCTCGGACTAACGCTTGCTCACATGGGCTGCATCTCAAAGTCTCATCGGGGATTAACGCAATCGTTAAACACAGCTTTGTGAAGTCGGTCGCTGCCACACATATAAAAAAAGACAGTTTTTTCCACACGAATCTGAATTGGATCCATCCTAAGTATTGTACTGATTCCATCTCTTTGTCTGTATCCTTTCTAGTAACCAGGCAGAGATAGCACGGCTACTGTTGAGTAAGGGAGCAAACGCGAACCTCTTGAACAACTCCATGTGTACGCCGCTCCACATTGCTGTCAACAAGGGCTTCACAGATGTCGTGCGCGTGCTCACTGAACATTCGGCTGATGTTAATCTCCAGGTGAGAGGGCTTTCCTTCGTGCCGTGAGAATTCAGTCGTCATTTATTCTGCACACGGTTTTGTTACTTTTGGAAGCAAATGAGGAAAATGCAGTTGATGTGCTATCCATTTTCACAGAGTCGTTGTCGTAGCCCACTGGAGCTGAGTTCATATCGTTAGGGTGTCTTAAAGCACTCGCCAAATTTCACCAATATTTTGGTGTGGGACGCTTCACTTCCACCCTATTAAAGTAATTGAGTGTCTCTTCTGAAGCTGCCTCAGAGCTCACTCACAGCATCTTCTTCTGCTTGACTTGCGGGGCCAATCAACACAAAATGTGTCATTGCAGTCTTGCGTTTGCACTTTCCGACAGCTCCTAGAATTCCAAATTTGATTTTAAACCCTAATTTAAATGTTATTTGTATGGCTTCAAGCAAAATGTTTGTTTTTTTAATGGGGAAGAGTAAAACAGTAAATCATATTCAGATTCCACCAAACCAGGAAGAATTTACAGAATTTTAGGTTTACAGCAATTTATTTTCACCATTCGATTTACAATGGTATCAAGCGGATGTGTCCACACAATCCAGAATCATAATGGCATTGTTATAGCTACACAGTATACTAAATGGCCATTACATTACATTTCTAACTCGTCATGATTGTCTGTTGTTATTTTATAGATTAAATAGTCGTGCTAACATTTAGCTTCATTGGCAAAAATGGTTTACTCTTATTTAACCCCACCTCATCCGCCCCCCTCTCAGGATTCCTATGGCGACACACCTCTGCACGATGCCATTGCTAAAGATTTCCGCAATATCATCGAGATTCTTGTTGCGGTGCCCAACATTGACTTCACTCAGCAGAACCACCGAGGATTCAACCTCTTGCACCATGCCGCTCTCAAAGGAAACAAACTGTGAGTCAAGTTCATTCTGTCATAGAGTGCTTGGGGTTTAAACGCCAAATACAGAACTGTGTGTGTGTGTGTGTGTGTGTGTGTGTGTGTGTGTGTGTGTGTGTGTGTGTGTGCGTGTGTGTGCGCCACCTTTTCTACACTGTCTGTCAATCTGCACACAGCTGCTCTGAAAACAAACTATACTAAAAAGCAGTACAGTCTTTGAAGGAGACATACAGGATGGCCTATCGATTGCGAGCGTACATCGCAATGATGATGCTCAAAACGTTATATTGTGCGGCTCTAAATGTCAGGCTGCCTTTTGTGAAAATCTCCTCGAAAAGAAATGGCTCTGGGGCATCTCAGAAATCGTTTATTGCCTGTACAGCGTATCCTGCACTGGCTAGCAGCAGTGTACTTCATTATTACATTGCAAACGGAGTTTTCATCATTGCTCTGAAAAAAAAAAAAAGTCAGTTATTTGCCCTTTTTCTTCTTTCTCAGGACCTTTCCAGGGCCTCTTCTGAACTTACACCCCCCACCCCATTTCCTCAAAATAAATGCAGTGAAAACCCTCATAAACCCCAAACACTCTCACCTACCAAAGGGCCTCATTTTTATTGCTGGAAAGCCACTTTTATTGATTCGCTTTTGACTTTTAAAGAGACAAAAGTCACACATTGATGGATACAGCTAAACAAGGAAAAAAATAAAGAACAAATATGCAAGTGAAGGCACAATTAAGACCTCAAGAAAACTGTCCCAGATCAATGTTGCAGAAATCAATTCACAGGAGTTGATGAATGTTGGACAGCATTGCCCCCCCCCCCCCAAAAAAAAATACACTGCACACATGATGACGCGCATCTAACATGACTCATACGCTATTCTTGGTACAGTGTTTTCCTTCACTTGCCAAACATAACCCGCGCACACTAACACAATTTTATAAACCCGAAGAGGACGAATCCATTGTTTTGAGCATTTTAGAGCAAATGACGTCACGCACAGGACGAGGAGACCCTGTCTATTGACACTCGCGACATCCTCACATCGTGGTATCGTTTTACTCTCTATTATCCACCAAATTACACGAGAAACTCTTTTCGAGTCTCAGACGGTAACCTCAACTGAAGTGGCTTCGCTTTAGTTTGGAGATGCATCGGGATGCTGGTGTTTTTTTCCAGTCTTGTTTTTGCCTTCATGGCAGCTCTTTAAAAAGAGCCGGGGACAATTTTCCACTGTGTGGTTTTGCTATCATTTGGAAGAAAAGTTCAAATGAGGTCATAAAAGCCCCGGAGCCAAAACCTCATCACGGTTAGGCGGACTTGGTGGACTGTGAAAAATATCAAGTCACAGATAATCAGGCAGGTCCTAAGACTTACTAGAATAAAATATTTCCCTGCAGGTATCGAAACGGTGGCTTTGAAGTGGCTGTTTTGAAGCAGTGTTACATGTTTGTTGTTGTTGTTTTGGGTTTTTTTGGGAGTGAAGTCAGTCTGATAAAGTTACCTGCCTGTACCGTGATGAAACAATTCTGAAAATATATTTATCTATATATTATATCCCATTATGGCAAGTCCATACATACACACGACCAAAAGTGCTGGCTTGAAAACACTCAATATTGCTATTGAATGAGAAGGGTGTGTGTCTCTCTCTCCGTTCTCAACTGTAGTGACAACTCGAAACTGTATTTACAACTCGATAATGTCACGTGGCGACTTGCGGCACTGCAAGTACCGTGACTATCCAAATGCAACACAATATAGTTTCGTGCGTGTGTTTATGCAGCGTCCACACGAGTAAAGACAGCTTTCTGATGAATGTTACGCAAAATCTTTGCTTTCTTAGTAGTAGTAGTTTCTTGCTTGCATTGTCATGGCAACGTTTTTATCCCTCTCAGAGAGCGGCCATTTTGCCACGTGGTGTGGACTAAAAATGACATCACAGATGCTCAGGAAACTGGCTTCCTGTTCATTTTTAGGATTTAGTACAAAAATTCAACTCACTTTTACCGAGCTTTCAAAGCTCAGTCTCCTCAACACTAGTTTGCACTGGTGTCGTTTAATTATTCTGTCTTTTATATATTCTCTTGTCGCACAAGATTGAACACTAAAAGTGATCGACCATGCAGTCTGCTGTGCCCAAATTGTCGACTGAACCCTTGAGCCACGAGCTGCTTCTTCTTTTGACATTTAAAACTTAAAAACGGTTAAAACAACTTAAGTTCCTGTATTAGCTGTAAAATACAGGTAGTTGCTCATGTGAAATTTAAATTCTGACAGTTTTACGTGTATGATGTCTATGGTAGCGTGAAAGGTACACTCTGTAGTTTGAAATGGATTAACTAGAACAATGTTTCAGTGCTGCGTAGCTAATTGTCAATCGATCCAAATCAGTTCAGTACATTCTGTGGCTTATTGGATGTCTTGACAGAGCCACTGAGAAGATTCTCGGCCGAGCGCGACAGTTGGTGGACGTGAAGAAGGAGGACGGCTTTTCCGCCCTGCATCTGGCCTGCCTCAATAATCACCGGGATGTCGCTGACATCCTCATTAAGGAAGTGAGTGTGTAACGTCATTTAATGGCACCGGAGATGTAATTGTGTCGTTAGGTGTACTTTCATGAGGCTTCTTAACCCCCCCACAGGGACGCTGTGACACCAACATCCGCAACAACCGCAACCAGACTCCGCTGCAGCTGGCTGTGTCGCAGGGCCACACCGATCTGATCCAGCTTCTGGTGGTCGAAGGCGCCGACGTGAACATGGAGGATGAGGATGGCGACACCGCCTTGCATGTGGCTCTGCTGCGACCGCAGCTGGCCAATGTGATGCTCGGGCCCACCATAGGAAGCGGCGGCGGCGGCAGCAGCAGCACTGAGGAGAGCGGCGAGAGTTGCGCCTCCACGTCGCTCTACTCCAGGGTAAAGTGATGGGGGAGCAGAGTCAAGAGGCCATTTTGTTGTCAGAGTGGATGGGCCCTTTGTGACAAAAGCAAGACAGGATGTCAGCAGAAAAGAGAATTGATAGCTTTTGGGTTCAGAGGGTTTTAAGATTTACATTTAGAAATAAGCTAACATTTCGGCGCAAGCACGCGAGGGTGGTGCCCGTGACCGGCTACGAGTGTGCCCACAAGTGCAGGGCAAAATATTGACACCTTCTCTGTCATGCCCTCTGTCTCTGGATAGGTTGTTCTTCCTCAGGAAAGGTAGTTAAAAAAATAAACACAAACAACCAGGCAAACTCCCAGTGTAAGAAACAACCTTCAATGTTGTACATTCCTGATTTCATCCAGTTGATTCAAAAAAATGGGCAAGATCTTGCTCATGAAAAAAGCAAGTATAAGCAGACTCGCGAAACTGATGAGCCACATGCCTGAAAATTGAATGTGGTTGTGTCGCTATATTTAACCAAAATGGAGCTCTGAAGATTGCCTGTGGTTGAGCGCAGCAAGAAAAACATTGTCACATTGTGTCTCCCTGGGGCAAGTTTTGATTCCTCACGTCGGGACAGAAAGCACCACCCAATCAATCTGTGACATCTCAAAGGAGTCTTGTGCTCTTCGATCCTCTGAGGCAATATTTGTCACTCGTGAGTTCTGTATGATGGGATTATTTTTTTTTACATTTATTTTCGGTGCTGAAAAGAAATCCCTTTGGTTGTGAAGAATTGGGCATTTTGGTTTTTGTTTTAGGCTTGTGCTAGGCAGCGGTTCAAGAGGGGGGGGATACGGCCGAGTGGGGGAGGAGTAATTATTGAAGGTCTCTGAATTGTCCTTGGGTTTGAATGCGAGCATGAACGGCTGGGCAGCCAGTTAAAGCTCCACTCCGCCTCTTGCCCAAAGCCAGCTGACAGGTCCCGGTTTTCCCCACGACCTTCATGACACGATAGAAAACAGACGGATGGATGCTTTGACAGCCGGCACCGTAATTAAGATAACCTTACTGCGAGCTTTGTGAGGCACATTCTAAACTTCCATCGACTTCCACATGAGTTAGTGTCGATGTCATTGTCGCAATGAAGAATGCCCTTTCCAGTCCACAGGACCGCAAACACTGCAGCACAGCTCAACATCTTGGGCACCTGCCAAAAATGACTCACAAGCTACTAAACGCTTCCGGTTTTGCTTTTCGCGTTGGTCTGTCGAGTGAATTCACAGTTCCAAACGTTCTGAAAATGTGGAAACATTCAAGAAAGATGCACGACTCAGTTGTGCAGGTAAAGTGTTCAGTAGTGTTCGACTCAGGGGTTCTCTGGCCCAATTGTGATGCGCTTGCTAAATTACGTACGCCCACGAAAAGAGGTCTGCTCTTTTGGAGCGCCTCATTGTCAGCCATGAGTGCATGCACGTCATGGAGGGAAGACAGAAGACTGAGAAAAATAAATATTTAAAATCCGATATGGCAGCCAGTGTGTGCAAAGGGGCTTTAGAGCACCTCATTGTTGCAGCGTTGAAAAGCCCGCAACATTTTTTTTAAATCATTCAAATTCAGCAGGTTAACAACAACAAGGTTCGTCAAATTTAGAAGAAATGTATTTCCACTTTACAAGAATCAGATTTCTAGTCGGAAAAGTTTAAAAAGTTGCACAATAAGTCTGGATCGTTCCTCTCTCGTCATGAGATGCGTTTGTTTTATCAGCAGACTGCTTTGTGAGGCTGTCATCCACCGTTTTGTCACAACGGCGTCTTGTCAGTTCCTTAATTTTCCCACACTCATCTTGCCTTCATCACATGTGCCCGCAGCTCAGTGCTTCGGGCCTCCTCGGGAATACTGAGCTCAGTGTTGGAGTGGCGATCGCCTGCTTCCTGGCGCAGGAAGGGGCTGACATCAGCTACGCCAACCACAAGGGCAAGACCCCCCTGGACCTGGTGGCGGACAGCGCCATGCAGCAGCTCATCAAAAGCTTCTCGGAGAAGTACAGGTGCTCACCTTGAAAACGACGCCACCCCGTGGTTCATGTACAGACTTAAAAGCTGCCTGCGTGGTCGTCTCTCAGATTGCAACGCCTGCAAGCCGTGACGTCTGGCCAGGGCCCGAGCGCTGCTAACCTTCGTCGGGTTCACACTACGCCAAACACCATGACCAATCTGGTTCTTCCTACGTTGCCGGGACCCAGCGAGTGCCTCATCTGCTCCGAACTGGCTCTGCTGGTTCTCTTCTGCCCCTGCCAGCACAGTGTGGCCTGTGAAGGTGCGTTCACGGCTTCTGTCATTGGAAGTTGGTGCAATCAGAGTGACATAAGTGACTTGCTTAATATTGGCTAACGACTGATGAGACCGTTGATTATGGGACCGACTTCCTGGGATCAAAGGCAAAAAAAAAAAAAAGCAAGTCAGCTAGATCAGTGTTTCCCAACCTCTATTGAGCCAAGGAACATATTTTACGTTCTCGGAGCACTCCATCAAATAAGAATGTCGCAAAAAAGTAAACAGTTTAGTGTCATTGTTATTGTGTTATGTCGTGAAAGAAAAAAAAAACATCAAGTAATCACCAAGCTTTTCTTTTCGGGCAAGATGTCTGCATATTGTATCGTTGCTTTACATGCAAGACAGCCAGCCAATGACGATTTTCAAGCAGTGTATAGATAGAACGTCTCGTTGACATTCTCCTTGCTTTAACAGAGTGCGCCCATCGGATGAAGAAATGCATTAAATGCCAAGTCACAATCACCAAGAAAATTCGACAAGGTAAGACAAACTCCTTCCCTCTTCCATTTGTCTGTCAAGGTGCTTGATTGAAAGCCCCCCGCCCCCGAAAGCTGCAATCGTGCCGTATAAAACATTGTGCCTTTACACGGACAATATTTCTAATCTTACTAATTCACCATACATACATTTACAATTTTGTAGAGCAGACCGCTGCCAGGGCCAAGCTTTCCTAATTTGGATTCGCACCAAAATGCATACGTTCATAAATACACTCATACCGAATTGGCTGTACTATTTTTTTTTCTTTTCAATTAAGATTCATGCATTATTCATGAAGTCTCCCTTTATCCATGCCATGTACAGACGTGATACTTGTTGTCTTGTTAAATTCCGGTACTACGGAACATTGACGAGCAGATGACAAAAGCTGGTTGCTAATTGGGTGTGCAGATTTGCCATCGCCACGTCATTGGAACATTCAAGAAGTGACAAAAATAGCACGTTTTGGGCTGCAAACAGATTATTTTTAATATTAATCTGTCAAAGGATTTTGTTGATTTGTCAATGTTTAAATATCCATCGCTTTATTAAAAAAATGGGACATTATTTCAAAGAGACCATGGAGAAAATCCATGTAGGTAAATGAGTCATGGTTCAGTCTGCGGGTTTGGTTCGCAACAGAAAATAGGCCGAAAGGCTGCTCGATGTTTTCCTAAGAGCATATGTGTGCAAATGTCTTATTTTGATGTAAAACACGAATAATTTGTCTGCGCTTTCACGCCGGACCATTACATATGACTTGATAGGGCAACGAGAAAATGAGTAAGAAGATAAATATAACCTACTGCAATAACGACAATTGAAATAATTAAATAATACAACTACCGGCTGGCTGTTCCTGAACGTTTCAGCCTCTTGCGGTCACTACTGGTGCTTTGCGCTGATGGAGTACACAGAAGTTGCGATTGAAATGTCCTTTTTTAAAAAAAATACATTTTCTTCAATGATAACGTTTAAAAGATCGAGAGAAGCCAAACTCAAAATGACAATTGAAATTTCTATTCATCGTTCAGCTCTACAACACAGTACGTATGGTGTTTTCCATACGTTGTATGCTTTTTCACTTCTCATTAACCGTACTTGTACTCAGACCAAACCGAGGTGGACTGCAGCCCCGGGACGGAGAACTCGGAGCAGCACAACCTGTTGGAGCAGCTCCAGTCTCGCTACCGGCAGATGGAGGAGCGGATCACCTGCCCCATCTGTATCGACAACCAAATCAAACTGGTCTTCCAGTGCGGGCACGCCTCCTGCATCGACTGCAGCGCCGTGCTCAAAGCTTGCCCCATTTGCCGGCAGACCATCCGCGAACGCATCCAGTTGTTCGTCTGAGCCACAGAGCGAGGAGGAGAAGGGTGCCTAGTATTTTGCAGCCTGCGGAGAGCGGCTCATTCATCATTCGTCCCCCACCGTCGTCGTCTACCGCCTTGCTACTAAGGCACGTGGACTTATTTTGCACTGTGGAAAGACCCCCCCCCCTCAGCCACCCGCTCATTTGTCTGACCGCCGCTGCTTTTATGTGGATGTCTGTTACCCATTGTCCTCTCTGGCTGGCTCGGCCTCGGTTCTGTTTACACGGCTGCACAGAATGAGTCCTCCTCCTACAGCCTGCCCCGTGAATTACGTTTGCTCTCATTTGGATCTGGGAAGAGTCATCAGTATTAGTCTCCGCAGTGGGCGCAAATCTGTCGTTTCCCAACCACTCGCCTGTATGCAAGGGTGGTGGGGTGGGGGGGGTGGGGGTTACACAGTATACAGTATATGCATGAGTGTATGCATATAGTAACACTAATGGGTCATTTGTTGTGGTTTATATTTCTTTGTAAAGTACAGATTTTTTTAATTTATGTGTGAAAGGTGGTATTACTTCGTAATGTCTTGGTTTTTTTTTTTTTTTGGGTGGTGTTGCCTTGGAGGGGCGTAAAAAGTGTTTTTAGTCTACTGAAATACACCCCCAAGCCTATGTCCTCTTACTCAGGGTATCAAATCTTTCAAAAAGCACTTGGGATTATCCATAAAAGGTTCAAAGTCGCCGCTTCATATTGTGTCCCTGTCGGGAGCTGCCTCGGAATGGCAGACGTCATCGACCTGAAATATGTCAGTCGTGAGTTGTGATTGAAATGAATGTTTCTGCAACAAAATGGATGGAGATGTCCCTCTTCAAAAAAAAGTACAAAAACAAGAAAAAACAGCAGCAGCTCCCGACAAGCCTCGTCCACACTGTTTGTGTATTTACCGCCCACCAGGGAGCATCCACTGTGGTTATTGTGTGTTATCGCCACCAAGCAGGAGAATTCGTGTTTCGCTTTTGATTGACCCAATGTGTTGTAATATAGGAGAGCCGAAAGAAGACTGAGCTTGTTACGTCATTTACCTTTTCTGCTGGAGTCATTTCAGAAGAAAAGCCCATTTTCTTCTTTGGCGCTCTGGATTGTACTCTCCAGCTTCTTTCAGCTGTCTTGGTGTGTTTCTTGAAGGGCTTCTGTCTATGAGGAAAAAAAAGAAAAAAATCTTTGATTTAATTTTCATTTTGTGTAATTTAACGTCCAGGGATGAGGAAGGTTTTGATTATTTGTTTGGCTTTATTGAACCTCCATTTTTGGGGGAGCAAGTGTTTAAATGTGTACATTTTGAATGTCGAGGTAGGGATGACTTCAAAAAGTCAAAATTTCCGCTAATGTTATTTTGAAGTCCAAAATCAGGAGTGTCACAAGCGTGCTCAGTTACAGGAGCACACGGAAAGCTCACAGTGGGGAGCGCTTCTATACTCGTTTCCAGACCGGAAGCAGTCCCACATCATTTGCAGCGTTTTCCAAGAACAAATTTAAGTTAACAATTGAGATTTAATTTCTGGTTGATCGTTGAAGGGTGTGCAGGAAAATGCTAAGGTTAAGAAGAAAACAAAATGGTGAATATCATTTTATTTTCTTAGTATTATTTTTTTTTTGTGTGTTCTAAAACTTCCCTTGACGGAGGTAGCTGTGACAAGCAGGAATCAATTGATGTATAAAAGAAGAATATTAAAGCAGCAAATATTATTTTTGGTGTTTGTACAGTTCAGCTCTCAGAGTTCTAATGTTGGCCTTACTGTCTCTTCCCCCTTTTGTTCATGTTTTCTCAGTTTCTGCACAATAATATTTTGCAATAAATATGGAGCACTTTTTTAAGGACATCCGGCCTCAGGATTCATTTGTGTGAAATAAAGATGAACTCTTAATAAAAATAATTTCAGTTCGGGAATACACTTATTGCTCAAAGTGATGAAAACATGGTTGAGCGTCAGGCTGCCACAGTATCTCTCTAAATAGAAAACAGTGCCATCTTGTGTTGGCGATGGGAACATCCACGATTAAAAAGAAGCCCGTTTTTTCTGCAAATGAGAAAAACACGCCAACATTTTACCCCAGTGGTCAAGAAATTATTCATATCATCGCTGTGGATTAATGTTGCTGCTGAAAATGTTCCGACAAAACAAAATAATTTGCATCCGCCTTCCTTTTTCAACAGGTCGCCATGTGTTCTCGCGTGTGTGTGCGCGCGTGGCCGAAAGAGGGCACCATTGCCTTGTTACTCACTCGGACACCATAGCGACGTGATACTGTCACTCCGAAAGCCTGTTTAAATGTTTGCCGTTCACATGATGAAAGTTAAACTGTAAACGTACCAATGTTATTTTATGTTTTCCATATTGTGACAGAGTACGTGTTACAATAACACAAGCTTTTACCAAACCACCACCGTAACTACTGCCTGCCTCTACAATCCAGAGAAATCATACTTTGACCGGCCGATTCCAATGAGCAGCCTCTTTAATAGAACATGAGGTGAGTGATTAAAGGCCCTGTAAAGGGAATTTGTTTCTTTTAAATACATTTTACATGCGTTAAGATCATTGCTGAAAAAATAGAGAACTACGTCGCTCTCAAGTGTCGATATGAGCATGATTGTGTTTCGCCCCTCCCCCACTTTATATGAACTTGAGCCCCTGCATTGTATCAGCACAATCAGTTAGTTAGCTAGCTAGCTATGCCCACACCCCCAAAAAAATGCATCTTTCTTCTTGATAGTCTGCTAGCGTGGCCGCTTAATAGCCCCTCAATGTCTGCCGCGAGAGCACACATCATCCTCAGAAAGGTGGAATAGCAAGGCACATTTTTTAAAATTAAGTCTAACATGACAGCCACTGTGTGGACAGAGGCTTCCCACTGGTATGGCCACTTTAGAGTGCCTCATTATTGAGGTGTGGAAATGCCAAATATATTTTCACAGCTTGAACATTTATTCATGCGTAGGCATAGGAAAAAATGTTCGGGGAAACTAGCATCCATTTTCCAGGTCAAGTGGTATTTGATTGACAGGTGAGCAGGGGGAGATTTCAGGTTGCTCATGCTATACAGAGTGACACGGGAATTGATTTTCACTCCCGTCCGTTCCTTCCCATTCCCACAGAAAAAAAATCCCATCCTGTTCCCTCCCGAATCATGCTTAAAAAAAATCATAAATCTGTCCTGTCCCTTCCCGGTCAAAATGATGCCGATTCCATCCATTTTGGAGGTTAACTCGAATAAAAAACAACAACAACAAACAACTCATAGACTCTCAGAGGTTTTTTTACTACTACTGGATAATCCCGCTCCCGTCTGCTCCATCAAAATTTTAAATCCCATACAGTCCCAATTTCTTGATTAAGGTAAAGTTGACTCCTATCCTGAGGGAATCCTGTGAGATTCCCCCCCAAAATTGTCAGCCCCTAATTTAGGGATATGACCACAGCATCTGAGAGCAAAGAGAATGGTTTGATTTTTCAAAAATAGGAAGCCTCTTTTTTGTTCTATTTTTTTATTTTAATATTTGCCTTTTTTTTTAGTCATTCAGATTTGGCAGGGTTGTTAACACATAATATTAGCTTCATTGCAATTAGGCACTCAGATGTCCGTGATGTGGGAGCCACTTTTGTGGTGTCATCATTACATAGCACAAAGATCTAGCAAAACTAACAAATGACATTGCTTAATGACATCATTGTCAGGACAATAATTTGCATTGTGCAATTTTTATATAATCAAAAGCATATTTCCCTTCTTTGTTTCCTTGGGCGGTGCAGTAGCCCATCGAGTTTACTGATACATGGACTCTCCCGAGAACTGGCTAGGAACCAGCAAGTCATGATGACGAGGTTTTGTGTATACTAGCACCAAACCCTGTTTTTCCATCAACAAGTTGTGGCGCTTTGCTTGACTCGCCATCTACATATAGGCACAAAATCCGCACTTGGTTCAACACCCGAGGAGAATCTCCAGAGGGAGTTTTGTTACAAGAAATTTCATCAGTAGTCAAGTACAGCACAAGTGTGTTGCCATAACCAGCCATCCATTTTCTGTCGTGCTTGCCGTCAGTGTCATGGGTGCTATCCTGCTGCTTTTGGAAGAGAGGGGTTTCCCCAGAACAGGTCCGCAGCCAGTCGACATGTCCTGTGATTGACGTGTCTTTTGTGACTGGAAAAAGGTTTCAAGGACCGTAGCCTTAACTTGAACTGGGTGTTGACCATTTTGGCTTGAAGTAGACATTTGGTTGGATGTCAGTGCCATCCATCTATTTTCTCAAGACCTTGTACTCCATAAGGTCATGGAAAGTCATCTGGAGCCTATCCCATCTGACTTTGGAACAGCCTGGACTAGTTGTCAGTTCATCACAGGACAGTTTTATAGCCCAGTAACCAACCATTCACAATCATATTCACATCTTTGGACAGTTTAAAGTCTTCAATGAACCCAACATATGTGTTGTGGCGATGTGGAATGTAGCCGAAGTACCCAATAAATCATCTGCAGAGCATTCAAACTTTTCTGTCCAGATACTAATTAGGGATGGGGAATACCGATACCAGGTGTCGGTTTCAGGCTGATACTGACGTTTTTCGAAGCATCAAGTTCTCATGACGACTGACGATACAAGTCTCCCATACGTATGGCGCCCCCGTGTGGCCATATCACTACCAGGAAGTAAATGGCATGTATGGTTGACAGACCGCTTTTTGTGTGAATTGTATCCTTGTCAATCCTCTCATATGCCCATTAAGTATATGCTACAGATGTTTATAAGGTTTATATTCATGCTTTAAGTGTATCATTAGTGTCTTGCTCCCAAAATGTATACGATTGTTTCCTAACTAATTTTGGGTAACAGTATTTCATGCATACACTTATTTTCCACATTTAGCTTCTTTTATCGACTGAGAAAACTAGAATGTTGTTATGATTTAGTGCATTAAAAATGATAATTGGAGCTGTCCTTGGTTTAATGATAATAAAAAAAGAAAAAGAAGCACGAAACGATAAATCATAGTGGCCGCTGTCATTTGCTCATTGTTCATGATCATTTGTTCTTTCCGGTTTCAATTCGCGATGGAAAATGGGAAAGAAAAATAAAGTGACTCATTCTTTTATATTTTTCTTTTTTTTAGTTTGTACTCCTACAATTCAAAATAATAATTCAAAAACGTCACAAAAAGCGGTTCAGGTAATAGTTGGATGGATGGATGAAAAACATTGTTAATGGCCCATATGAGAAATTGTGGTTGTGGTCTTGACAGATTGTGGCAGCTAATAATCTAATGGACTACAAATGCTCATATACAAATTTTGGGTCAGGTAGAGTGACCAATTAAGTACAAAAATCAAACTCAGACCTGTTTTCTATTTTGGTTTTTACGTGTTCCATTAAAAAATACAATAAAATAAAATACTCCACTCTATTTCAGCAGTGACACAGCTGCAGTTGTATTAAAAAAAAGTGTTGTCCCTAAATAGGACAATCATCAATATAATACCAATACAATAAATTACTAAATAAAAGATTATTTTCTGATTAAAATATACACAAGAGCTCCATTTGCATTGCTATTTAGCACACACGAGGAGGTGCACGTGAACACTTGTTGTACATGTTTTGTGAAGCTTTTTGTAAATGACAGAGAGGAGTGAGAAAGAAAGTCTCCACCGACCAGTATGTGCGTGCTTGGATGATGGATGCGTGTAGCCAGAATACAAAAATTGTAATCTCGTCATTACATTGTGCACAACATCACTCATGTTTGCTGCAAGATGAAGTTGAATGCAAACAAACAATTGTTGAATGCAAACAAAAAGTTTTATTTGTCTCACAATGGAGAAATTCCCAATTTACAGCAGCATAAATTATGAAAGGGAGAAAGTAGAAGACAAAAAGTATCCAAATAAATATAAATATAAGCATATTAAAAATGAGTGAGTGGGGGTGAGTCCTGGTTTTCCGTCTATTCAATAGCCTGACAGCAGTCGGCAGGAACGAGCGGCGGTACTTCTTCTTGTAGCATGGGTGTGTCAGTCTCTGTCTGAAGGAGCTGCACAGTGCTGTCAGGGTGGCCTAGAGGGGGTGGGAGGGTCTCTCCATCATAGCTGTTAGCTTAGCTAGCATCCTCCTGTTGTCCACCTCCTCCAGAGTGTCCAGGGAGCAGCCAGGACAGAACTCATAGCCGAAATAATCAGTAACTTTTTTAATGAAAAGAATAAATGATATCTGGATCGAGTGGTAATGGCGCATTAGTGGCGAGTGGGCCAGCGGCCCTTCCCATCCAGCACCTCCCAACGGAATAGCGCGACACACCAAACGAGATGAAAGGCGGCGTCATTAACGGAAAACAGTGATGCGTTCAAAGAATTTCAGTTTTTCGTGATATTATGTAAACACTGTCTATATGCCGCGTGGTTGCTATTCCTCAGCCCTCCAGCATGCTCAACTAAACACGCTTTTTGAAGAGGCGATCCCAAGTCAGTTCCGTGTGAATATGACAACAAAGATAAAATGGCTTTACAATACAAATAGTCCCCCCCCCCCCATATAAATCATGAGCTGTAATAGCTTTGCCCTTACAGCTTTGTACTAATGTCATAATAAAGCCAGTGTCCCGCCATGTTTGGAATACGGCTCATGTAAGACGCTGCGTCTAGTGATGGGTCGCCTTGGATCCAAACGGGCCATCTAATCGTGTTGTTTTTCCCTCCCTAGGCATCGTCCTCCCGGGCCGCCGGTTGCTGCGATGGGATTCCCACTGATGCAATACCGGCCAACTCTCGGGGTATGTCACCATCCTCTCGTTTCGTTGTCGCTCCCCGAGAAAGCTCGGCTGTGCTTCTCGCTTTCCAAAATGCTTTGGTTTGGGTGCAGTTGGCTCACACTGCTCCTCCTTTGGGAGCGATGGAAGCTGTTGTTTTTTTCACTCCCCGAAGGCAAACCCCACCCTGCTTTACTCTCTTTAACCTGGCTGCCGTTGCCAACCACAAATTACACCCAGCCCTCCTCCGTCCTGCCCTCATTGTAGTCAACCCCGCTGTTGTGTCTCAAGACGCGTTAAGAAAGCGGTCGTTGCGGTTTCCCGTCGGAGAATATAAGCGCCCCCTTGAGCAGATGGGTAAACTTGAGCGCGGCGTTTCTTAATTAGAGATCGAAGACACCCAGGTGACAGTTGCTGAAGGGGGGTTATTAAAGGCCCTCTTGTACGTTTTCTTCTCCTGCGCTGTGATGACTGTGGGATATTTTTTTTCTTTTTTTTTCTCTTATTTGACTCCAACAGAAGACACCCTGTACACACCAGAGCAACTTTGTGCCCGGCAGCTGCCAGTCCATGCTACTGTTATTTGCATAGGGAAATCCGAGTGGAGGCTTTGGTCAGTCCTCGCCAGACAATTCACATTCACCCCCTCCCCGCGTAGAACAACACACCTTTCATGACTTTCTCGCCACACCAAACGGGGGTTACGCATGGCGTAGAAAGCCCAGCGTTCGATGTTGAGTCGGAGGGGCTTTCATTTGCCTCTCATGCAAATAGCAACTGACTTACATGCAGCAGGGAAGACTCCATTCGGATAGGACCAAGAGACTTCCTTAGCTTGGGCAAGGATGAAAGTTTTAACCGTCAGATGAAAGGGCCAGTGCGTCTCTCCGGACACCCGTTGCGAACAAGGCAATAAATAAACAAGATGAGAATGTGATGACACCTGCACATTTTGCTGTTTAAAAAAAAAAAAGCAGACAGTGACAAACGCATCCTTGTGCATTGGCTGGAGTGATTTCCCCTGTACCGTTTTGGCAAGATGAGCTACTTCCACATGTAAACCTCCGCTGTACCGCAACACCCCCCCCACACTCAACACTCAACACCATTGCAGACAATATAGGTAAATTCATAATGAGTATAAATTAATGTAATAAAAAAACACTTTGCAGTGTTTATCACAGTACGTCGTTCATGTCCCAGCTATGTTGCATTTTTTAATAACAATAGTTTTTGAAAACACATGTTTTTTTTACCAAATACGAGAGCCACGGTGACCGATGAACTTTCCAGCCATTTATTGAGTGCTGAAAGAAAAGTGAAACCGAAACACGATAAAGCACACTTACGCAGGAGCGACATGTTGTCTGTCATGTTGAAACTGCCACGGGTTATCCTGGCACCACTTTTGCCTCTTCTCGCCCACTGAATCAATCAAACACTGCAGGATTTTTTATTTTGTATTTTTTTAGCCGACATCCACACCTGTGCATGGTCCTTGGCGTGGTCTCACAAAAACACAACTAAAAAGCCCTTGTGCATTAGACAGCTGTCTCCTTTGAAGAACCCAAAAAGCCTTAAAAGTGGTGACCTCCTACTTTCATGGCTTCGCCCGATTCGGCTTCTTTTTTGCCTTGCTAGCGCGCCGTTTAGCTAGCTAGTAGCTTACCGTGCTGCCTTCAATCTCTGAGTGCGAATCAATTGTATAAAGAGCATGACCAATTCAGTTTGGTGTTAATCGTCACAACGTTAGCATTATAGATAGACAATTGGCTTATTCTTTGAATTTATTGTGAGGCTCCACAGAAGAAAAGAGAAGCATGCGATGCTAACCATGGAACTAGAAATGGAAGTGACTGTGATATAGGCTGTGTCCAAATTCACAGGCTGCGTCCTCCGAAGGCGGCATTTTCGTCCGCGTGACGACACTTCAGGCGCCACTCGACGGCACGTGGTTTCAAAATTCACATCAAGACCTAAATTCGCCACGGTTTATGCGGTCCGCAGAGGCTACATGAGGAGGAGCCTTGAAGGACGCAGCCTACGAATTGTCTTCCTAAAATTTAGAAACCACATGCGATCGAGTTACGTCGTAAGTGACGTCATACGGCTGAAAAAAATCCGGCCGGAAATGCCGCCTGTGAATTTGGATACAAATGACAAGTCGACGATAATCAAATCCAACCAAATTGAGCGGTGGATCAGAATGAGCCATTGAATTGTTAAAGTGAGCATTATTACATTTGTAAATGCAGAATTCATTCAGTGCAGTTCTTAGATTGGATCTTAATATATTGCTGTTCCTAATGGAGTGACCAGTGACAGTTTGCCTCTGTTTTAGATTTAAATGAGACAACGTTCCAACCACGGCAATCGCGTGCTCGTTTGCTCTAAAATGTTGAGATATTAGCTCGGTTCGGTTTGACTGGGACACTTACAACGGCCCGAAAATAAAAAGGCTTGATTTCTGGCTCAAGCTACAAAGTTGCACTTAACCACATCCTCTCCTCACTAAGCCTCCCGTGCACCTAAAGCCCCCTCCGTTGAAATCCGTACTGTAAATGAAAGCTATAAATAGTAAAAATCGGAAGACGAATGGGGAGTGTCGGTGGTGTGATAACGCAGGCGGGGTGTCCATTCACCGAGGGTAATTAGAAAGATCCAAGGCCTGCTCGTCTTTGCCTTCTCGAGTGTGTGTCGAAGCTGTGTGTACGTCTAAGGAGGCTGAGGTCCAGCGCTGTACCAGGCAAAGGTTTCCACCAAACTCTTCTTGCATAACTCAGCGAGTGATAACACCGGCGCATTCCTCTCAACACACATCACAGCTGCCAACATCTTAGCTGTGTTGTGCCTTTTTTTTTTTTTTTTTTTTGCCCCTCAAAGCTTAGATTTCAATACAGTCTATCCCAGATTTGACCGCATGCACTTCAGGGACTAAGTTTCCATTGCGGACTTAAAAGAGGAGAAAGGAAATTCAGTGTTTGAAGCAATGCCTTTTCCCATTGTCTTGAGGAGACATTTGAGTGATTTTCAAAGGCGGGAGGTTCATCACGAGGTAGGTCAACGAGGGTTCAAGCCCAATAGGAAGTTGTTGTGAAAATGGAACATGGACGCAGTTGGCTTGTGGTTGATTACGTTGAATCGAACGGCACGGTACGCGTAGCATCTGGGGCTGCGCGGTGTGTGAGTGGTTAAGCGCATCTGCCTCGCAGTTAGGAGATGCGCAGTTCGAATATTTGCTTTGGCCTTCTCGCGTGTCGTCTCGGTGTGTTCTTTCCGCGCTTGCCTGTGTTCTCTCGCCGCGTACTGTGGCTTAATGTGAGTGTTTGAACCTGCGAATGTTTCCGTTTCAAATGCTACATGTTGCAAACAAAAACATGATCCTTGAATCCAAATGTTATCATATGGTCGCCCGCGTTGCCGGACACCCACGCACGCACACACACACACACACACACACACACACACACACACACACACACACACACACACACACACACACACACACACACCTCTGTTTCAAAATCAAAAGGCATTATATAAGGCATATAAGGCAAAATATTATTTAAATAATATTTGAATGTAAACAAGATGATTTCTGAAGTCATGTAGTTGAAGTCAAAATTGAATAAAAAAAATGTATTTTATAGTGTTTTAGCCAAGTAACTCGCAAGTTTGAAAATTGGCAACTCGGTGTCGTTTTGGTTAGTGACCAACAGGTGGCACTGTAAGGATCTCCCTGCAGCTGCACACCTGTTGGTCGTTATGCAATTACCGGTAGCTGTATAAAAGGACTCCCGCCCGACCACTCATTGTCGGGTCATTGTTTGTTTGTTTGCTGCTGTCATGTTTGTTCCGGTCATGTTACGGTTAGTGATAGTTTTTGCTTCAGTCATGGTTTTGTTTGATACTTTGGATTAGTTTTGGTTGTTAGCACTTTGTTTGTTTTGGATTCAGTTTTCTGTGTGTTTTATTAAATACAATTTGTCAAGTTTCACCCTGCTCCTCCCTCCTGCCTGCTTTTTGGGGTCTACCAGCACCTCGCAACGTGACACTTGGGTCATGTGACTTCTGAAATTTAGTCAATACTTTGTTGCTATATGGCAGGGGTGTCAAACTCATTTTCGTCGCGGGCCTGATTTTTAGTTACAGTTTCCCTTGGAGGGCCATTATGACTAAAACCATATAAAGAAGTCAGGAATAACGGTTTGTTCACCTATTGTTTAAGTTACTGAAATGAGGCGTTTGGTCACAAGTTATTAGAAATGAGAATTTGAAATTTTGGTCCAGATTTTAGCAAGCATCATGAAACTTGACATCTTTGATTTGCTTTCGCGGGCCACATCAATTGATGTGGCGGGCCACATCTCGCCCGCGGGCCTTGAGTTTGATACCCGCGCTATGTGGTATTTAGTGACTTCGGGTGCAAGGGGTGGCGGTGATTTGAATAGCATGTGAGCTCCTCATGTGAGCATCATGACCATTTCCTGCATGATGTAGCTAAGAGAATTTGCCCTGGTAATTATTTGTGAGTTGCAAATGAGAATGGCTAACATGCGGCTTATATTTATATTTATTTACATACTTTTTGTTCTTCTACTTTCTCCCTTTCATAATTTTGCTGCTTCAAATTGGGAATTTTTCCTTTGTGAGACAAATAAAGGTTTTCTTGTCTTATCTTATGAGTAAGGCCTTATGGTTTAGGCTCATCATGTCAATTGTCTTTGAAAATATATTTTAAAAAACGGTGCACAATGTGGACGATTAGGTTGAGATGCAGTGATACGTGATTTTTGTGACTGACACTTATTTTCTTTAGCATTTTTTTTTCCCCAAACCGTAACAACCGATACATCTCTGCAATTTATTCAAACAATTTAATGCCTTGAACAATACTTCAAATTAATATGGAACACCTTTGTTTAGCATGTTGCGGTGGCCTTCGACGACCTGTGGAAAATTCATTTTCTGCCGCTGCGCCAAATTGTCCATCGCTGTCAATGCGA
Organism: Hippocampus mohnikei; assembly: GCA_026261675.1. Lineage (NCBI taxonomy): Eukaryota > Metazoa > Chordata > Actinopteri > Syngnathiformes > Syngnathidae > Hippocampus > Hippocampus mohnikei. Next base: position 3,473,366 of record JAKGUB010000284.1, on the reverse strand, counting down.
ATGCGAATGGCTGTTTTGTGTATACTGTATGTGCCCTGCAACTGAGTAGCGGACAGTCCGGGATGTTCCCCGCTTCTTGCCCAAAGTCCAACAACATTCTCTAGCTCACCCATGACTCTCGTGCTGATAGAAAATTGATTGGCTGTGCGGATAGTTGCGTCTGGCGTGGCCCTGATGGGACCTCCTGTGAGTGACTTTGCCGAACCTGAGTTGCTTTAACCGCACCTTCCTGCATGGCTAACTTCCAGGATGTTGATTCAGGATCTATTTCACAGTAACTCTCTTCCTCAATGATCAAAGATTAGACTCGGTAAACACGGCGCTATTTGCAATTCCCTGGCCATAAACCATCAGCGTCGGACCAGCGTGGTGTGTGCACTCGCTCACAAGTGTTACCCGCTCCCTCAACGCTTCCTTTTGCGCCAGCCGAGCAACAGCCGGTATCCATGGCTGCCTCTCTGCCACAGGGCCCCGCGCGGGACCCCGGCGGCACATCTCACCGCGTGCTCGCGATTGGCTTGGTCCCGTCCGAGACAGCCGTCTGGAGACTGCGATGTTGACAGAGCTCAGATGAATCCAAAAGGGTGTGCGGAGTTGTAAAAGTGGAGCCAAGCTCAGAGAAGACCCGCCAGCTGTCCGCGTTAATGTGACAGGAGCGCCTTTTGTAAAGCACCGAAGCACCAAAGCTTGCCGTTGAATCCTTCCTGATTCACGGGAAAAAACCAAAAAAAAGAGCTGATCATCATTATAATGCACTTTACCACAGGAAAAAAAAAATCTACTTGGGCCTTTGAGTCGTTGGTCACGGGGTACCAAGCACTGAATTTATGGCTTGGAGTTGGTTAATTATCTCATGAGGGCAGTTTGGTTTAAAATGCCAAGATCCTATGCTTTCATGGGAAGACAAAGGAAATTAGAACGTATTCATGTTGGAGAGGCTGAAACCAGTGGATTTAGATTTTTTTTTAAAAGAACACCCAAAAAATGCAGGATCCGCATTCAACATCTCTCCAGATAGAAGAGGTGGGCGACCTCCAAAAGCGTTTCTGATGTGAGGCTTTTTCTTCCACGGCATTCATGGCAACACTCCGAGGTTGTAATATATTCCGCCTTCTGTGTGTTCCTAAGGTAACTCTCCAAACACATTAGCATGGCAAACTACCGGGACAGTGATGAGTTACGGTGCAACAGGTTTGCAGATTAACCTTGCATGTGCTACAAAGAGTCATTGGAGCCCACGCACACAGTTTTAAACAAAAAACATTATTTGGTCTTAGCGTCAGGTCTTTTTTGTGCTGCACGCACAGGAAGTCATGAACAGGTGACGCTCCAAGTTGGTAACTGGTCCCAGCGGGACACCTCCTGGCTGTGTGTTCACCTGACCCCCACCGTTCCCACCCCCAGAGAGCCTTTTATCTCACAAACACATCTTGTATCATTAGCGAGACCTGCTGTTACCCCGTCGACAGACCCCGATGATGCACCGGATGCGCCGTACGCGCGCAAGACATGCTAGACTTTGTCAGGAATGTTCTTTTCGCCAAGTAGCCTGGGGTATAATGTAAATGCGACATTTCGCCGCCGTCCTGGGAAGAACACGTGTCCATTTTGAAAAATGATTTTTTTACAGGCAATGGGATGTCTGCAACGCGGACACCCCATGAATGCGATTTTTTTAATTAACAAAAAACAAACAAAAAAGGGACATGTGAGTTTTTCACAAAACCGTGACGATTTATCGGATGATCATGAAAAGTTGACACAGCAAACAAAAATAAAACTGCAAATTATCCGTCCATTTTCTAGGCCAATTATCTTCGATAGGCTGCAAGCTGCAGCTTAGGGCGTGACAGAAAGAGCACCAAAAAAAAGTTAGACCCCACAGACACACTGAAATAATGGCGCCGTGGTAAATTTGCAAATGCTGACTCACGACTAGGCGGGGTTTACTGTACACTGCTTTTAGGACCTAAATGTACCATTTTCTGCAGCATTTTCTGCGCCCCCGCCCCCCCTTTCTGTTCCCGGTCTTCCCTGAGCAGAGGCAAACCTCACACCATGGGACCTCTTCCCAAATTTCTGACCCAGTAAACGAAGACGTATTTGCACCCGCCGTGGAAGTCATTGTGACGAGTCGCTCATGCTAGCGCTTCAGTAAACACATTAAGCTGCGAGCTAATTACAGTCTTTTGAGCAGCCAGGTGGGCAGGTGTGTTTGGAGATGTTACACGAGGGTCCGAGTGCTTGACAATGCCTTTGACTGAACACACACAAACCATTTAAAGCCTGACAATAAATACGAAATGTGCCCGAGAGGCAGGGCAACGGGTCTTGATGTTTATATTTGGACACAATGAACGGCGGTGACCTTTTGGAAAGCTTTTCCGCACGTTTTCCTCACAAACCGCCGCGTCTCACCTGCTAATGTTTGAAACTCGCGGCGGCTTTTTGGGACTCGCTGCTTTGGGACAGTTTGCGCGCGTCTGCGCTTGGGAGACGTGCAAGAAAACGTGCGATCCTTTTGTCTGTTCAAATGAATCCCGTCAAGCGGTTACATCTCTCGCTTTGATTACGTTGGGGTGAAAACCGGCCATATTTAAAATTTGTAGACCATCGAACAAAATGTGACACAGAAGTGTCACATTTATAATAAACAATGGCCGTTTACCCACTGCAGAAAATACAGTCTAATCATTTTTAGTCAAGATTCTAAAAAAGTAAAAGCCCATGAGTCATACGGTGATCATATATTTTGACGGGCGGGTAAACAAGGCGATTATGATAAAATGCTACCTATATGATGCAGTACAATTTCATTAAAAAAAATTGGTGATCTTAATCGCTCTCTAAAAGCGTTGAGCCTCATCTTTGTCAGATTAGCAAAGTTATTGCGCCCACCGGATGTCTTGACCCCATTTGAACTCTGTTGCGAGCCAAAACAGCAGCGCTAACCAAAGCCCGAATTCAAGTTCTTGTACAATCATTTATGAGGTGGCATTCTTTACCGACTCTTCGCCGTTTGGTTTGGCGAAGCGGACATCTGATCTCAAAATGCTTGACGATTGCTCGTACTCTTTGTGACGGACATCAGGCAGATGACAACAGTTGGACCCGAAACCTGACAGTCAGTCCGACGGGTGTGTTTTGGAATAGGATGCAGCAATAATTGCTATGCTTCAATCTGCTTTTCCATAGCAAGAGATTAGAGCGCAGGATGGCACCATTTACGCACACACACACACACACACACACACACACACACTCACACTTGCGCACACACTCGGAGAGGCTGAATCCCGAGAGGCCAATTAGACAATGCTGGTGGCAGGAGGCAAGTCGGGGCAGGGCCGCTTGTGCTCGACCGCTTGTGCTCGCTCTTCTCCCTTGGTGATTCTCTGTCACTGGGAACTGACATGATGCTTGCATCACAAAGCCGAAAAGTGAGTTTTTGGAAGTGCACACAAAGGGCCCCTCCCGCTCGCCGTTTTTCAGTGAGATACGGGCTGAAAGCTTTTATTGACCATTTTTGGTTCATCCCGAAATGTCGCCCGTAAGCTGAAATATCGCTAACTTATTTTCAGTTGTGTACACTTTTGTTTCAGGCGCCAATAACCGACAATTAATAATATCAGCCGTATGATTGTTTATGACAAAGGAAAATGTTGTGTCATCAAGTGCGACCAGAATCACAAAAACGTTCTTTCCGGGAGACAATTTCGAAGACAACGCAACGTCGTGAATGCTCGCTTCAGAGAGACGTTGATGACAAGTTGTCTTTCTTTTGAGTTTGCGGTTATTTATGCTTATTCGTACCTGAAACAAAAATATACCGATAGCAGGCAGTCAAGGAGTGACGCGTTTCTGGGGGACACTCAGTGTCATCATGACTTTCGTCCCGTCTTGTGTCCACATAGAGTGGTACCTCTACTTACAAAATGAATGTGTTCTGGAAGAATTTTCTTAAGTAGAACATTTTATAAGGAGAGGCGTGTTTCCCATGTAAATGCCCTAATGCGTTCCAAGCCCCCCCCCCCAAAAAAAATTCAGACCTAAATGTTTTCTCAATCATAAAAATGCATCAAAATATGTAACAAATACATGTTACAATTAAGATTATTGCACAATAAATGAGAGTCGTGCATAATGTAGAAAAAAACAAAGTGAATTTCACCTTTAACTGCATCCTCATCTGGGTTTTTTTTTTGCCCTCTTTTGTTCATGTTCTCTCTCAGAAATGGTTTTTGCCTGCCGTTTTGTAAAAAACCATTTGCTTTTGTCGGCTTTCAACAATCCTTCGAAATAGTCCGAGGCAAACATCAGCATCGTGAGCGATCGCCCGACTGGTGAACACTTTTTCTGGGTGATTCGCATTTACGTAAAACTATCAGAACGCCTCATGGCCCGAGATGTGAATGATGAAGACGCTGCATCGGCACAGATCTACCTATTTATCTACCTACACACATAGACACACACCGTAGAGGTCCTTCTTAGCCAATGGGATGCCAGGATGATGTTCGATAATAGCCAATAGCAGAGCAGCTATAAGTAAGGTGCGTTCAGGAAACTCGGTAGCAGGCCACACTGTATTTTTTACCTTTCATATCTTGAAATGTCTTTCGTAACAAGAGGCAATATTATCCTGTGGAGACATTTCGTAACCTGAAAATGTCGTATGAAGAAACGTTCGTAAGTCGAGGTACCGCTGTACTTGGACTGCACGTGCGGCCGTCGCCGGCCTGCCCGTGATGCCGAGAGCGAGCTAATTGTCTGGCAACGAGCAAGGCGATCTGTCTAATGAAGGCCCTTGTTTAAACCTCACACCTGGGCCAAGTCCTCCAATTTCCTCGAGGACAATTTGAATCTCTGTAATTATCCTGCCGAGAGGAAGACAGGTGGAGAATACAACAGAAAGGCCTCCACGGGCAGATGCTGCATTTTCAGCAATGAGGCCTTTCCTTTGAGGGGGGGTCAAGAATGTTTCTGTCGTTTTTCACTTTTTTGTGTGTGTGTGTGTTTCTGTGGCCTTTCAGAGGCCACCGAAGGTCTAATTTAATTGTCATTAAACTGTAGGTGACTGTTGACTGCACAATATGAACACTCCGAGGCCTTTCGGGACGGGTTTCATATCGGTCCCCAACCTTTTTTGCTTGGGGAGGTTTCGTCATCGGCGCTTTCGTGAACAAATCAATGCGAGCAAGTGCAGCCTTTCTTTCTTTTTTTTTTTTTTTTTTGCCGTTCCATTTGCAAGCGATGCTTCTGACCAACCGACCGGGGTCCTTAACATCCTGCCTTGCGTGACCGGGCTGGCTAGATAGCCATCAGTAGCCAAATAAGTTGAGGTCAGTCTCCCGTGCGTCACCCCTCTCCTCATTTGCAATACAAATGAAATCCCAAACAAAGCAAACCTTTTTGGAGCCCGGCGCTTTACGAAACGGCCAGACTCCTCACAGGAGTGACTCGGTAGAGAGGGTGGAGAGGGGGCAATCGGTTACTTATAATTGTCTAGTTTGTGAGTGGTTTGTTGGAGTACGTTTCACCTTTATGAAATCAGCCTTTTTATTGACTTGAAATAAAATAATAAACAGGACCCTGCATTGTTACTTTTGTATGGGAGGGTGGGTGGGGGAGGGGGGGGGGCGACCCAGCCCACAGAATCACATTCGCTGTCCAAATCCATCGCTGCCTATTTGATTGTCTTTTGCGTCAACGTTGGGACTGTTTGTTTAACTGCGGGCAATCGGCTTCTTCCACATTTACCGGCGGAGTTTTGCTGCGAGCCGTGCCACACCCCGCCTGAAACAGGATATGGGTCGGCTATTGTGCTCATTGTGAAGAGACTAATCCGAACAATTCCACCTTCCAGACCGAAAGTGGCTGCCTTGCCCAGCATCAAGCCAAGCCCCTCTCAGGTTTTGGATTCGGCCCACCGTTTGTCCCCCTCGGGACCAGAGCTTTTGTTGGCCAGCGCCCCCTCCCCCGCCTCTAAATGCCCCAAACGGACCTCAAACCTCCGGTGTCGCTTTTTCAAGTTTTACTCACCTGCACTTTGTTCACCTGTTGATGCTGCCTTGGTTATGGTTGGGCCCAAAAAAAAAAAAAAGAAGGTGTGTGTGGACACAAAGGGAAGGCATTTCATGAGAGCAAAGGGCAGGTATTTCAGGTGGCGGACGACTTTTACAGCAAAAAAAAAAAAAAACGACGGCCGAAGATTTAAACTTGATGACGCGACATTGAAAATGTACGTTTCGTCGACCGGGCGTGTTTGCGGAGAACAGAGGAGGCCGTTCCCAGCAAGCCTGAGCCGACATCACACACAAGAAGGTATCTGGGGGGTTAATGGGGGTTGGGGGGAGGTAAGCGAACCGGTGAGGTGAGAGTCAGAGGGCAGCGGCGGGGTGGGGTGGGGTGGTGGGAGGGTCTCCGTTCTTCGTTGCCATTTGCTGAGACATTGCATCGGACACACCTGTAAACGCCAGGGGCCGAAGAGATTGGCTGCGACCTGAAAAATTACACCTGCGGGGCGGGAGGGGGGGGGGGGTCGGGCTACATGTAAACGAAGCCCTTTACAAATTCTGCCTCTGTCTTCTCGAGGAGCTTCACGGTTGAACACGGCCCAAGAGAAAGAAAGAAGTTTTGCTCGGGCGGCAGGAAGACGACGACGGAGGCGCTTTTCTTCCGGGGTTTGGCTTTTCCTCTGACATCATCCGGGCTGCCGTCTACCTGGAAGGAGGGACATCTTCTTACTCCTCCTAACCGCCATGCCAGTGTCCTTCAGCCAGAGCAGGAAAGAAGAGGACTAGCCAACGAGGGCGGCAAGACCCCCTCCCCATCCACCCCCCACCCCGACACAATGACGGCTCTTGTGTTGGGTTTCTGGCTCGGTGACCGCACCTGGGAAAAGCTGGGTAAATTCACCAAACGCGATCCCCTTCTTTGTCTTCGCTGTCCGCTTTTAAAGACGCGAGCCGCGCTCGGGCCCTGTTGCTCGGCGACGATTGCCGTTCAAAACTTTTTGTCGGTCGGCTAAGAGAGATCGGTAGAGGCGCTGCTGGCGATCGCGTTGCGGATAAAGCGTTCGCTTTTGGGGTGGGCGGGTGGGGGGTGTTTTCCATGTTGACGCGAAAATAACACGTATCGAATTCCGGCTCGGTTTAGCCGAAAGAAAAGCTCGGAAACAATAGAAGCCAACGTTCATTCCTAAACTGGATAGACCAGTTGGGGCAGGTAAAGGCAAACTGCCAGTCTTGTCAGAGGACATGAAGACGAGAGGCCGACTCCTTCTTTGAGATCATTTAAAAACCTTCCGCTCGACGCCGAACGACGGTATGAAATCGCTCGTAATCTCTCCCGCGACAGATAATTAGCATTCGCCGGTCCGCGTTGTATAAGTCGATTATGTCACAACTATGCTCGACAACCTGTTGAACCGACGCGACTTTTCTGCTGAGGTCATCTCGCCGCCTTCCCTTTCTCGGTTTTTGCGAAGTCTGAGCGGCGGCTGTTTGAAAAAGAGGAAGTGGCTGCGGGCCGGGGCGCAAGATGTCTGCTGCTCTGTTCGCTTTGGCCTCGGAGGTTTCGTTGTCGAGCTAGGAGACAAACGGCGGCGTCATCCTTATTCAAATGCATGGGGAATTTCCACCACAGAGCCGGTTATACTTTCTGGAGTCGTCCAAGGCGCTCGGAAGGTCGAGTTATTCGGATGAGGGCCGGAGGAGGGGGGGGGAGCAATTTGAGGAAGCGGACGGCAAAATGGAGGGAAAATGTACAGCGGAGGCTGCGGACCGAGGTGGAAGATTGTGATTGGTGGATGGTTCGTTTCTTTCATACACCTGGACAGAAAGCTGCTGGTCACGTGGGAGCCGCTTGTTTCAAGGGGGGGGGGGGGGGGGCTGAGCTGTGCTTCATTTGTTCGTACTTAAGTGGAGTTTGAGGGCGTTTCATGATTTATGGAAAGTAGTTACCGTCAAGGTGCAGTTTGATGTCCCTGATGGGGAGGAGTGGTAGTGGGGGGTCAGAAGGGCGGGGCCTTCACTGTAATATGGGATGGCACCATTTTAAATAATTGGCGATGTCACATTTCGGATTTCGATCATATAATGTTTATTTTATTTATTGATTTTTTTTTTAATCAAAATTTGAAATACACACTCAACTCAAATATCGCTCGATACAAATAACTTTGTAATTATTTCATAGTGGTTTGAAAATTTTATGTGTCTCACCGTGCTATTTTCGAAACGTGCCTTGGGACTACGGCTAATAACTAGCATTTATGCTAGTCTTGTGTTGATTAATGTGCACCGTCCCAATTAAAATAAATAAATGAATAAACAGCCAAGTCAAGAACGCACGTAAGCTGAAAGGTGCCATTTTACATTTGGGAGGCAAAGCACGAGCAGGGTTGAAGCGCCTCGGTTGCCCCTCAGCGTGTGGGCCGGCCAAGATAACGTCCGCGCTTAAATAAAGTTTTGGGTTTCCTTTCCATTGTTTTCTCACAAAGAAAGGCGACTATTGATTAAGGGCCCGGCCGGTTTACCTATCGGGTTGTTCACTTGACAGCGGAGTCGCATTCCAGCACAGAGGGCAGAGTTACCTGATCACGCCTCACTTCAAGCTAGCAAAAAAAAAAAAAAAAAAGCGTGGGCAGCCGCCAGCGCTCATGACTCCCACCGGCGCCGCGCCGCCTCGTACAATGGGGCAAACTTTTGCCAAGAAGCGCAACCGCCGGCGGAAGTTTAATGGGCGTGAGGGCGGGCTCGTTACTTTGACCAGGTAGCCGTCAGCCTTGTCTAATCTTTTCTCACACCCTTTCTTTTCTCCCTCTCCCTTCCTGTCGTCCTCAGAGGGCCGCCGGCGGTGGCGGCGGCGGCGCTGGTTTATAATGCTGATGATTAACTAAATAGAGTTGTGGGAGAGCAGGTCTGCTCGGCTTTCTCATTTTGCTGGGGCCCGGCTGACCGCGAGGAAGACGGGAGTGTTCTCGGGCGAGACCTTTCTTCTGCTTCTTTTTCGGCCCCTGCCTTCCCGAACAAAAGTTTGGTTTGGTGGCGTTCTTTGCTCGCCGTACCTCTCCAAGACGGTAAGATTACAGGTGCCTTCTCCATTTTGCTCCCCCCCCCCCCCACCCCCGCCTTTCTCCCTTCCCCCTTCTCAACCCCGGGCTCAACTTTTGCCTTGCTTGCAGGGTGACGGAAAACCTTTCGACGTATCACGAGCATGCCTTTTTTTTTTTTTTTTTTGTAATCTAAGATCGCTGTAATTTTGTAACAAGATAGTTGGAACAAAGTGACTTCAACAAGATTTTCCGTTTGAAAGAGGAAAAAAAAATGTGGTGAATTTGATTTCATGTAATTTAGCAAGAATGTAGTTTTGATGGAGGGAAAAGAACCGCGCGGCGGGTAGGGGGGGGGGGCGGCGAGCCTTTGGCACGGTGCACCTGCGAAGTAGCCGCATTATTCAGTAACGGCGCGCCGTTTCGGTGACCTTCTGCATACTGGCTGGCCGCTCAGGTCGAGCTGAGCAGCATTCCTTCAGCCTTTCATCATTCCACTCACACAAAGACGACAGCATCAGAGGTCCCACCAATCGGGGTGGGGGGGAGGAAAAAAAAAGAACACCCCCCTCATGTTTTAGGCTGTCATTGAATGCCCGTTAACGCCGAACCAAAAGTTGTGATCGGAATTAAAAATTTTTTAAGTCCAATTCGAGTAACAACGCCCAATGGCTTGACTTCCTTTCAATGCGTCGGTATTTTGTGTGAAATGAGCAAGTGCTGCGGAGTACCGTGTGAAAAAGCAGCCCTTCCTCCCCGCCGTTGCCGCGCCGTAGCTTTCGACTAGTCAGAACAGGTTTGGGCAATCATTAACAACTTTTGTGGCCCGGTGTTCTGTGACAAGCCCGTGTGGGCTGGAGAGCGCAACGCGAGGCCTTCTCGAGCGGACGTCCCGCTCGAGAGACAAAATGTTTGCTCGCATTCGGCTCGCGAAGTTTGCCGCTCGCCACGTCGTTAGAATTAGCGGCAAGTGCCTCCGGGCTGCACCTGCAAACCTTCTTTTGAACAGTCACTCACTTTAGCAGCAAAAAAAAATAATAAAAAAATCCGCTATTAACAGATCATTCTTTGATTGTAAAAAAAAAAAAAGAACCCAAAGTGTTCGTGCACGTGCTGCAAAGACTCTCTTCTTCGGCTAACAGCCCAATGTAAACTTAGCCCCGCCCCCGACATACAGAACTTCGTCAAAATGTGCCACTTCAACTTGTAGTTTACTTGATCCCCATGTACAGTACTACTTTCCTATTAGACAGGTCTTTGAGACCATCTTGTGGCACCCAAAAAAAAAAACCCTTATGAGTAGCGAAGCACAAATGGAATCCAGCATAAGCGATGACACCCGTTTGTCCATCCCCCCCGGTCAAGGGTGACCATCTCCATCTTACGAGGCAGCATTGGATTACATGTCTTTTTCTAATACTGCCTGGTAATGATGATGATGGTCATCTGCTTGCGACCATTGCTTAAACGATACGAGCAGCGGGCGAGAGGGTTGGCAGCAGCAGCAGCAGCAGCTGCCGCCTCGTGTGAAGCGAGTCGGCGAAGGAGGCTCTCAGGATCCATCTTACTGGGCAGTGCTGGATTGTACTGTTGTTGTTCTAACACTGTCTGGTAACGATGTTTTCTGGGGGACCACAAACCTGCAGTCGCTCACACGGTCGCCTGGACAAATCTTCCCTTGAAATCGACTATTGGCCGCTGTGTGATTCATTGTACATTCATCGATATTGAGCCAGACGACGTAAGAAGGAGTTGGAATGAATACCGGGCCGTCGACGTGCGTGATGGGTGAACGTAATCTGATTCCGTCAGTAGCAAAAATGCAGACAATGTGCGAGCCCGATAAGCACGACCGTGACGGCGGCAGCGTGTTAACTTTTGTGACATAACGCGGAGAGGCGGGCATGCATCAAAACACCCGTCCTCATTTTGAAAATGGGAAGAGCGACACGAACATTCGAAAAAAAAAAAAAAGGCCTTGCGCAATCGCTTTACAATACAGCTTCCGTATTTGACTTCTTTACTCACCTTCCTGATTTGATGGGATTTTTTTTTCCTCTTGGCTCCAATGTCAACCCCGCCCCAGCTGCATAAAAGAAAAGCGGCACGTTGATCGTTCCACCGGTCGTGCAAGGCCATTTTTCTATTCTTCCTTTTTTTTTTTTGGTGCCGCGTGGCAGCCGTCGGTTCGTGCGGCGCATCGTGAAACTGAACTGAACGGAGCATGAGCGCCTCACGTGTGTGTATTTAAGGAGGGAGAATTACCCGTCACACTAAAGACGGAGCCGCACCTTTATGTACCCACTCGGCTCCATTCCCCAAGCCACCGGCAACACTCGTCTCGTTGTCAGCCATTGGCGGCGGCCGCAGAGCGAGGGAGGGAGGCTTGATGGCCTTTGGTGCTCGTGCGAGTCTGAAAGCGCCGCAGAATGAGGAACTTCGGTCAGGTGGTTTCTTCTGCACTGCTGCTGCTTCCTCAGAGGTGCCCCCCCCCTCCGCCCCCCCTTGCCAGCCTGTTGATTGGCGTCTTACCAGACATGGTTAGATGTAATTACTGGTGTCTAATACTGTCTGGTAATGCCGTCCATTAAATGGCGTTGCCTTCCGCTGTCTTCCTTCTGCTTTCTCGCTCTGATGCGTCTTCACGCGTGCGCCTTAGCGGACGTGACTGTGGAACCGTGATCCTTGCACTCGCTGGAAGCATGCAAGCAGGATTCTTCCATGTGACTCGAGTCAAAGTTTAACCTTTTTTTTCTTCCGTCGGTGCGTTTTTAAGACTTGGGGAATATGTTGACGGGTGGCTTGTCCCTCCGTAGAGAGACGTGTTGTCTACTCCCGTGTACTGTAACACAATACCTTCCGGGAACTTGGCTTTTCTCCAGGTACAGTAGATAAATGCAGACTTTCTCCTCGGGCACAATAAATGTCATGTGAAAGAAAATAGTGAATAAAAGAAATAAGAATGGACTTTTTGTGTCTTTGGATTATTTTGGTTTTTCTTTCTCTTTTTCTGAATCCACTTGCAACGTGTACTCGTTTCCTTGTCGCAGCCCCGAAGCGGCGCTGACGCTTTCCTCGTTGAGAGTGGAATGCCAACCTCCAGTCAGGTGTGGATCAGGTTACGCAGAACAGAGCCTCTTTTTCAAGCTGCCACGTACCCCACCCCCATCTGCCACGCCAGAAGCGCTCATTGTGTCCCACTGTCGACTGCACCTTGATCTTAAGGATAAGAATAGTGGTACGAATTAAAAAAAAAAAAAAAAGATCATTTGGATAACACAAGTACAGAATGATCTTATCATCACCTTCTTAAAATAATGGTCAAGTCATATTTGGACAAAAAAAAAAAGATGAAACTTCTCATGTTCCTTGCCACTCCTGCTAAAATCAGCAACGTCATACGTTAAACAGATCATTGAATTCCACCTCCGAAATGAAAATTGTTTTAGGATGTTGACAGCATACATAAATAGTATTCAAATTATTACTACTACTACTCAAAATATCCATCCATTTTCTGAATCGCTTTATCCTCACGATGGTCGCGGGGGCGGAGCCAATTCCAGCCATCTTCGGGCAGTAAGCGGGGGACACCCTGAACTGGTTGCCAGCCAATTGCAGGGCACACAGAGACAAACAACCATCCGCGCTCACAATCACACCGAGGGACAATTTGGAGTGTTCCATTAACCGACAGTACATGTTTTTGGAACGTGAGAGTACCCGGAGAAAACCCACGCAGGCACGGGGAGAATATGCAAACGCCACACAGGAAGGCCGGAGCCCGAATCGAACCCTGCACCTCTGCACTGTGAGGCCGATGTGCCAAGCAGACTAAATAATAGCAAATCATAATAATCATGTAAAACTAATTAATGATAAGACAATAATAGACTGGATTAATCATGATAATACAAACCTGAAACAATACTTTAAATGATCACAATTGTGACAACACTAAAATAAGTTATAATACGCACACATCACCATTAAAAAAAATACTACCGTACTCATAATAAATAGTATAAAAATATATAAATAAATAAAATAAAAGATGAACATGCAAAATAAGTGATGGTGATCGAAATAGATGAGAGCACAATTTTCACGGGTGCTGATTGAAGCCTTGGGTGGGAGGTGCTGTGGAGGCCATTTGCTATTTAGATTTCACTTGCAAAAACAAACCCAACTTTCAAAACGGCAGAAAACAAAGGACCATTTGAAGATGTCGCTTCCCGCTTTGTTGACATCACGCGACCGAATGACATTCCAGACCGGAGGAAAGCCTGCAGAGGATTCCTGAGCTGGTCTGTGCATGCTTGGAGCAATTGGAACAGATTCCTGCTTTTGACCCTTCCTGGCTGAGGATGGAGAGGAACACGTTCTGGGAGTCGAGAAATGGAAACATTTTAGGTATCCTATTAGCGTCATTCTAAACGTAACGCATTAGCATTATTTTTGAACATCCCCTCCTCGCCCCCCCAAAAAAAAAAAGGATAAGACGAGTCCAGTTGCTTCTTTTCAACTTTTGAGGATTACGTTGACTCGGGTGACTGAGAATCTAAAACCAATGTTGTTGTTACTACATTTAAACATGGAGCTGGGTTTGCTTCAGTTTGGCAGCTTATTCCCTTTGCATGCAGTGTTCATAGCGAAATGCTGTTTCTACACGGTTGCTTTGAACTCTCGGCTTCCCAAATTGCAGAACATAAAAGACCTCTCAAGGGTTGAAGATGACTAACATAGGATGGGCCTGCGGCACACGGCTGCTTCAAAGCAACGAGGTTGGGCACCAACCTATCCGTGTTTTTCCTGAGTGGATTCATTCTAACCGTAGTGGCGGGGGTTAATCTCGGGGCGCATCATTCTCCTCTTCGGGCCTAATTTGAGGCTCGATAGTGTATTTGCTTCCATATGAACATATACACTTTCAGATCAGCATTAAAAAAAAATGTTATCACCATGTGACAAAGTAGACTTGTGTGCTATTCACTTCATTGCAGACTTTTGTTTCCAGACTTTTTTTCCCCGTAACGCAACCTCAGCCACTATTGTAGCTTCTATTCTATGCACCTTATAATGCAGTGCACTCTATATATGAAAACAAATTTAAAATAGGCCTTATACTCGGATGCGCCTGATCGTCAAAAGTCACCAGAAGAGCACTCAAATAAGTAGTATTTGAAAAATCTTACATACTTTCCGGCACTGCCATCTTTCAAATCACGTCACCAAGTGGGGGTGAGCACTGACAGAGCCTGGGAACACATTGTGGTACCTCCCGCTCCCCATTGTCCTTCTGTAAGGAAATCAGAGAGCCAGCGAGCCAATTGAGGCATGCCTCCCTTTACTCGGTAACTTAACTCCATTGCCGCCGCGGCATTAACGCTCTCAGCAGGAGAATCCCCCCAAATAGCAATAATCACAGGTTGTGGAGGGACACCATTGCTGCAGGCGGTTCCTGGTCAAGTTGACATGACGTGGGAATGGGCCAATCCTCGCGGATACACACTCATGCGCACGTTTCATTTGAAGCCTCATGTTGCTTTGGTGAAGCTTTGAGGTCGTCATGCCAGCGTTTCTCGGTCTCGATTGTGAAAAATCTCACGGCATAGCACCAAACAAAAATGTCACACAACGTATGATGATCCCCTCTCAATTTACTCACAAGTGGACATATTGGTTGCGAAATAGTTGGCCGCAAAGGTGATACATTCCCAGGAAGCCTTGTTGCATTCGGTCGTACGAATGGCCACAGGTACCTTCTGCCATCTAAAGCGCGTGTAATTCTTCCGCTTGTCTTTGGACGTTGCTGACATATAGATGAGCAAAGATTTTTGTAAGTTATCAATTAAAATGGACTGATGAAATGCGTCAGGTAATGGGGCGGCCCTGTAGACAGTTATTACTTTTCTCCATATATTTGGAGATATTGTACTCTACTATATTGGCATCACACTGCTGCTCCCACTCAATAGATTTGAACGGCACCCTTTGCGAAAACCCCTTCCAAATATAGACATCATTTTCAATACAAATACATGGACACCATCTTGAGTACTACGTGCTGACGTAACGCTTTGAACGGGCCACGCGGTCCAATGGTTGGGTGCAGCAGAAATTCAAAGAGAAAAAAAGGAAAAGAAAACCAGTCTTCATTTTAGAAGAGTTTGTGTCTCCCGTGGTTTATTTTACTTAAAACGGCTTAAAATGTATCTTTATTTGATGGCACTAATATAAAATGTCCCTGCGCGCTTACCGTACAGACGTGCCAGAAAATTCTAAATGTGTATTGTGGGAATTTTGGGAAATGAAACGGCTAATGATCGCCCAAATATTACGGATGGTATGACGACGGCGTTTTCCTCACCAGAGAGGCACTCACGACAAAGCTTGTTCAACTTGAAGGTAAAGTTTGTAGAATTTAGCGCTAAGTAGTGGTGAACGAATGAATTGCAATGACTTCTGCTTGAAACGTGTGCATTTTGTAGCAGACGCGCTACGGTGCAGCAGAGAGACCAAACTTCGCTAAACTACCACCAATTACATCAGCAGGGTTGCAAACACAATGGCACCCCAAACGGCTTTTATGATTTCCTCAACTAACGTAGTAAGTGGATGGACTTTGTTAAACGTGCCGTTCGTATGATTTTCAAAACTACGTTGTCTAATTTTGTCTCCTTCGTGTATCTTTAGCAGAAACATGGCAGCGAAACATGGCAGCCTCTGTATGGGAGGAACGCCGGATGCAATATAATTAGCGATTACTAATTATATTGTAATTGTAGGTGAAGTATTACATTTAAAATGTTTACATTACGTTGAAGGGATATATTTTTTTATTATTATTGAAATTAAGAAGGGGGTTTTGAAACAATGACTAGTGAAAAATCTACACGCTATCCCTTTCATTCAAGAAGCCCTTTGGCCATAAAATACAAAATATTGGGACGGTATTTTCGGAGGTTGGTGTGGGCATAAATAGAGATGTCCACATATATTTTAGTGAATAGTGATTGCAGTTATCTGACATTTTGAGCAACATACGTTTTTTTAAAACACTGAGTGCTGCCTCAAGAGCCAATCTATCAAGTCCCCTTGGCTCTCGTTATTTACAGATACGTACATGTTTTGTCTCATCACATTACATAATGTTACACAGATAGAAAACTTGCAGATTCAGTTTGGAAAATGTGCAGGATTCTCACACGCAAACATTGGCGTGTTCGTCGCACATAGGCCTGGAAACTAACATTTTAATAATAATAATAATAATAATACATTACATTTGCAAGCGCCTTTCATGACACTCAAGGACACTTTACAACCAAGAGCAACAATAAAACCACAGATAAAATCATAAACAAGGAAGAGAAAAACACAACAGTTTGCGGGAGAGCAGCGGCAGCCAGACGCGCCAGCGTTCACTCAACCCGGAAGTTGACAAATAAGTGTCCCGCTTCAATTACAGCTTGAGTTTCAACAGTCGTCCTCATCACGCTGTTCACATTTTGACATCATGAGGCCAAGACGACGCCCAAACAATGAATCAACAGTACCTTGCCATCGTCATGCTTCACATGGGACGTTCTCGGACGGAAGCGGCCACTGAGCGTAGAGTGTCACAAGAGTGTCATCGGCAGGTTCCAACAGAGATACCGAGAGACTGGAAGAGTCACAGAAAGATGTAGAAGTGGACATCCTTTGGCCACATCCCATGCTGATGACCGCGACATTGTGAACAACGAACGCCCTGAGAAATCGGATGATGAATGCCACTCAGGGCTGTTCTCTGTCGATGACTCCCTGTATAACATTATTAATCCACTGACCGGGTCCCTACATGAAGCACACGGGCCTGATTTCGTCCTCATGGATGACGATGCTGCAGCTCATCGAGGTGGCATCATCAGGGAACGGCCGTTGTAGACCGGCGTACCTCAAATGGAATGGCCTGCACTGTCCCCAGACCTGAATCCGATTGAAAACCTGTTGCATCAGCCGAGTCGCCGCGGAGAGGCTCGGATCCCTGCACCCCCAGAACCTCAACGACCCGATGGCTGAAGAGTGGGATGCCATGCCTCCTCAGCAGACGATAAGTCGACTTGTGAACAGCATGAGATGTCGTTGTCAAGCTGTCGAGCTAACGTCAGTCTTGAACCAATTCCTTTCAGAGCGTGGAGCATCTCAGCTGGCTCGGGTTATTCAAGGACTTGTCAGAGGCAGCGCACAAGCCCTCTCCGTTCCTAGAGTCGGCCGCCATGTTTTGCCCCAATCTTTCAGCTACGGATCCTCGGCAATTCCATGATTGGCTGTCGCCGCAGATAACACTTCAATCAATCAAAAATCACCACTATCCTTCAGATTTTGTCTTAGTGATAAGCAACTCAACATTAGTATTTTAAGAACACAAAAACAGATGCTGAAGTAAAAATAAAATCTAATCAAATAAGAATGTTTATTTTTAGAACTGCATGCCTCAAATGGGAGCACCACCACCTTGGTCGCCGGGCACGGCCGCCGAAGGCCCGCTTGTGGCGACGGGCTTTGTGTACACATACAAACACACCCACAAAACTGGCAGATGGCAGAGCACAAGGTGGACGCGGTTGTAAAACAAGCCTGCTCTCTTTGTCCACCTGCAGCAGCCTTTAACAGCGTCTCTATCAGATGGCGGCTCTTTAGCAAGGTGTGGCTGATGCGGGGAGGCCCACTTCAAGGGCCGAGCCTCTCCCGGCTTACCACATTGGAATATTTTTGGTTTCCAGAGGTGGCAACTGTACTCGCACTGTGAATGAGTAGAAGTACAGATACTTGTGTAAAACTACAGAGTAGAAGTACTGATTCAACTCCTTCAGTAAAACAAAAACAAAAAGCAAAGTAAAATTGAAATCTTACTTTTAGTCATATAATGTATCTGTTTTGATGAATTGGCCCATAAAAAAATATACACGTTGCTTCACGTCAAATCTTTTCCCTCTTATTAAATTACATAGAGCTCATATTACCGGTAGAAGTGAAAAACATTGCTCATTGTGTATAAACCTTTTTATTCTCTTATCATGTGATTAATGCATTTTACCAAGCACCGAATCAGAAAATGTTTAGGTATTGAATTATTTTTACATGGATTGACAGCACTGATGCTATTTTTCAGTGGCTATTTCTGTCAAGGGTGGCCCGGTGGTCCAGTGGTTAGCGCATCAACCTCACAGTGCAGAGGTCGTGGTTTCGATCATGGCCTTCCTGTGTGGAGTTTGCATGTTCTCCCCGGGCCTACGTGGGTTTTCTCTGGGTACTCTGGTTTCCTCCCACATTCCAAAAACATGCATGGCAGGCTGATTGAACACTCGAAATTGTCCCGCCGTGCGAGTGTGAGGGTGGATGGTTGTTTGTCTCTTGTGTGCCCTGCGATTGGCTGGCAACCGGTTCAGGGTGTCCCCCGCCTATGGCCCGAAGAAAGCTGGGATAGGCTCCAGCAAGCCCCGCGACCCCTGTGAGGATAAAGCGGATCGGAAAATGGATGGGTGGGTGGATGGATGGAAATTTCTGTCAAGATCCCATGTGAGACACAAGGTGATGAAGGGATTCAACAACTGCTTTCCTGGTGCCGGATTTGCCCGTGACATTATGATGAACATGTCCCAATTGTCATGGAAGGAATGGTTGTTATGGCAAGTATTCAAGATCTAATCACAGCTTTGTGGCTGTTTTTAGTATAATTGTGGGGTGGCGATAAATGAAATACTAGCCAAAAGAAAGAGCTTCATCATTCTTTAAGTTTCCAAATGAAGTTATTTTGTGTATTTTTTTTTCCAAGTTAAATTTTTATGTTGACATTTTTAAAAAATATTAACATAAAATTTTTTTCCTCAACTTTATTTAGCAAATTTGTTAATAATCTCAGCAATTTAATAAAAAAAAATTCTTCTGTGGTCTCAAACTAGTTGAGATGGTCCAACAGCGCCTCTGTTGGTTATATCGCAACACTGCAATCCATTTTCCTTCGATGGCTTCAATCCAGGATGACTCGGCATTCAGTTCCGCCCACAACTCTTTACCCATCAGCTGACCGACTGTTTATGATGCTGATTGTCACGGATAGAAGTCAAATACCTGTTTGAGTTTTCGTGTTCCGACTGTAGATTTTTCACGTTTCTTTGTTGTGTGTTCACGACGCTGGCAATAGTTTGTATCCCAGAGAAGCTCGAGTCAAGCACGATGCTCTTTGGTTAAAATGACATTTGTTGCAAAATCATCATCATCATCATCATCCTCCTCATGCTATTATGACTACTACTACGTTCATGATGAACTCTTTGGCCTACGCTGCTACATTGTATTTTGATGTTGGTAGTTATGGTGCTGCAGGGAGAGCTGCTCCAAGCATTTGTTTTGTCGGTGGTACTTGGCGTAAAACAAAACAAAACAAAACAAAAACAACATCACTCATGGCTGACGCACTGCCGCTTGTAAAAAAAAAAAAAAATAGTAGTTACAATAGCTTTGACCCTTTGTGTTCAGACACAATACCGTCGCGTTGACACAACAGAGGAGGCCTCCAGGGAGTTAATATTGGATGAATTGAAACACAAAGTGGCTTTGCAATACAAAACTCTGCTGTGGAAAGACTGTCCTAGTGGCAACTGTTGCCATGGCTCCCACAACAGGGCAATCTGCCGATTCTTTACGTGGGTGGAGTGGAGTGGAGTGGATTGGAACGGAGTGGAGTGGACTAGACCGGAGTGGAGTAGGGGGAGGTTTGATGAGCGGCGGCGTGGCAGATGAGATGATTGTGCCTGTGGTTGTCCAGGCCCTGCCAGGCTGACGGGTTGAATGCACACGGTGGAAGGCCGAGTGGATGTATCGCGACAATAAGCTCACATTTTGCCCTTTCCTAGTTGCCGTGTGAAGGCAGAGATTGAATCGATGCCATTTATTGACCCCAAAATGCTCACGGTTTGAAAACGTGGCCTCAAAGTTCACGTGAAATCGCACCGTCGCCGTTTCCGTGTAAACAGTGAAAATGGACGACACGTGTGAGTAAAAGTAGTGACACCTCGAGATAGCCATGATGAGTTTTTCGAGACGCGACTTGGCGTTCGCCCGAGTTCTTGCTTTGACGTGAAAGCAAAAATTGGAGCTATGACGCCTGTGCGGCGGGGGCGTGTCAACCCAAATCAACTCACTTCACGAGGAGGAGTTTGGCCAAGAGTGAACAATTCCTCCACAAAGAGGCGTCATTCAAGCTGTTCAATGCCACTCCTCGTTGACGTTTCCTGTCAAACTAAACATGACATCACACGTGTATTTAAAGCAAGGACATCACTTTGTCTCAGCTAGCTTAATGCCAACACTATTTTCATGCCCAGCGCAATCTGACTGCCGGTGGGGTTTTCTTTGGATGCCAAAATCTGGTTATCATACGCACAGCGAGTTCAAGTGGACGAAAATGTGGAGTGCTTTCTACGCTTGTTCTTCCACACCAGACTTGCCTTTAAGCATGACTTGATGGCTCTTGCTTTGTGCACTGGGAACAGAAAATGAAACGGACGCCACACACTGTCGCTATCAGTCAGCGTCATCAAATATATGAAATGCTGCATACCGATGGACAGGGAGCGACAATCGGCAATCCCGCGGGGTCATCCGCCCTATATTTCTCAACTGCAAAGTGGTGGCTACTCTTTTGGGACATGGGACAGCACCTCAGCTGTACTTCTACAGCACATTACTTTGCTGGCCAACGTGGGAAATTATTTCCCCTTTTTAATTCGTTTGTACCGTGTTTATCTTGTTTTTAATGGTCTTTAATTGCTTTTTCTGGAGCTGTTTTTTTGTGTGTGTGGTTTGCGCAGGTGTGGGTGTGGACAGAACAATGAAGTCCTGTCCATGCGTCGTTCGCTCTTCACAAATTCACATATTTTTTGTTGCTGTTGTGTGGAGCAGCTGGAGCCGAAGCTCAACTATTCTCTGAGAAAAAAAAACTCCCTATTTGTGTTTTTTGTGCTCTTAGATGGCACACGATCAGACAGTTTGTCCCTATTCACAGCAGGGCGAGGTCCCGATCTCCTGCGAATAGCGGGGGGTGTTTACTGCATTGATGACTTCAGGCTCAGGCTCCACAGCCTTAGGAGTGCCAGTCTAACGTGTGACTGATTCATCGATGGGGTCTGTTGCCCCCCCCCAAAAAAAAAATTGTTTTCAGAATCGGAACAACCCGATTAAGACCGACATGTCTTCCCTGTATGGTTGAGTGTGCTGGTGCTCCTCTCTCTTTCAGAGTGAGCGCTTACTGCGAGAGAAGAGGATGCAAGCGGACAACCAACAAGCGCAGGAAGGGCTTCAAAGTCAAGTGATGTGAGACCAAATTTCCGCGCAGCTCCCTCCACTTCACTTTTAATTCATTTGAAAGACACCTTCAGCTCTGCAATTTTTATTGTATTTTTTTTTGTAAGAGTTAGATATATACCTTCTTCGTAAAAACACTTTACGCTGTACTTTGAAATATTTTCCTGTCATGTACTTCTGATGTGCGATTTAGTCTCAAAGTCGGTTGAAAACAGGTGTTACGGCGCGCTAACCGCTAACTCTGTCGTGCTACACGGGAAGCCGAAAATGGAAGGCGTTTATTCCGACAACCTTCCGTGTGGATGTGAAGGAAGAGCGAGAGGCTTTCTTTGCTCAGGAGGCGGGTACGGATTCGATATATCTATTATCCTCGAATGCACGCACGCAACACTGGTTGAACAGGATTTGTGTTTGGTTAGCAAGCTTCAAAATCAAACAGTAAAAAAAAAAAAGAATCGTCGTTGCGAGGCAGTGTTCACACAACAGGTGCCGAGGTGACGGTTTCAAAATAATGCACTTCACCTCCCATAAGGCCCTGATAAAATCACTTGAGGAACATGCTGTTGCCATAGCGATGAATAAGCAAAGGGGCAGGGCCGAGGCACAAACACTATTAAAATGACTACGCCAAGGCGAGAGTTACACTCTTAATGTAAGAATCGCACCACGGTCCCAACTCCAACAATCTCTCAGGCAGAACCTCTGAGTGTGAGCTCCAAACGAAAAAGACAAAAAGGCATCAACAAGTCTGCTACTCTCTCAAGTGGTGCGATGATGTGTGCACGTGCGCCCCCTGCTGTCTCTACCTGCAGGCCATGCAGAAGAAGAACCCGCTGTCCAGCCACATGGAGGAGGAGACGGGGTGTGGTCCACGGAGAGCTTCACCGCTTACGTTAACGACCGCTTTCAGGTTGCCAAGGATGTACCGGGGGGACCTTCACAGTGAGTGCGGCTGTTGTTGTCTGGTGGCTCGCAGGGACCAATTAGCAGTCAGGGAATGAGGCGGACTCAATGTGCTCTTAATTGAGGTGAAGGCAAGGTTGGTTGAGCTCATTTCTGTCTTCGTATGTTTTACAATAATGATATTCATGATGGGCGGTCCGGTGGACCCGTGGTTAGCGCGTTGACCTCACAATGCAGAGGTACCGGGTTCAATTCCAGCTCCGGCCTCCCTGTGTGGAGTTTGCATGTTCTCCCCAGGCCTGCGTGGGTTTTCTCCGGGTACTCTGGTTTCCTTCCACATTGCAAAGACATGCTGATTGAACACTCTAAATTGTCCCTGAGTGTGAGCGCGGATGGTTGTTCGTCTCTGTGTGCCCTGCGATTGGCTGGCAACCGGTTCAGGGTGTCCCCCGCCTGTTGAATAGTCTGCGGCTGGATGGATGCATGGCTTGTGGAGCGGCCGATGAGAAGAAAGGTAGCTTCAGCGCCGATACGTATGTGGAACTGGGAGTCGCCGCTTGGAATTGAAGCGGATTTACATGGGACAGGAGATGTGAGCTCTTTTTCGTCAATGGACGCTACAACTTCTTGTTTGCTTTCAAACTTAGCTTGTAGCAGACGTGCACATTTTCTCTGATCCACTGGTGAAAGGACACTTTGAGTCTCTCCTCTTTCATCTAGAACTGCTTCAAACAACAAAATGGATGCAGAAAAAGTGGTTACGATTGCATGACTGTCTGTGTCTTATGTGTTCTGTTGTATTATTTTGTCATTTTATGTGAACTGTTCTGTCGATGGCGGCGCGGGTACCCGCAGCGGCTCCTCTCTCTCCTGTGGTTGCACTGCGGTTGAGAGGGAAGAAATGTCATCTGTGCTGTATGTTGCACATCGAGCATATTTGACAATAAAAGCTGACTCGACTTGGTTTTATGCACAAGGGCATCCAATTTTCTTTTTTTGTATGCTGCTCATCTTGCTCTGGGTGTAGCGGGTGGCTATCCATGCCGCTTACAGCAAAGTCGGATGAATGTATCACTAAAACTGTATCCATATAGTCATTTTCTGTAATGCTTATATTTCCGGTCACATGATGAGAGTCATTTCACACAAGAGCGTGCAGACAAACGGGGATGGTTCTGACCAAGTCTGTCCGCAATGTTGCTGCAATTCTAACCATCTCGGCTTTCTTGCTGACTCATCTTGCATTAATCCCGCTTGGAAATCAGAATGTGAAGAAGCATGGAAACGCAACAATCCGCCACAAGCCATGGCCTCCAAGGAAGATTGAATGCATCAGAAGAGTTGTTTTTTTGTTTTTTTGAGACAGGCGCTCGTGTCAGAGACGAAACCAAAATGCGAGGCAGCTGACAGGAAGGAACAAACAACCACACTGTGCTTCAACGTTTTTTTTTCTTCATTCTTCAATTCCTCTTCAGACGCCCGAACACCATTGACGTGCCGGCCTGGATGGAAACAGAGTACGTACTGGTGGAAAAAAAAAAAAAAAGAGGGAACTAGAGATTAGCAGTTTGCCCCTCCTCCTCTACTCATTTGCCCAATATCCTCTTTTAGGCCCTTTTTGTATCAGTTTGCGCCTGGTTGGAGTGTGGCAAACACGCAGTGGGGAGATGGCGCTCACGGCGACGCGGCGGATCTGACGGACCGAGCGCAAGAGAGGAAGCGAAAACCTTGTCCGTGATGGGATGCTGCAGTGTGACCCAGAGGCACAGCAGCGTGGACGAGGTGGGTCCTGATGAGATCGAGCTCCTGGAACTCTCTGGGGACCATTTAGGGTAAGATGTGTACACTTGAACAAGACATGAAAAGAAATGTTGGGTGCCGAATGGGGCCGGTCACTTTCTGCAGGAGGATGTGAGCATCGGCCCCCAACCCCCCCGCTCGGTGATGTTTCTGTCAACCTTGGTGGGTTTTCTTTGCCCTCCTTCTGTAACGTCATCTCGTGTGAACCGATGTATAAGTAGTAAGCGTTGACGTAGAAGCTAAATCAGGGGTCTCCATACTTCTTCCATCGAGGGGCCGCAGGGAAGAATTGAAGGAACCGGGCCAGGGTCCCCCTCCTTCCCATTGTTTTTATTTATTTATTTATTAAACGGCGAAAAACCACACTCCCCAAACACTTGCTCTCTTTTCAAAAGCATTTCTTTTCGATGACATCGGGCACTAAAACAAATCAAGTGTTTGGCTACTTTCATCGCAAATGAAATTTAGACCAACGCACAAAAATGTATTTCACGTTCATTGGACTTTGGCCACTCCGAGTGGAAAGATTTGTGCCAACTATGTGCGAGGCAAAGCGCTCACATTCAAACGCTTTGGAGCCCTCGGCAGAACGTGAGCTCATTGTCTCGTATTTATGAAACGTCAACTTGGGAGCTCCGTGATGAAGCGCTCATGTGATTAGGAGATTACAGCAACATGAGGGGGGGGGGCGCTAATACAAAACTGACAACGGGGGGACAAATCCGTGCTCGTTCCAAGACTAAAAGATTACCAGGGGCTAATCTATATCTGCGGCCGTGTGTGTGTGCGTGTGTGTGTGTTTAATTATCACATTGTCACTCCTTGTGCTTCTCATGAAGCTCATCCTAGATATGATGTACGAAGCAGTGTACAATAACATCAATGCAAACATTTGATCACAAGTGTGGAACGGCTTCAAGAGAATGAAACATTCTAAATCGAATCGAATAAAAATAAATACAAAATGCAATGAGCGGCCACAAAAGTACATTTAATAATAATAATAATAATAATAATTTTAATGACAGGAAGGAATATAACCACCTCAGTCGACAATTTGTTCCCTGCAACGTGGATTGTGAAGTGATTGTAATTACAGTTTGCAAGTTTATTTGTTAGCGGGATTGTGTCAAACCTACTTAACTGATTTCAGCTAGAATTTGTGGAGGGGGGGGCAAAGGGGCCTGAGAATGAGCATTTGAGGGGGATCGAGATAAGAGGCGGGATTTATTCCGCATTTGACATTTTCCTTTATTTCCGAGTGGTTGTCATCACCAAATTCAAGCTAGCTACCATTGCGCCGTTGAGCTGAGATTCAGACTCTCGCCGTGGTGTAGAATCGGGCCGCGGTTTCGTTTCAGCGGGGTTAAAGGTGCACGTTTTGCATGTGTGTGCGTGTCTGTCTGTCTAGTCTGGTAATAATCTGATTATGTCTGTCGGCGGGAGGCTCACGACCGTCAGTTGTCGTGTTTGGAGCGCGCAAGACTGACCCATTGGCAAACACCCCCCCTTCCCCAAGTCTCCCTAATGAGTGCTGTCCGCATTGAGTGTGCTTGTTCACAGGTCTAAATGTTGTTGTTGTTAGCGTGTGGAGTTTGGGAGAGAGCAGGCTTCAACTGTCGCTGAGGAGCAGCAAAGACGACAAGCAGCCGCCATCATGCCGCACTTCAGTGCCGCAAGTGGAGCAACGTCGCAATCACGCTGTACGTGTGCGCGCGTCGGTGTGTTTGCAGTGACAAAGACTTTTGCAGCTCATATGACTGCTGTTATTTAAGGTGACTTCCACGAGATCGGCTTCCAAACGCACTGTAGTTTTTTTCCATGCGCTCCTTTGCGATTCAAAGTTGACAGGAAGTGAAAAAGTCATTGAAATACTTTTGGACTAAAATTGAAAAATAAGACCCCTGATGATGAGTGAAATTAATGGACTTCAGTTTCCCTTGCCCGGACGCGGGTCACCGGGGCCTCCCTCTGGAGCCAGGCCTGGAGGTGGGGCCCGTTGGCGAGCGCCTGGTGGCCGGGCCTACACCCATGGGGCCCGGCCGGGCTCAGCCCGAAGAGGCAACGTGGGTCCCCCTTCTCATGGGCTCACCACCCATGGGAGGGGCCAAAGGGGTCGGGTGCAATGTGAGCTGGGCAGCAGCCAAAGGCGGGGACCCTGGCGGTCTGATCCTCGGCTGCAGAAGCTAGCTCTAGGGACGTGGAATGTCACCTCTCTTGCAGGGAAGGAACCCGAGCTGGTGTGCGAGGTAGAGAAGTTCCGACTGGATATAGTCGGACTTGCCTCCACACACAGCCTGGGTTCTGGTACCAGTTCTCTCGAGAGGGGTTGGACTCTCTTCCACTCTGGAGTTGCTCATGGTGAGAGGCGCAGAGCAGGTGTGGGCATACTCATTGCCCCCCGGCTCAGTGCCTGTACATTGGGGTTCACACCGGTAGACGAGAGGGTTGCTTCTCTCCGCCTTCGGGTGGGGGGACGGGTCCTGACCGTTGTTTGTGCATATGCACCAAACAGCAGCTCAGCATACCCACCCTTTTTGGAGTCCTTGGAGGGTGTGCTGGAGAGTATTCCGGCCGGGGACTCCCTCGTTCTGCTGGGGGACTTCAATGCTCATGTGGGCAACGACAGTGAGACCTGGAGGGGCGTGATTGGGAGGAACGGCCCCCCCGATCAGAACTCGAGTGGTGTTTTGTTATTGGACTTCTGTGCTCGTCACGGATTGTCCATAACAAACACCTTGTTCAAGCATAAGGGTGTCCATATGTGCACTTGGCACCAGGACACCCTTGGCCGCAGTTCGATGATTGACTTTGTGGTTGTATCATCGGATTTGCGGCCGCATGTTTTGGACACTCGGGTGAAGAGAGGGGCGGAGCTGTCAACTGATCACCACCTGGTGGTGAGTAGGCTCGATGGTGGGGAGGATGCCGGTCCGTCCTGGCAGACCCAAACGTATTGTGAGGGTTTGCTGGGAGCGTCTGGCGGAATCCCCTGTCAGAAAGAGTTTCAACTCCCACCTCCGGCAGAGCTTTTCCCATGTCCCGGGGGACGCGGGGGACATTGAGTCCGAATGGACCATGTTCCGCGCTCTATTGTTGAGGCGGCCGACCTGAGTTGTGGCCGTAAGGTGGTTGGTGCCTGTCGTGGCGGCAACCCCGCACCCGCTGGTGGACACCAGCGTAAGGGATGCCGTCAAGCTGAAGAAGGAGTCCTATCGGGCCTTTATGGCCTGTGGGTCCCCAGAGGCAGCTGACGGGTACCGACTGGCTAAGCGGAACGCAGCTTCAGTGGTCGCTGAGGCAAAAACCCGGGTGTGGGAAGAGTTCGGTGAGGCCATGGAAGCCGACTTCCGGACGGCTTCGAGGAAATTCTGGTCCACCATTCGACGTCTCAGGAGGGAAGCAGTGCACCACTAACACTGTGTACAGTGGGGATGGGGCGCTGCTGACTTCGACTCGGGACGCTGTGAACCGGTGGGCAGAGTACTTCAAGACCTCCTCAACTCCACCAGCACGCCTTCCTTGAGGAAGCAGAGTCTGGGGACTCTGAGGTGGGCTCTCCTATCTCTGTGGTTGAAGTCACCGATGTGGTTAAAAAGCTCCTCGGTGGCAAGGCCCCGGGTGGATGAGATCCGCCCGGAGTTCCTCAAGGCTCTGGATGTTGTGGGCTGTCCTGGTTGACACGCCTCTGCAGCATCGCGTGGTCATCGGGGAGAGTGCCTCTGGATTGGCAGACCGGGTGGTGGTCCCTCTTTAAAAGGGGGACCGGAGGGTGTGTTCCAACTACAGAGGAATCACACTCCTCAGCCTCCCTGGTAAGGTCTATTCAGGGTGCTCGAGAGGAGGGTCCGTCGGGAAGTCGAGCCTCAGATTGAGGAGGAGCAGTGTGGTTTTCGTCCCGGCCGTGGAACATTGGACCAGCTCTATACCCTTAGCAGGGTCCTCGAGGGTACGTGGGAATTCGCCCAACCAGTCTACATGTGTTTTGTGGACTTGGAGAAGGCGTTTGACCGTGTCCCTCGGGGAGTTCTGTGGGGGGTGCTTCGGGAGTATGGGGTACCGAGCCCCCTGATACGGGCTGTCCGGTCCCTATACTGCCGATGTCAGAGTTTGGTTCGCATTGCCGGCAATAAGTCGGAATCGTTTCCAGTGAGGGTTGGACTCCGCCAAGGCTGCCCTTTGTCGCCGATTCTGTTCATCACCTTTATGGACAGAATTTCTAGGCGCAGCCGAAGCGTTGAGGGGGTCCGTTTTGGTGGCCTCAGTGTTACATCTCTGCTTTTTGCAGATGATGTAGTACTGTTGGCTCCTTCAAGCAGGGCTCTCCAACTCTCACTGGAGCGTTTCGCAGCCGAGTGTGAAGCGGTTGGGATGAGGATCAGCACCTCCAAATCTGAAACCATGGTCCTCAGTCGGAAAAGGGTGGAGTGCCCTCTCCGGGTCGGGGAGGAGATCTTGCCCCAAGTGGAGGAGTTTAAGTATCTTGGGGTCTTGTTCACGAGTGAGGGCAGAAGGGAGCGAGAGATCGACAGGCGGATCGGTGCAGCGTCTGCTGTGATGCGGACGCTGTATCGGTCTGTCGTGGGTAAAGAAGGAGCTGAGCCAAAGGGCAAAGCTCTCAATTTACCGGTCGATCTACGCCCCAACCCTCATCTATGGTCACGAGCTATGGGTCGTGACCGAAAGAACGAGATCCCGGATACAAGCGACCGAAATGAGTTTTCTCCGCAGGGTGTCCGGCTCTCCCTTAGAGATAAGGTGAGAAGCTCGGTCATCCGGGAGGGGCTCAGAGTAGAGCCGCTTCTCCTCCACATCGAGAGGAGCCAGATGAGGTGGCTCGGGCATCTAATTAGGATGCCTCCTGGACGCCTCCCTGGTGAGGTGTACCGGGCATGTCCCACTGGTAGGAGACCCCGGGGACGACCCAGGACACGCTGGAGGGACTATGTTACCCAGCTGGCCTGGGAACGCCTCGAGATCCTCCAGGAAGAGCTCAAGAAGTGGCTGGGAGAGGGAAGTCTGGGCTTCCTCCTAAAGCTGCTGCCCCGCGACCCGACCCCGGATAAGCGGTAGAAAATGGATGGATGGATGGATAAAATTGAAAATGAGCGTAGCAATTCACTGCACATCCATACATAATTACAATCGTAAAATTTGTAGAAGGCAAGTTTATATTAAAGTCAAAATAATAAAAGAAATAGCGGTAAAAAAGAAAAAGAAATGGTATCTTTAATAATTAGTCACCGTAGATAGTTCTCTAATGCTAACGTTCTCAAACTGGCGTCACTCGATTGGGGCCCATAAAATTATGTCATGTCATGTTTATTTTGTTGATTTTTAAAATTGATTTTCATGTTATTTCTTTGAAGTGCATACCTCCATATGGAGACTGCCGTTTCAATAAAACATACTGGGCCAATTACTCCTCCCAACCTTACCTTTGGGCCAAGTAAAAACTCCGATATAATTGATAGATTTGACATCCCTACTAGTGCAGCAATTCTTGCTGCAGACGACTGAATTTGTTTTGTTTTTTAAATTGTAATTTAATTATCCTTTCTTTTAAACTAAACGGAAACTTAAGTCACGTTTGTTTGGCATTTTAGATTATGAGGTGTTCCTTTCAGTTTAAAAAACAACAACAAAAAAAAACAGCCACCGCTCCATTTTCTAGCAGCTTGTCCAGCAGCCTGCCCTCTGGTTCTCCGGGTGAGTTGGCATGGCACCCACATCCAAGCTGACCATTCAGACTCACCTTCAGTCACACCGCGGGACAATTTAAAGTTTGCTCTTCAATTAACCTATCGTGAAAATTGGCCGTCCACTGAGAAAAGCCAACCAATTTCCCAAACACACGTGGTCGTGCTGACTCCTCTCAAAACTGCAGCGGGGCCAGAATGAGACCCCAAAAGATTTGTGGTGTGATTCCGTGTTTCTGTCTGTAGGGGGTGCTGTGGGGCAAGAGCAGAGAGGAGCTGCACCGGAGGATCTTCTCCCAGCAGCCAATCAGAGGCTGGGAAGGTCGACCTGCTCACATGTACGGAGAGATCGTCCACTCCTCCCTCATGTCTCTGCACAGCAAACATTCCAAGGTGAAAATACTGCACACTCAAAACTGTTGGCCATGAGGACGCATTGTTTATTTTTGTTGCAATTACACAATTCTGAACGCCATATACAGTATTATTTTTTAAAAGCCTTTCTAACCTCTCGGTAGAACGAGGTGGTGCCATTTCTCATCCCCTTTCATAACAAAATATCCGAAGTGTCAAATCCACGTCCAGAATATTTTAACCGTGCCACAGTTTGGCTTTAGCGCTTCGACTCAACCGGCAGGCTTGTTTACCAACCGGTTGAGTCGAAGCGTGCAAGCGTCTGTGGCTAAAGCCAAACTTTTGCTGAGGTTTACTTTGTGGACCTGGATTTGACACGTCTGCGTAATATGCAATGTTTCAAAAGAAAAACTAGAGCTTTCAAAAGCTCTATCAGCACCCGACCTAACGCTTAAGCGACAACTCATCTCATCGTGTGCGTTGTATTTTTATTTGTGTCTATTTATGTCGTGTTCCGTTTCCTTTTGTCCTATTCATCACATTCATTTTTTTCCCCCAACACAGGAGAAGCGGGAGCATTTCCTGGTTTTATTCTCTTTCCACCTGCTGCTCCTTTCCTTGGATCACACAAAGCAAGACTTCATTTATGAGGTACCGCAGGATTCGTCTTCGTCCTGACAAATGTTGCAAATGTACTCGCTAACTTTTTAATTTTTCTTCGCAGGGAATGCTTCCACTCTCCGGTCTTTCCTTTCAGATCATCCCGATGGACAATGACAGCTGTCAGTCACCACACATGTTTGAAATAAGCAGTAAGTGTGCAATATAGTCCAGTCCAATTCCTCATTGTCCTCTTTGGCTCTGGTAAATGTTGAAAGACTTTAGTTGGACCGCTTCCTCGCTGACTTGAATGAAACACATTTAACACCATCGAGTTATAAAAATGTTCTCACCATCACGGTACTGTGCAACCAAACTTGCTAGTGTCTCAAACGCTACCTCAAAAGCTACATTTAATTAACAACGTTATAAACTATACAATAGTAAATAAAAATATAACCCAATCACGCAAAATGTACACACTTAGCACTACTAAAAGCCTTTACACAAGAGAGAAAAAAAGCGATTGATTTCTATTGAATTGTTGGTAGATTGCAAAAATACATTTACAGTAGTTGTTGCCCTGAATAGTGCAGTGATTCACAAAAAGTATGGAAAGGGCCCGTCAAGTAGAACATTAATGTGTGCCGTTGCTTGTGTTGTACAGGTTCAATGGTGCACCCGAAGATCTTCATATGCCCCAATGCTGCGGAGCTACACACATGGATGAAACACATGAAAGACCGCAGACATAAATCGAGGACTCAACCATTGAGTCCCTCCCACTGTGCTCTCTCTTATCTAGTAATGACGATCGAGTTGTGACCGTCTTACCACAAATGTGAAATGTCTGTACGTGACACATAAATACTAAACTGACTTTGTATGTTGTAGCTGCCTTGCGATGAGCACTGGAAAAGAGAGGAGCTGATGAAATACTTGCTGCACGCTCCTATATGGGAGTGGGAGGGTTCGCCTATACAACACATGGGCCCGCCAGGATACGTCTCGGTGGTCCATATCATCAACACACACAGACAGGTATCATCAGAATCAGAATCTGGCCTGGAATGTGAGGACCAACACAATTGGATGACCTCAACAGCATGATCGCGGCACTTCTGCGGTCAGCCGCAATTCTTTCAGGGATGATGATCTAACTTTAATTTGATCAACATTAGTCATTTTACAATTGTACTATTTTTTTTTTGTCCTGCCCACCTAAAATGTAAAAATACGACAAAGAGGCAGAACTCCATACAGTGTGAAGCAGGAAAAGACAGATTTGTACAACAGTACATGCCTCCATTAGCCACGCCCAAAAATCTTGAGAGTCCTCAATTGATTTATTTTGCGCAGCTCTTTCAGTCCAGATGTTAATGTTGGAACTTCAAGGCACCACTCTCCTTTGGACATCAGCTATGACTTTGCGAGACATGTTTCCTTGAAATTGCCTTTTGTTGTTCCAGGGCCTCCAAGAAAGACTCATGATTCTCTTCCCTCAAGACATCCTGCTGCTGTCGGTGGACAATAAGCAACTCAATATCACATACCAGGTATTGTCAAAGACAAGGTGCCGTTATCGATGGCCGAGTCAGACTCCTGATTCTGAGTAGGAGCACGCGTGTCATGTAAGCAGACGTTCTCAAAAGTATACAGATGCAAAATACACTCAGATGAATGCCAGTCTGGAACTTTAATATCGTTTTAGTTTAATAACGGGTGTTGATATTTTCAGTGCAATCACAATAACATTCATAAATATTAATACATGCTGTTATC
Organism: Hippocampus mohnikei; assembly: GCA_026261675.1. Lineage (NCBI taxonomy): Eukaryota > Metazoa > Chordata > Actinopteri > Syngnathiformes > Syngnathidae > Hippocampus > Hippocampus mohnikei. Next base: position 3,440,822 of record JAKGUB010000284.1, on the reverse strand, counting down.
CCCCCCCGACCCCAAAAAAGGGCAGGCTGCCTCGTCGAGGTGTCAGAGCGACCGAGAAATCAGCTCTGCCCGGACGACTTGAGTTTGAGCTGCAAGGTGTGTAAACGTCACGATCGTTTGTTAAACGCACCAAGCTGCAGGTGCCGTATTCGATATGCCTGTTTTGTTTCAGGAGAGCTGGTGGAGACCCTGCACGTCTCGTGCACCTGCCTGGAAGATTATCAGAACTGGATTTTTCACTTGCAGCAGGCGTGACCGACGCGTATTCTCAACATAAAATGCTCATAGCGGTACTCGGTTCAACACTCGGCAGTCCTCGTCTTCATCTCAGGTTTCACACGGAAAAGTCAATCGTTGAAATTGACGCGTTACTACTCTTTGAGACGATCAAATGAGGGCTAACAGCATTTGCGCTCAGCTCATCTGTCAACATGTAAAATGCAACCGCATTTGGAAGACAAAAATGTCCCCCTTCCACTGTCGCCAGACGGCGTCCCGCTGCACCAACACTTGTGCCAAAGGTGCCCCGGGGGTCGCAAGAGGGCATCACAACTGACCGATATCATATCAAGGGACATATTTGAATGCAGATTAGTTTCGCTTTGACTGAGTGTTGGAAGAATGATGGTTTGTTCACCAAATGTTTTGTTGCTGTTTTTGTTACACAATAAAGGTTGTAAAATAGGTTTATTTTCATCATACTTTGAAACTGCTAGAGGACGCACAAATATTAGAGTTCCATCCCGCCAAATATGGTATTTGTGATCAGATTACTGGATGTTAAAACAAGTTCACATACGGTAAATTAGAATTCCATACATATTTACATACAGCGCTAAAAACATTTTCTGAGGGCATCAGTCAAAAATGCAAGCCATATGGCATGAAATTAAGAGCATGTTTCAGTCACGGTTAAGTCAAGTTTATAGCCGTGATGCACAAAGTAGTCTTCCCAAGCCCATGGTTGACAGAGATCAACAAATAAACCTAATGAAGGTTCTTGCTCCATAATGACCGGGCTGCAATGGACGCCAAGTAGGCAACACGATATGCTAAATGCTATTCAGCTTTATTTTAAACAGCAGAGAGACTGGGCGTCGGTGAGGACGATTAGTAGTTGCAGTACTTGAGAACCTGAGCATCCAAAGTCTGAAATGAGCACAGGTACTTCCACTTTCCTCCCCTGTATTTTCAGTGCATGTGATGAAACCTGTTTGTTGACGGAAGAGACAAATCCATTGGAGGCGGACAAAGCAACGCTCCTTCCATGATGAGAGATGCCACTCGCTGCCGATCGCCACACGAGATGTTGCCAGCTCCGAGAGTGATGTTTGTCAGTCTAAAACACACCGGCTTTATGTTCAATTCTTTTCAGCGGAATCTGAAGAAAGGAAAAAAAACAACATACAGGAAATCTATATTTAGTAAATTGTCATGAGTAGCTAATTTAACTGTTTTTTGTTTGCTTTTTTAGTCAATTGATGATCTCAGCAAAGCTTTGGGCCATGTTGCTTCTGATGACGAAAAAGCCTAATTTTGTTTGTAATTCACAAATACTGTATTTGTGAATTACGCTACCGCATTTTCCACACTAAAAGGCACACCTAAAAGCCTTCCATTTCCTTAAAATCTCACAGCGCGCCTTAAAATCCGATGTACCTTGTGTATGGTCATTACGGTAATATTTCGACCCCAACATGGCTCCTTGCGAGAGACATGCTGACAACGCAGAGTTCAAACTTAAGGCGATCGGTTTCGCAGTTGAACACGGAAATCGAGCAGCGGCAAGAGAGTTCAACGTTAACGAGTCAATGTTCTAACTCGCTGTTGGTTAAGTGAACTGTGTCACTGCTTTACGTTTTACTGACATCTGATCGTTCTGTTGTCTAGCTCCATCTAGTGGATGCATTGTAGATTGCGTCTTATAATGTCCAATGTATGAAAACAATTACAAACTAGGCCATTCATTGAATGTGCGCCTCATAATCCAGTGCGCCTTTTAGTGTGGAAAATATGGTACTTAAGTACGTAAGAGTCTTACTATTGATACCGAAGTCAAGCAGTTGAATTGGATTCTTCATTTTATCCATCCACCCAAACATACGACATGATATCACTACAGTATTGCTAAAATGTGAACTTCAACACCGGATGTCATGTTACCTTTAGCGGCCATGTCTGATTGCACTTCCTGCAGCTTGTTGCCACAGGGAGGAGGCGGGGCATTCCTCTTGGCCCTCCTTACGTCCGATGCGGTTGATCTCTGCAGAGGAGCCATGTTTTAACCCTCAGGACATTCATTTTGTGCTGCGTTTACACCGCCGGCCTACCACAGACCTGCGAGCCGCTGAAATTGCTGAGGTTGTTGGGAACACTCCGGGACACACCCATGGGGGGAAGTGGAGCTCGTCTCTTTTGGTGCGGAAGTCCCGCCAGGGTGTTTGAATAAGAAATATCCCGCTGCTTCACACCAGCAGACTTTTGTTTGGGAAAACCAGAAGAAGAACTCACGATAATTTCTTTCTGGAGGGAAATATAAATATGTTCTCATATTAGTTTTGAAAGACATTTGATGCAGTCATTCCAAAAATAAAACAGTCGTGCCCGATCACCAGCACGTGACTGCATGTGTTTTGTTAGGTGGTATAAAAGCTGGGTAGCATGTCGGCCTCACAGTGCAGAGGTGCAGGGTTCGATTCCGGCTCTGGCTTTCCTGTATAGAGTTTGCATGTTCTCCCCGTGCCTGCGTGGGTTTTCTCCGGGTACGCCGGTTTCCTCCCACATTCCAAAAACGTGCATGGCAGTTTAATGGAACACTCTAAATTGTCCCTAGGTGTGATTGTGAGCACGGATGGATGTTCGTCTAGATGTGCCCTACGATTGGCTGGCAACCGGTTCAGGGTGTCCCCCGTGTAACTACCCCGGTCAAGGATGACGCTTCGTACTGATGTCCAAAAACTTTTAATCGTGGAACACCGTGAAAACTGCAACACATTTCAAACAACAACAAACATCACAATACTCTCTTCGACAAGGCATCAATAAATCATCAAAAACATACACATACCGTGTTCACCTCGTAAACCGAAAGTAGTTAAACTCAAACAACGTTGACCAGACTATCGTTTTTCTCTCTCTTTCTTTCCCTCTCTCTCTCTCTCTCTCTCTCTCTCGCAAATTGACTTCTCGATCTTTTCAATTCCTCCCCATCCGCGGCACGTGACCCGGAAGTGATTACCGACAAACATCCCAAATAACATGAAAATAAAACAATATGAAGGGCTCACATAGAAACAAAGCACCTTTATAATTCAACAGCATCAAAAATATGTATTTATAATATATTAGTTGTCATGGCAACCAATGGCTCAATATTGGCGCCAGTTACACTCCCACCAAATTACTGTTGTAAATGAAAAATTCCTTTACACACTTGAAAATAATCAACAGTAATTTCACCCTTGTTCCGATGTGTACTTTATAAACCAGACAAATTTAATGTCATTCAAACAAACAATGGAATTTACGTTATTCTAAAAAATTTGACTATTCTACATTGAATATTTGATACCTTAACCTTGAAATATGTCTGATCAGCATCTGATGCTTTCTCCTTTAGTTGCCTTAAACTAGAACCACTAATTTCTGTATGACTTTTGAATGACGGAAGGCTTATTGAGTTTCTCTACCTTCTTCCTAACTTCTCCCTTCCTAACTTTTGTTCTCCTATGTAAAGTTAGTTTTCTCACTTCTCTGTTTTAATTCTTAATATAACCTGGATCCACTCTCGCTATGCCAATCGTGTCTGGTATAAAACATATTGGACTCTCAATTTTATCAAGGTTCTCCAAATCCTCTCGCCAAGTCTCCCACCTTAACTTCAAGTCCAGAGGTAGTGGATCGTCCCATCCTGGACCACCCTGACACATCTCTTGTCGTATCCACTTTCCTTCAAGGATGAATGGAGCTAAAAATCCGAGAGGATCATATAAAGAGGCTACAACGGAAAGAATCCCTCTTCGTGTGGTGGGTCTTTTATCTAGTGACACCTTGAAGGAGAAACTGTTACTTTTGATCTTCCATCTTATCTCACGCGCTCTTTGCACTGGTAAGTCGTCAACATTCTTCACGTCCACAGCACATTCTGCTACATTGATTGAATCTAGCACTTCTCTGTTATTGGAAAGGAATTTGTGGAGGTGTACGTTTCCGCTTGCACCCAGAGCTTGAGCCTTTTTCACAAGCTCTTTCGATTCAGCAACTGACTCCACGCTTATGAGTCCATCATCAACATAGACATTTTTACTCATGAAACTAGTTGCATTGGGGAACTGTTTCTCATTATGGATGGCAAGACATTCCATGGCATCGTTGGCACAGCCAAGGAAGATGACACTCCAAATAAGTGCACCTCCTTCCGGTCTTCTACGAGTTTCGAGTTGGAGTCTACGTTCTCTGCATCATCATCTTTCAAAGTAATCTTCATAAACTTCAGACAGTCACTTCTGAACTTGTCATCTCTGTCCAGCTTTCTTTGAAATCGTTTCTGTCGTGCCAAAGCCAGCACTTTCTTGTCTGGTAGGTGAGGTTGTGCTTTGAAAGGAACAGGCATTTCACAATGGCCGCACTCATTTTGTTGGGGCCTCCTTTAAGACTTGCTGAAAGAGAACGTCGTCTTGAGATATGCCTTTTTCTCCTGCTTTTGTGTCTGCAGGATCAGACTTCAGAACTTCAATGATGGATGATGGTGTTTTGGGTGGTAACTCATTGACAGATACTCGAAGACAAAGACTTGTCTCATCTCCTGCATTTACACATTGTGCTGCTCTTCCTACAATACTCCAGCCGAGATCAGTTCTGACAGCATAAGGCTCGTAGTCACCTCCAGTAATGACCTCTCTTGGAATCAAGGCTCTGGAGCAGTCATAGCCGATCAATAGTCCAACACCACAATCCATCGGTGGGTGTATCTCTTGGGTTATGTCAACCAGATGTTTCCATGAAGTGGCTGTTTTGCGGGTAGGAATGTGTGTGCGGTCAAAGGAATGAAGTCTCTTGTGTAGGCTGGAGGTAGGTCAATGGAAATATTTGAGGAAAATCCTCTTACTTTAAGTCCACAAACTCTTTTGCTCTTTATCACTGAGTCTTTTCCCATCATCGTGGAGAGTTTCAGTTTAACTGGGTCCATGTCTAGCTTAAGCTTTGCACATAATTCTTGATCGACAAACGTGTGGTTGCTTTGTGTGTCCAAGAGCGCATACGCTAGGACCTCCGTATCAGTTGCATTAGGTGCTGAGATCCAGACGGGCACAATCATTGATGTACTCCTACCATCACTTCCATTGACACAAGAAGATAGTGAGCATGTACTTTCTTCCGTGGTGTTTTGTGCTGAGGGTGTCTCCGTTGGAGAACGATCTTCATGTAATGCAGTTGGATGACTCTTTCGACATAATCCACACGTGGCTCTATTTCTACATTCTTTAGAAGTGTGACCTGTTCTCAAGCATGCAAAACATAGCTTGTTTTCATAGATGTATTTTCTCTTTTCCTCTGAAGTCATTTCCATAAGTCTCTTACATTTATGTAGAGAGTGTTCTTCTCCACAGCATATACATATGCCTGGATTTTGGGCATCTTGTAAATCGTTTTCATTGGGGTCTTGATCGGCTGTAGAGATTTGCGAATCTGGGATCCTCACCTTTGTAGCAAATGTGTTTGCTTTTGGGTGCCTACCTCCCTTTACTGTCATCTCAGTAGCTTGTTTTAAGGCGTATAGAGACGACACTGGATTACAAGCAATGCGTGCCTCTTTCGATATAAATGACGCAAAGTTATGGAAACCTGGATAATCTTTGCCTTCATCTAACTGCTCTGTGACGTGACGGTTCCACCTGGATGTCACCCAATCTGGTAGTTTCACCAGCATTTTCTGGTTCTCCTCACAGTCATTCAAAACTTGCAGACCCTTTATGTAAGGCATAGCATTACTACAAGTTTGGAGGAAATCACTGAATTCTCTCAATTTGATATATTCCCTCCCACCAATCTTTGGCCATCCATTGAGTTTTTCTCTGAAAGCCCTTTGCACAATGAAGGAATTACCATATCTGGCGTTGAGTCGATCCCATGCTTGCTGATAGGCTTCTTCATCTCTTCTATAAAAGCTGCCTTCAAGAGAAGATTTTGCCTCCCCTGCTATGTACCTTTGTAAATAAAACAACCTATCTGCAGGGTTTGAGCATCGACTCTCTATCAGAGCTTTGAAGCTTGTACTCCACTCTATAAAGTTCAGAGAATCACCTGAGAATACTGTAGGCTCTGGGTTTGGAAGACGACTAAGAGCTAATGATTCCTGTAATGTCTGAACCAAGGTTGTCTCATTTTGTACAGTTTGTTGTTCGTGACGTGGGGCATGGTGAGAAGAAGGAAATGCAACATTCTCTTTGGTGCGCACGGGCTGCTTGTCCCATTCCTTTCCTTGATTTCCTCTTCCGCATACACACTTAACTGTGCCTTAATCACTTCAATGTCTCTCTGATTTTCAAGTTTTTCAACTGCTGACGTTGAGCTTCAATAGCCTCTTCCATGTTAATCTCAGCTTCCTTCGCAGCCAGAAGAGCAGCCATTTCGGCCCGCTTAACTGAGATGCTTGGTGATTCGGACGCGTGCCCGGAAGGTTTGGCACTGGGTGCTGTAACTTTGGAGGCGGTGGAACCATATATGGACCTGGCATATTCATTATCTAGCAGCATGTGTAATTTTGCGTTTTCTGCCACAGCATCAAAATCATCTTCATCTTCCGTTAGACGGATTCTCATTACTTGCAGTAAGTCTGCTGTTGCCGCTACACATGCGTCAACTTTTCGCCGTAATTCTTGACTTGGTGTTGTCTGGCTTCGGACACTGTCATATATTTCTTTAATCTCACCCTCAAGCTTCTCAACTTCATCCATCATGTCGTACATGTCTTGCTCAGGGCACCATTGTTTTAACTTTCTTCGGGTTTCTCTAACATGACTTTTCCATCTTTCATATGTTACATTCAACTTGCCTTCCTTTTGAATGAACTCTTTCTCTTTTAGTTCCTGCATTTTAGGTGTTAAATGTCTTTCACGAGAGGATTTTCTTATTTTTGCCTCAGCGGCCCCTTCCACATTTTCGTGCTCTTGCACTTTATCACACTGACTGTCGCTATTTTGAGACATTTTGGAGCTTTCAAAACTTCAGAACCTGAGTTTTATAGATTTATAGAAACCAAGTAGTTTGAGTTGTATCCAGTAATCCTATTCTATCAATGCTGTTCAATACTGCTACGTTTGCAATCAAAACAATAATAACAATGGTGGCACTTGTCAAACATTCAACAGATATTTTCACACATTCAAAAACTCACATTCATTAGTTCCTCAGTTATGATAATCTTTGTCTATGTTCTATCCATCTACTTGTGAGCTACTGGAAGCTGTATAGGCCTTTGCCAACTCTGGTTAATGTCCACGAAACCTTTAGCTGCTACAGGTTGAGAAGCAACGTCGCGCGTTGAAATCTTTGCCTTACTGCTGGAAGAGGAGCGACGATGCATGCCGAGGCCTGTAGCTTGCTGCGGGTTGAGTGCGACGACGTTCGAAGTAGCTCGTGGCTAGCTGCGTGGCACGCGGGTTGAGTGCGACGACGCTCGATGTAGCTCGTAGCTTGCTACGTGATGTGCGCGAAGCCGATAGCTTGCCGTGGGATGGGAAGCACCTGCGCGCGAAGCCTCCAGAAGGATGGATGAGGACACGTTTTCACTGTAACTACCCGGTCAAGGATGACGCCGTACTGATGTCCAAAAACTTTTAATCGTGGAACACCGTGAAAACTGCAACACATTTCAAACAACAACAAACATCACAATACTCTCTTCGACAAGGCATCAATAAATCATCAAAAACATACACATACCGTGTTCACCTCGTAAACCGAAAGTAGTTAAACTCAAACAACGTTGACCAGACTATCGTTTTTCTCTCTCTTTCTTTCCCTCTCTCTCTCTCTCTCTCTCTCTCTCTCGCAAATTGACTTCTCGATCTTTTCAATTCCTCCCCATCCGCGGCACGTGACCCGGAAGTGATTACCGACAAACATCCCAAATAACTTGAAAATAAAACAATATGAAGGGCTCACATAGAAACAAAGCACCTTTATAATTCAACAGCATCAAAAATATGTATTTATAATATATTAGTTGTCATGGCAACCAATGGCTCAATATTGGCGCCAGTTACACCCCGCCTACTGCCCGAAGATACGAAGATAGCTGGGATAGGCTTCAGCACGCCCGCGACCCTCCCGAGGATAAACGGATCCAAAAAATGGATGGATGGATGGATGGTATCACAGAATTCACAAAATGAATTGTCCGAATTTTCACACCCACAAGGGATTTACTGTGAATGTTTGTTTCACAAGGGGCACAATTCTCCAACATACAATTTCCGCTTTTTTCTTCAGCCTTCTGCACAAGCTGAGAAACATTCTGTTCTCCTTCTGTTTCCTTTTCTCCGCGGACAGATCCATATGATGAACAGCACAGCGAGTGACTATGGACACACAAAACAAGAAAAAGTGCAAGTGGTGAGAAAGCACATCGACGCCAATGCGCTCGTACTGGACTAAAAGCGCTGAGATGACCGCACCTTCCCAAAGGTCAAATTTCTTGAAGGTGAAACATCTTCAGCAAACGAGAAACTTCACAGACGTTGTCATATTTCTATCAAATGTTCTCAGTTAAAAAATTATAATTCATGTATCCTACTTGGGACTGAGCCTTGCCGCAAATAGTCCCCCACCCCCCAAAAAAAAACACATCGTCATTTCTGTGCAACCATATGAAGTTTGCAACAAAAAGACCCAGACGTGTGTCCCCAAATGCATTTTTCAGAAGTCTCTTCTGGCTTACCTACTTCATGTGTACAGGCCTGATAATGATTGAGCAAGGGATTTTGGTCAGCGGTGTCCTGAGCAAACACCTCCCTTAGTCCAAGCTCATTTAAAGTCTTGGCAATGTCCAGCGACTCTTTGGAATGACGGTCCCTCAGAAGGACGGCTGTCTCAAGTCTCAACTCGCACTTGTCACACACCAACGGAAGGAGCATCTCAAGGGGCAACTGGGGGTTCACTCTCAGCACAGTCTTCTGGCTCTTGTTGTAATTGATCAATAGGCGTACGGTGGCCTGCAAAGGACATTGGGTAAAAGTGTGCGAAATCTGGTGTAACTCAGTAAGGTGATTGTATTAACGCAAAAAGTTCACCTCGGGCACATAAGGCCTCTTGATTTTGTTCTCCATCCCGCCAGGTTTCAGTGCATCCGTCAAAACATTTGGAGTCTCGAATATTCTTCAGTAAAGTCGGTCAGGTTCAGATGGTTGTCTTGCAAAAAAACGTTCTACTACTTTTAGCCCATTACTGCTATCATAGAGAGAAAGAAATGTTAAAGAACCAAATACAGCAAAAAATAAAAACATTAGGAAAAGGAATAGGTGGCATTAAGAATGTATCCGTCTAGTACGGTCAACAATCAAAAATTTAGTTTTTTTTTAATCCGTTATCTTCTATCCATAAACTAATCCTGATTTTGTACTTTTGGACAGCAGGCTCTCCAAATCTGGACCTGCCCAGTGATTTAAAAATAATTGACCTCCCAAATAATCATTCCCAAACTGTGAAAATATTAGTAAACTGCAAAGATAAAATATCTAATTTCAACCAAGGGCTGAGATTTATCTTTGCCCTGAAGTATAGCATTCCCATTCCACCAGCAGGCAAAAGCACATTTATGTATTCTGTATGTATTTATTTATTAATTTCATTAAGGTTCTGCGTTACTGTAGCCGCTGGTAGCAAGATCCATCTATTCCACCTTCCGTAAATCACAGAGGGAATTTTTCAAGCTCCAATAAAAAGCAACATTTTGTATTCGGGTCATAGAGGCGAGAGGATGCTTTTCATCTCCAATAGTTTGAGAACTGACATAATCATAGAAATTAGTGAATGATACAATTCAACAAAAACTTTTTTTTTCTTGTTTAGGGTTTTGTGATGTGATAAAATGATTTCCTCTTCACTCAATTTAAGCAACTGTTTTTTTGGAGGGGCAGTTTAATTATCATATAAACCGTATTTGCTATTATTTAGGAGCTTTAGGAAGGAAACCATTTAATTGTCTTGCACGTGAAGAATTAGTAAAGAAATTTCCATTGGTTAAATTATCAAAGAGTAAATCAATACAGCAAATTGATTTATGTATACAACAAATACTTTCAGAAAGAGCACACCGTACATGTTTTCACCGAACACAATTTAATTCGTGAATATGATATTCAGTTTTATTATAAGAATTCCATCCATAATGATGAATAGTACAGCTAATTATCCGAATGGAAGTGAATGTCGTCTCCCACGGGATAGTGTAGAAAGTTCATTCCAACATGCCAGTTTGGCAGCGCAGTAAACCTTAATTCCAAATCAGATTACACTTCCTCCGAAGGAGGATTAGTGCCCTTTAAATGACTGTCCATGTCGAATCCCTGCATTAAATACATTTCCATATTTCGCCAAGTGTACTCGGTGTCTTACCTGTATCAACGAGCAGCCTTTTTATCCATTGGTCCGTCTTGTTTTTTTTTTCACGTAAAACGTCCACGTGTATAAAATGAAATGAGAAAAATGGGCAAGCACAAGGGTTGTATCTCGGCTAATCCCTGTTTGCTATCAATCTGAAACCACGCCTCTCCCTTTAGCATGTCTGAGCTCATGACTCTCGCTAGAGTGTTTCAACTGGCTCATTGGCAACCTGGCACGAATTATGAACGGTACATTTTATTTGTATGATTGGTTTCGTTGCTTTTTAAACAATTAACCGTTTAAGTAAACCCTCGCAGAAGTTTCGTTCCAAAATGAACCCGCGATGGTCGAAATCCGCGAAGTAATCAGTGTAACTGCTCCTAAATGTTTTCTTCCTTGTGTTCCAAATTTATGTCAAAAATGTACAATTACACAATGTACAACATAACTACGTGCATCTCAACAACATAAAATACACATTAGTCATGGTCACATACCGTTTCACCTCGAACTGATGTAGCTCTTAATGAACATTAACCACTTCATGCCACTCAATGCAACCCTCAAATGTAACAGCAGGGGGCACAATTACCTAAATAAACGTAGTCTTGAGAAAATGACATACATTGTCATTTTATCATCATGTCGAAATTATTTTAATATTACCATGAACTTAGAATCACGACAGTTGATATCAGCTTTATTTTTTACAACTATTATACAATACAATACTGTACTATAGAATGAAACCAAATATCGAAACCCGTTTTTGTTGGAAATGTTAATTTGGTATGGGGCCATCTTCTTGAGCCATCTTGTGAAAATTCCACTGAGGCAAAGTCATGTACCTGGCAAACTGATCTTTTACCACCTCTGTCAAAATGGATATGGTATATATCGTCCACAGTTAAACCATTGTTTCAAGAACGCTAAATTGCAACAAATCAAACGACCCCACTTCTTTTTTATCTTTCTACAAATCCGGATTGAGTTGAAAAGATCCTTCCTTTAAGCAGAACAACATTGCAGAAGCCAAAGGAGGCCCAATTTATTGCATCGCTTCTAATGAATAATGTAGCTTGTCACAGCTTGCTGCCAATTACTTCTGTGTATTCGACTTCATACTGCAGCACTAAAAGTGAACGCTCCTCTCCAAAAGTATTGGAACAGTGAGGCCAATAATTTATTGAAAAAAAAAGGAAATGAAAGGCATTTAAAATGAATCAAGATCAAAATTTCAGCTTATATGTCTACGTTCATTTATTCAGATCTAAAATTTTGAAGTACCACTAAGGTGGTGATACGCAGGGCTTTTCGTACAAACCCACCCATTTTTCTTGAGAGGAAAAAGTACTGGAACATTTGACTTACTTATGTGTTGCCTTATACATAGCTTACAAGGATAAAATTAACCTTTGCCAAAGACACAGAAAGGCTAATGTGTTTGGGAAAGGAAAGGAAACACAGTAGAGGCAGTCACAAGTTGTTTCCATGTAACGACCTAGAAATCAAAACTCAAATAGCCTTGGCTCATATTCTTTTTTTTCATTTTCATTCCCAAAACAAACAAAAATACTGCAAAAATACAGACATTGGCTTCAATGCAGTAAATGCAGTCCGTTTGTCATTAGGTTCTCGGACTTTGTTTACACATGGCATTGGAACACAAATGCATTTGGAAATATTTTGATCAGGAATTGTTTTTTGGGATTTGTGTTCCTGGTCGAAAATATCAGTTTTTTGGAAATGCATATACTGTACTTTAATGAATATATTTTTTTAAAAGCAAAAAAAAACTCGCAACAACTGCATTAATTGCAGTGCTACCTGGTAAGGAAGGGAAGTGGCAAATAGAAAATAGGAACAGGGAGAACAGGAACAGTAAGCCAAGCGGTGCTGAAAAAAGAAAAACAACAGAAAAATCCAGGAAGATACAGGAATAACAACGACTGTTTTTAAAGCATGTTATCAGCGCTGTCTATACTTGTTCCTCAAAAGGTCACATACAGAAAAATCGACTGGTGCAAAAGGCCACATTGAAAACTTTATATTATTAAAAACGCCAAAACCAAGCCATCTAGCAGTTACATAGTGGTAATTTGTTTAAGGTGATAAAGCAAATTGGTTTTTTTTTTTCTTTTGGGGGATTTTTCAGGATTTGGGTGTGTCCGGCAACCCTATATATTCAACTAGAAATGATCAACACTTGCACTGAGCACAAAAAACGGAGAGGCTATAAATGACCCATGTGCCATAGTTTGGACACCATCGAATTAGCAAGTGATAGTCCATGAAAAGAATAAATCCCACTTGAGTGTGTCAAAGTAACCTATGTCAAGTTAGCCAACCACCCCACTGAAAATTCTGGGGGGAAATATGTAGGCTGTCATTTGTTTGTGTTCAGTTAATTTTTCATTTGGGCTGTTTTAGTTTTTGATGTTTTAGAAATGATCATAAATAAATCAAATATTGGCTAGATTGACAATAACCTTGCGCTTGGTGATCTCCCGAAACTCAATTTGGGAAGCTGGCTGTGATGAGTTCAGTGGACAAGTGTGATATCATTTTGTTCAATAAACACTTGCAAGATTCCACAGTGTTCTCTAAATTACAGCAGGGCCGTGCTACTAAGCGTCTATTCGAGGGCACCTGACGACTTCAGATTTTCTCCTCAGCAGTTTTTGTCCCGTTGGGTCACACCCTGCGCGCCTAACATCAGTTTAAAATCAAATACTTTGACAAGATAAGATCTGACAACAACAAAAAGCCAACAAGCAGGCGTAAAGCACAGTCGGTTTGAATTGCCATAATGAACACCCTCTTGGTGATTTGTATATATTTGTTTATTGTTTTTATTTTCTCAAACAATTTTGTTTTCGTTGAATTTATACGACTAGGACCCTCGTGTCTACTCTTTTTACTTTCTTTCTTCCTTCCTCTCTCTGTGGTGGCACCTGATGGGTTGCAGAAACACCAAAAGAAGTCTGTATCCTCTTTGACTTCAGAAGAGAATCTGTACACCAATACCTGGACGTGTACTTTACACACAGTGAGAGACTGCGTGCGGTTGTCACCTCTTCTGGATGTACTGAACACATCCAAGGGAACATTGTGACTGGTGGACACGCGGGGGGACATTGACAGCAGCTCCATGACGCAATATGAAGAGCTAGCCAACAGGTGGCAACATTTCCTAAGGCAAAGCGAGTAGACTTCAACTGTATTTTGATTTTTTTTAAATGTCCTCCGTGATTATATACAGCATGATAGCCCTTATAAGATGAAAATTGGCAAATAATCTTCAATAAAATGCAATGAATTAAAAACGACAAGGGAAGATACCGTTGATATTATCGTCGGTATGTGTTTTTCTTCCATCTGACAGCAGGTGGACTTGTCGTCCTCGCGGGTGCGTTGTTGACGTCCTCGAAGGTTTCGTGTAATGCCACCATTGCACATCCATTGTGCTCAAGTCCAACCGACAGGAAGCGAGCAAAATTCGTTGAGAAGGCCTTGAAAGACACTAACGCCTGCTTCTTATGAGAGACAAGACATTCGTCTCTTTTTTGAGATAAGATTTCGAGATGCGTTTCATTTGTCTATTTTGTCCTGTCCATCAATCCGGTTTTAAGAAAAAGCGAATTATGAGCCGGGATTTTTCCTTAGGGGCCACTTGCGGAACGTCGTAGTAATGATGGTGAGTACCTGTCATCTTCTCCTTGACGTGTGACACCTTCGACTTGTCAAGTAGAACGTTAGAAAAATCGTCCCTTATCGTCGCCAGGTGTCAATAACAGCTTCATCTCGAAATGATACACGTCAGCCATTGAGGTAGTCATTTAAAATGTAAGCCTGTCAGAGATCTCCATGATGATTGGTATTTTATGAAACTGCCTTAATGTGTGAAATCTAACGTCAACCTGTTGTGCGTGTGACGATTATGCGCGTGATGAGTCCTCAAGTCAGACAAACAAAACCAAACTAGAAAAATAACTTTCAAAGCACGGTTCTCTAATATATGCAAGCAATCATGACTCATCCATTTTGTCTTCTCTTGGCGAGGTGTAAATAAATAGAGGATAATATTGGATCATTGGCGAATACAAAATGGACGAAAAATAACACCGGGCTTCCTAGATTAGCCATCCTGTCAGCCACCATTGCGTCAGGTCGAAATAAAACGTTGAGACGTAACCATTTCAATGACCTAAGGACTGACGGTATTGTTATTCATTGAAAATAAAAGGGATTTGCCTGCTTTCCGACAAGTGGCCGCTCCCTTTTAGAGATGGATTGTGGGCAAACAGACCCACATCTGGCAAGGGCACGCCCAGACTCCTTTCAGAGTTCCACTCGCGAAAGCATCTTCAAATATAGAATTGTCACACGTGCCGCTCTTATTGTTCATGCGGTGGTTTTGTGTTTACTTGTTTGGACTTGTTCGTGGTTCGTTATACCACTCCGTGGTTGAGGTATAGGCTTGGTGTTGAACGACATGTGGTTTCCGGGCCTGGATTTGGACCTCTGTGTTTGCCACTAATTGTTGACTTCAAAGCCTCAGTTGGTTTTATGGCTTGGTCGTAAAGAAAAGGTTAAATGCGAAAGGGGCAAAGATGATGGCAATCAAATTCAAGCTAGTGGTCACCAACACAGTACCCACAGGGACTAGTTAAAACCCGCATGCCCGAGGGCCACTTTTACAAATGGCTCTCGTGAGGGCAAGGAATGGTGTAGAAGTGCTTGCTTGAAATGTAAACACTTAATATATTAATAGGAAATTTGCTACACTTAAGCACTTGATGAAATAAAACTCAGTAAATTCAGCATCTTTTTTTTCAATGTGCTCTATTTTGAATCACATCAGATTACCACACGTTTACAGTGCATGCTGTGTTAATTTTACACCACATCTACTGTTATTTTTTTTAACAGTATACAGTTTTACTTTATTTTGGATTACAGTACATGACAGTTGGGTTGCTGCGTTTTACCGTACACATCAGTTTAGAATTAAATCTGCTATTTAATAATCATGGAAATGGGAATGAGATGTTTCCTCTCCACCGCTTGACATAAAACTGTGTTTTATACTGTTAAATTGCAGTTTTAAAAATTCTTAATCAAGTTAATTTAATCAAACCCGGAATCAAACACACGTCCTCTGTGCTGTGAGGCGGCTGTGATAACCAGCCAATAACCGTGCTGCCATTGCAGTTCTGATTATTTTATTGTAGAAATTGACCAACAAATTGCTCATCTTGGTTTCGACTTCTTCAATTCATCTCAGAGCAGTTGTTCTTGTTAATTCCATTGTATAAATCTCTTCTAGTGACCAAGGGACTCAGAAAACAACATTCAGAATATTTTAGCAAATAAATTGAACTATGGGTCGAAAGGGACATATGACCTCAAGTAAGTAGAGAGCATCTTCTGAAACGTTCATAAAAGAGACACATATTTTACGTTAGAAAAAAAAATCACAAAAAGTATTTGCAGCTTTTGACTGAAATGACATCAACCAAATTTAATCACTGATTTAGAGAAACACAAAGCTATTACTTTGTCTTTTGAATAGCACCAGGTGGATATACAGGCTAATGGCACCTTTTGCCATGCAGTTCAATAGCATTCAATTGTTCTGCTTGTCACTACAAGACGCTGGCATAAATAGTCAAACCACAGACAACAAAGATACATTATTTGTAGTAAATGTATTGTAATTCCTAGACCAATTCAGTGAAATTGGATAATTTACTGGGCAACACCCTATGAGCGCCCACAGCACGGTCGGTACGCATGACTGCTGCAGCACATCATCAATGACCACAATTACTGCTTTTTTATGATGTCATTTGAATCTGTGCCCATCCAATTGGACCTGTAAAACTACTGTCGTCACTTTTTCCCCTCCCACCTAAACCCAGGAGACTTAAAACAGTCCATTTTCTGAATTCTTTACTCGCATCTCCTCACTCGCCTTGAGAAAAACTCTGCTTTGAATGCCAATGTGACAACAGCAATTCTTCCACAAAGGACTTCACAACCTCAAACTTTTGAGTTAGAAGAGTACATGGATGACGTCGCTTCTTTCATTCATCAGCACAGCGCTGCACGCAAGGGGCTATCATGTCGTGCCTGTCACGTCTTAATAAGACGGTCTGGGTGTCTGGTAGGCTGCCCACAGATGCCGCACAGAAGGCGGAAGCCCGTCAGTGACGCACGTCAGGTTAAATCCCTCCGTTTATATATATTTGAGTCTTGACGTTCGTGGCCATCTCACTTAACTAGCGCCATTTGCTTTTTATGAAGGATTGTGTGTGCATGTTTGGAATCAGTCAGTGTTTTCAACTTGGCAATTTTTAACGGAAAGACATTTCTGACCACTCTAGTCAAAAAAAGTGACCGTTGAGTTAAATTGTTGGGAAGAAGCAGACCATATCAGGGGAATTATTTTGACAAGATAGGTCTAAATTCCACTGTGATTAGTTTTTGGGGTGTGTTTTTTTGCAACACACAACACACAATGGAACATATGTGCCAGTCAACATCATCAGAATTGGAATGTGCAATTTTATGTAGCATGTACGGTATGATATCGCACAACCCGACTGATAACCTTTCATTTCCTTTTGTGTTGCAGCTCCCTAATCCAACTGAGCTACTCTCGACCTAAAGGAGCAGGATGACAAAATGGCCCAGTTGCTGGTACCGCCTGGTCCTGACAGCTTTCGCCCCTTTGTCCCGGAGTCTCTGGCCGCCATTGAAAGGTGCATCGCCGAAGAAGAGGCTCGGAGACCACGGGGAGATCGTCGCAGCGACTGCGACGATGAAAACGGGCCCAAGCCCAACAGTGACTTGGAGGCTGGAAAATCACTCCCTTTCATCTATGGTGACATCCCTCCCGGTTTGGTGTCCACTCCTCTGGAGGATTTGGACAGCTATTACAGCAATCAGAAGGTCTGTTGGAATCAATCACTAAATTGTCTGACCCGCCAGTTTCTGTTCAGGGGGCTGCATGGGGAATGGACGTAGTTGAAATTTGGTAACGAGTGCAGTGGCACCTTGAAACACTGTGTGAATGCCCCAAATGGCATCCGATTTGGAGTACGGTAAACCTCACAGGGGAAAGGGGACTGAGCCATTCCATGAATAATGAAAAACTGTGAGTAATTAATGCCTCCCTAAAAATGATTAGAATTGCAGATATGAAATCATTCAAACCTTGAAACTATGACCCCAAAACACTTCCCGAACCTTCAGCAGGTGGTTATTCCGAAGAGAGGGACCACCAATGGAAAAGGCTTGATTCCCGCTGACCCTCCACTTAGTTCTCGGTACAGTACCTCTAATAGTGTCTGGTCCGCAGACCTGAGGCACCAGGCAGGGGCGGAGGAGCTCAGAGAGGGAAGGTGGGGCGAGGACAGTTAATGATTTGAATCAAATAATAGAATGTTAAAAAGAACTCTAAAATGAGCCAGTGAAAGGATGCCAGAGTTATGTGCTCCCTCTTACGAGTACCAGTCACGATACCAGCAGCAGCATTCTGGACCACCTGGAGACGCTTCATGGAGGATCGTCTGACTCCAAAGTAAAGCGAATTACAGTAACCTGCCTGAGACGTGACGAAGGCATGAATGACTGTTTCAAAGTGCTCTTGAGCAAGAAGAGGCTTGACTTTAGCAAGCTGCCTAAGAAGCTGGAATCCACAACGGCACCAATTTGCCGGTGCAATTTAAAATCCCTGTCCAGTTCAAGATCAAACGTACATAACGAAATTCAATGTCTTCACTACTTTTTGTCTCCTATTCAGACCTTCATAGTACTGAATCGTGGGAAGGCAATCTTCCGTTTCAACGCCACTCATGCCTTGTATATTTTAAGTCCCTTCAACCCGCTTCGGAGGATAGCTATTAGAGTTTTAGTCCACTCATATCCTTTTCAAGCGTGTTATTGACAGTGCTACATATAGATTGAAGTGTTGATCAGACAAGCTGTTGTGGAAGCGCGATGTAATTAAGGATGCATTGTAAAATGAGATTCAGCTCTTTTGAATGTCAAAACGTGACTGTCTCAGGCTAATCAGGATTTTACAATCACTGTGCATTTAAATCCAAGTGATGAGGAAACTATATACAGTATCAGCGGTTCTTAACCTGGGTTCGATCGAACCCTAGGGGTTCGGTGAATCGGTCTCGGGGGTTCGACGGAGCCTCTGCCATGGAGGTTAAGACACACGCGACTCATGTTTTCCATTGTGTTCCTTGACTCTTGTGTTTCAACGATGTTCAGCATGTTGATCATGTTCACCATCCTAACCAACTGTGCTTTCATGACCCTAAGTAACCCTCCGGAATGGGCCAAGAATGTAGAGTAAGTCCCTTTTCTCTCTTTCCAATTGAGTCATTGCTTCTCTGTTCTCATAAATGAAATTTTCGCGCTTTCGTAGATACGCTCGTCATAGAAACTGGCACATCTTTTTTGTTCTGGGGCAAGTCGAATATACCGTGTATGGGAGAAATGTATCCATTACATTGCCCGGTGCACTAACACGGACAATTTAGTGGCAGAGAGTAGACTAAACTTTATAGCAGAAGAAAACAGGTCTAAGTTGTGGCGCGGGTGATGTATGGAGATTTTGGTGGGTTTGATCTCGGCGCAGGCAGACAGATTCTGGTGGATATCTTTGAATTTCATTCATTATACTATGACATCAGTGTGCATCCTCGAAAATAATCATAGTAGAAATCAATTCATTGAATTAGTTATTGTAATTACTGTCATCTTTAATATGTTTTACAAGCACCCCCCTGACCGCGGCACGACTGGCGCGTGTGTGGTGGGGCGGTTTGGCTGGCGCATTCAATTCCTTGATATTTTTTTGCTGCATAGTGAAAACATTGGGTCAAAAGATAAATATGAGATGAGATTTTATTTCCTGGAATTTACATGTCAATTTTGAGACACAACTTCGAATTAGTTTACTTCCGCAAATGGAAATGCTGAAGCATTTGAAGCATTTGCTCAATTTCTTTAAACACTTTAGCAGTACGGTAACCCTCCCTTCACATTGCCTTTGCTCATGACAGTAACAAAAGCCAAAGCATGTTTGATCACAAATAACGTAAACATGACAAGACAGATAAACCGATGCTAAATCATTTAGCTACTGCAGTCTGTCTTTAATACGATCTTTGTCATTGTTGCTTTTTCGCCAGATACACATTCACAGGGATTTACACTTTTGAGTCCCTCATAAAGATCCTGGCCAGAGGCTTCTGCATGGGGAAGTTCACTTTTCTGCGCGACCCTTGGAACTGGCTAGACTTTAGTGTGATCCTGATGGCGTAAGTATTTCGGCCCACTTTCACCCTTCGACTTTCAGATCAAAAGATGCGCATCAGGCAAAAGTTCAGAAGTCCATCTTTTATTTCATGCTATTTTGATCTAGATGTGTTCAGAAACTCAGGATAGAGCACCTTTTTTTTTTTTTTAAGCCACCCACTTGACATACAAATGAGCACAAGTATAGGAACAGGGATTCATATTTGGTGGCATAACCTTTATTTGCAATAACTGCAACGAGCTTGCGACCCACTGACTTCACCAGACGGCTAAATTCCTCATTTGAAACGCTTTTCCAGGCCTTTACTGCGGTCTCTTTCAGTTCTTGATGTAGTTTTCTTTCTTGAGTCTCCTCTCCAGGAGGTGAAATACATGCTCTGTTGGGTTGAGGTCTGGTGATTGACTTGGCGAGTCGAAGTCCTTCAACTTTTCCCCCCGATTAAGTCCTTTTATCTATTGGCAGAGGGTTTTTTTGTGGGGTGGGGTGGGGGGGCATTTTCTTGTTGCATGATGCAGCTTCTCCCTATTAATTTGAGGGCATATTTCTGTTGTAAAAAATGCTATTGTAGACTTCAGAATGAATTCTGTTGTATACTACCATCATGAATTACATCATCAGTTCAGACTAGAAGACTCGTCAGCCCCTTCTGGAATCAGCCATGAAAGCCCAAGTCCACACCTTCACAAAAACGGTGATTAAAAGACGTTTCTTGGTTAGAATTTACTTCCCAGGGTTAAATATCTGGTCATATCACCTGACCAAAACTTATGCAACACAAGTGGACCAAGTAATAGAGGCCCAATTCTGCTTGTGCCCTAAGGTCCAATCCTTGGACAGTCACATGTATTCACTGTCATCCTCCACGCTTCTTCTTCCGACATCATTGATTAATTTCCCCCAAGCTCAGGAGCTCGCTGACCAGGCCGATTGCCTTCAGCTTGGAGACTGCGGCGTAGGCATTGCGTTGCATTTCTGGCGTGATGAGGGTATGCGCTTGTACAGAGCAGATTTGAATCACCACGAGTCGCATACTTTACTGTAGCGACTCATAATTGAGGCACGGTGGGATCTTTTTAATTTTTTGCTACTGTCAGTATACATGAAGGCTGACTTATTTGAGAGTGGTCTTTTATTTCCTGGAATGCCCGTTGTGTGTGTTTGTGCTGATTTTTGAGCAATGCTATGTGATAACTGTGCATTTAATATCTGCAGGTATATAACAGAGTTTATAAACCTAGGCAATGTTTCAGCTCTGCGCACATTCAGAGTATTGAGAGCTTTGAAAACTATCTCAGTGATACCAGGTAAGCCTGCCCGAATTTATCCTCCTGTGCGTGACCATTTGCCACTCCCTCCCCTTTTCCACGACCCCGCCCCCTTTTGTGTCGATGTGCTTTGGGCGCGGCTGTCTGTGTTGTGTGCGCGTGAACGTGTGCATCCCGAAAACACCTCGCAAATCCCCGTACCCCCCCTCCCCCCCCTCCCCTCCCCCTCCCCTGCCTCGCTACCTCCTCCCTTACAGATATGTCACAGAGTTTGTGGACCTGGGCAATGTATCTGCACTGCGAACCTTCAGGGTTCTGCGGGCCCTGAAAACTATATCGGTCATCCCAGGTGAGCACACCATCAAGGCCAAAAGGGGTGAAGGAAATGCTCACTGCTCTAAGTGGCGTTTTTGGCAACATCCACTCACTTTTGAGCTCATCTTCACTGCAGCCAAGCCTGACAGCACCGTTTTGCCATCCTTCATGTTGCCTTCAAAAAAAAAAAAAGATGGAATCTGGTTCCAATCTGTATAGATTTTGCGGATTCCTGGCTTTTAGACAAGTAGAAAAGCAGAATTGTTTCTTTGAAATCCATTTTTGCCTTGAGAGCCACCTGTGGATTTTGTGCTTTTTCCGTTATGCATGAGACATCGCAAAGGAAGATTTTCTGGTGGCAAAACTAGACGTGTGTGCGTTTGTGTGTGTCATGTGCATAATTCCTGTTTCAGGCATGTTATGTTCTGTTGTGAGTGATTGTTCAAAGCACTTTTCATTGAAGAAATCAATAAGAAACTTACAGGTAATTACATATGATTAAATCCACAGCCATGCCACTGCCCCCAAAATTAAGTACTGTATTAGTTTACAAAGAATTTTTTCACAGGATTGTTTGATGACCTTTGGCAGTATCACAACATTTTTGCTGCTCAAATAAATTTGGAAGAACTCAACCTATTCCCCCAAAGTCTCACCTCAGGAAAAATAAGTTTCTTTTCTTCAATTTTGTGGGGGTTTTTTTTCGTCTTGTCTTCCAGGTTTCAGATGATTTGTGCCAGGTAGTAATTGTTTCTCCTTGCGCCATGTCTCACCACCCCTTTCCTTTCCCCTGTCTCCCACTCAGGCCTGAAGACAATCGTCGGCGCATTGATCCAGTCAGTTAAAAAGCTATCGGACGTCATGATCCTGACGGTGTTCTGCCTGAGCGTCTTTGCTCTCATTGGCCTGCAGCTCTTCATGGGCAATCTGAGGCAGAAGTGCGTGCGCTTGCCCAACATTGGCAATGACACCAACAGCAGCAGCAGCACTTTGGCCGGCGACATGTTTCTTTTCAATAGCAGCCTCGCAGAGGTCAACGACACTTTCCTGAACAGCACAGAGAGCAGCTTCAACTGGACCAAGTACATCAGCGATAGCGGTAAGCTAAGTGACGAGGGCCGGATGTGCTGCATGTGGGTTCAAATTAGCGCACTGAGTCAGATAATCCTTACTGAAAGAAAATCCTTACTTCACAACCGCCAAATTTAAAGTCTGGAACAGTGGGGGAAAAAAAATCACTTTATGAGCCGATTAAGGCACATCTTTTACTTTGGAAAAACCTCACAGAACGCCACCCAAAGAAAATGTCATAGAAAATGTCCACAGCACTACAACTAATATAATGATGACGATCTCATTCCCATTTTACGTACGATTTCACGAAATGCAATGTTAGGACCTGTTTAGATGAGCACAAAGCTACTATTCTGTTGTATATGAATAGGTGGCTGGAAAGCTTGATTGTTAATTGGTTAATTCGGCCATCTGTAGAAATTCGATTTTTCTGCCTGTCATTCATCGCATGTCGCTGGAATTGGGAGAAGAATAAAATGACATTATATACATAAGAGCAAATAAATTGCAACTTTCGGACCAATTAAGTCAGCAATCAAAAAGTACAGTTGGATCTAGGTTTCGCGCTGCAACTAAAGGTTATTTGAATTTAATCAATGAATCTGTTGATTATTTTGGTGATTATTTACTGAATCATATTTTTTCTTAAAACATGGTTTATTTCCATCCATTGAGTAAAAAAACTAAAATTGATGAGCAACATCGCTCCTCAAAGAAAGAAAAAATATATTTCAAGCCTTGCTTTTGACCGAAGCGTGTGTCCCCTTCAAACGACTTGACTTTCCAGATCACCGAAGGCCCGTTCAAGAGTGGCAAAAAGTGGTGAAATCAAAGCTTTAACATTTATGCTGTCTTCTCTTTTAGATAATTACTATTACCTCCCCGGGCGCAGGGATGCTCTGCTTTGTGGAAACGGCACCGGGGCTGGGTAAGGACTTTTTACTCTTACCGAACGAGCTAACCTGCGATTCCCAAATCAAAATGTCGATGAATTCCAACTGAACTGAAATCATCGTTGTGTGACAGGCTTTGCCCAGAAGGCTACGTTTGCATCAAAGCGGGCCTGAATCCAAACTACGGATACACAAGTTTTGACACTTTCAGTTGGGCTTTCCTGTCACTATTCCGATTGATGACCCAGGACTACTGGGAAAACCTCTATCAGCAGGTTTGTATCATCCCTGGCTCGCACCCTCGTGACGTGTTGTTGCGGTGATTTCCAAAACCATTGCGTTATTGTGGTCGTTGTAATCTTGGGTCCATTAGACTTTGCGTGCGGCAGGGAAGCCCTACATGGTCTTCTTCGTTTTGGTGATCTTCCTGGGTTCCTTCTACCTCGTCAATCTGATCTTGGCTGTTGTGGCCATGGCTTATGATGAGCAGAATCAGGCCACCATAGAAGAGGCTCAACAAAAAGAGGAGGAGTTCCAGGCCATGCTGGAGCAGCTGAAAAGGCAGCAGGAGGAAGCACAGGCAAGAACATTTTTAGCTTTTTAAAATTGAGATGTGGATGTGTCGTTGGGCATCGAACTTCATTATTATTATGATTTACTGTGAGAGGAATAAATACATACATAAAAGGAGCAGAGAACATGGATGATGCTGAGCATATAGTTTGAGTGATTAGACTATTGTGTATAAATTGTCTCATTTAGAAAAAAAAATACTTTGATATATAATTTTAATTTTCATGAGAATTGAAAAAAACATCCCAAGCCATTCTAAACAAAACCCAGGATATGAGAACATTTACATTTCGTTGGAAATGATTATATTCGGAACTGCACAGTATTATTTTTCAGCCACGCAAGCATCTATGCACGAGAGCAAACGCCAGCAGCGGTACACTGCTCAAGAAAATGTCACTCCAGTGTCTCCAAAATCATCTTCCGACACCAGCTTCCTCAAGTGACCCCTAAAATCCGATAACAACCATGAAAAACATCAAACATCAACAGATGAGAGCCAAAGAGCACAAATGAGTCTGCGGGCGATATGGTTCTACCCGAGTAAATTAAAAATGTATTTTGCAACCCACAAATCACGCGATGATTCTGAGAGCAGACGCTGATTTGTCAGCGCTGCCATGACCGCTTTCAGCTGGCAGGCTTTCTCCTCATACTCATTTGCGCAAGCCTTTCAGACAGCCACCACGGTCGCCATGACAACTGTGTTTGGTTTGCCGATTGGTCGACAGGTTGCCGCGGCAGCAGCCACGGAGAGCGGCGAGTACAGCGGCAGGGGGGGCCCCACCTCCGAGTCGTCCTCTGTGACATCCAAGCTCAGTTCGAAAAGTGCAAAAGAGCGACGCAACAGGCGGAAGAAAAGGAAACAGAAGGAGGAAGAGGAGGAGGAGAGGGGCGCATGCAACAAGTTCCATAAATCTGTAACTGTGGACAGCATCAACAGATCCTTCCACTTCTCCATGGATGTGAACCGACTTTCCTATGAGAAGAGGTGCTCCTCGCCCAATCAGGTATATATATTTTTTTAACCCTCAAACATAATGACCTTTTACTTGTGTAGCGTATAAGTCGTTTAGCCGCTCTTGACCTGTGTGCCCACGGCACCACTTAGCTGCTGTCCATACTTTCCATTGCCTTTAATGCAGTGGTCTCAAACTCAATTCATGTGGAGGTCTGGGTCTGTCTGGGCTGCCTTAAGTATTCCGCAGCAAAATGGTTAAAGTATTACCAAAAAAAGTGCAACTTGTCCAGTTTTCTCAATCTTCATTTATATGGGCTCAGACCGACTTTATCGGTTTTTTTTCAGGCGGATAAAATTGGTGACCCGGACCGCTCTCAATTCTCCCAGGTTCTTTGCATACTCTTTAACATGTCTAGTTGAGTAGTAATGTCTGATTTCTGGAGCACCGCAATTTTCTCTAGACCTTCAACACATTTCAAGATGCTTCGGTGCGAAAAAAAACAAACAAACAAAAATAACATTCCGTCCTCTTTTTTTTCTGGAAATTGGTTGCCAACCTTTCTCTTTGTGGCACCTTTTGAAAAATACATACTGGGACTAGGGGGACAAGATCTTTTCCTTCCACTTGGTGTCACTTCAAAATTATGTTTCATCAAAAGATGTCATGAGCCTGAGCGATGGTAGCCAATAAGTGATTTAAAAAAGTAAACAAAACACAAACTCCTCAGGGCAATGACACAGCAAAAAAAATAAAAAATAAAAAGTAGGGGCACACGTACATTAAACTTTGATGTCAACTTAGCAAAATATCATCCTGCAGGCCAAAAATGGCCCCTGTAAGTTTGAGACCCTGCTTTATTGGGAGGATCGCTCCCGCCAATATGGCCGCCACTTTGGCACGTCCATGAGCAGGATCTATTCCGTACTGTATATATCTGTGACAACAGGGGCACAGCCTGGAAATACGTGTCCCAGTCTCTGTTTGTTGATTGTGTCACAGCACCAGTAAATAACGGCCAATTCTGGAATTAACCGACCTTGACAACTACTGTGGAAAGTGGCCTTTTGAGTTGACTGGGCGCTATTTTCTGTCTGTTGTACCTGAAATCCTTTAAATAGGGGTCCGTTAAATCAAGGTTCCATTGTGTTTATTAGAAAAAAGAAAAAAGTGAAATACTCTCGTCCTCATGCAAGTACTTTCAAAAGCTCACAGAAACGTTCTTTCACAGTCTCTCCTCAGCGTACGTGGATCACTCCTCTCACCACGGAGGAACAGCCAAGCTAGCCTCTTCAGCTTCCGCGGACGAGTACGCGACATGGGCTCAGAAAACGACTTTGCGGACGACGAGCACAGCACCTTCGAAGAGAGCGACAGCCGCCGGGGCTCCCTGTTCTTGCCACGTCGCCTGGAGCGTCGCTGCAGCGCCATCAGCCAGACGAGCCTCAGGGTGCCTCGTGTGATGCTTCCTGCCAATGGCAAGATGCATTGCGCGGTGGACTGCAATGGTGTTGTTTCGCTGGTCGGAGGAACCTCGGTACCTAACTCTCCCGTTGGTCTCCTGCTGCCTGAGGTGACTCCATTTTTATTTCAAATGTTTTGCATAAATTAGCAATAGCTGGGGACCTGACTCACAAGATTTGATTCAAGTTGGACGGACTGACTTTGCTTTGACTTGGTATTCATGAGACTCTACTTGTTGCCGCATGACTTGACAAGTTTTTTTCTTTTTCAGTTTCAAGATAGTAAGCCATTTTGTTTTCAAATTTTGATTAAAGCTTATAAAAGTGGGGGAAAAAAAGAGAAATTTCCAACATTTAAGGTTAGACACAACAATATCCAACGTCATCCCTCCATATAAAACCTACAAAGAAAGTCAAGCTACAATACCAATAGTTGGGCAAAGCTTCATGCCAGTTACATGTTTGATAGAGAGAAGAACAAATTAATAGCCAAAACAGAAACTGCCCCCCCCCAAAAAAACAACAAAAAAAACCCAATATAATTGTATTAGCACCATTAGCAAACTAGCTAACTAACTTGCTTTGCGCTATAAAGAAATTTCTTTTTAGAACCGATTGAACATTATCATCGACGTATTGTTAACTGTGGCTAAACATTCTCTTGTGACTTTAAATCTGCTACCTTCCAACAAACTGGCCATCTTGCCAGTAACTTTTTAGTGAGAGGTGGAGCCATTTTGGAGACATATTTTTGTACTGTCATGAATTTTAACCATGCACCTGCGGACTGGGACTTGTAGTCTATTCGTCTCAGCTTTGCTCAGTCTGACCTTTAGGTGAACCTGGTCGGACATCTACTTCCCGTAAAATTGGCAGACATCTTGATCGACTCTACATTGTAGTTTTCTCATGACTCTATGGTTCAGTATTCCATCAATATTTTGGATTGTGCTTTTTTTCTGTAGGGTACCACAACAGACACTGAGGTGAGAAAGCAACGCGCAGTGGATTATTTAGAGGGACCAGGAGGCAGGCAAAGAGCCATGAGTGTGGCCAGTATCCTCACCAACACGATGGAAGGTCAGAATTCTTCCCCTTAACATGTTTAAAGTCGAAGGCCAAGCCCCATACTTGGCTCACTCTTCACATCTCATATGTTTAAGCATCGGCAAGGGACATCTAATGAGCTAGAGAAGAATCGATGAGAAAAAATAATCACCATCAACTGCTTGAGCCCCCCCCCCACAGCCTCCTGTGATTTTCATTCCATTTCAATGTCTCCCTTTCAGAGCTTGAAGAGTCGAGGCAAAAATTCCCCCCTTGCTGGTATCGATTTGCCAACACTTGTTTGATCTGGGATTGTTGCCCCGCCTGGCTCAAAATTAAGGAGTTTGTCAACATGGTGGTCATGGACCCGTTTGTTGATCTGACGATCACAATTTGCATCGTCCTCAACACCCTTTTTATGGCCATGGAGCATTACCCGATGACGAAAGAATTCAACAACGTCCTTTCGGTTGGAAACCAGGTACCTGGTAACATTTCAACAATGATGCCCACTGACGTATAAAATGATTTTTTCCGCCTTTTTTTTCTTCAAATAGGTATTCACTGGCATTTTCACGGCAGAGATGTGCCTCAAGGTCATCGCTCTCGACCCTTACTATTACTTCCAGGAAGGCTGGAACATTTTTGACGGCATTATTGTAAGTCTGAGTCTGATGGAGCTCGGTTTGGCCAACGTAGAGGGCCTGTCTGTGCTCAGGTCTTTCCGACTGGTAAGGGACACTGTCATATTTACCGGTCATTTAAAAAAACAAGCTACCAATCTACACTGTCAAAATAATAATAATGCCGACTCTTTTTTTTTTTGCTCTCGATTTTACAACAGCTGAGGGTCTTCAAACTGGCTAAATCCTGGCCAACTCTGAACATGCTGATCAAGATCATTGGCAACTCAGTGGGGGCTCTGGGGAACTTGACCCTGGTGCTCGCCATCATCGTCTTCATCTTTGCCGTGGTGGGCATGCAACTTTTTGGCAAGAGCTACAAGGAGTTTGTCTGTAACATAAACGAGGATTGTCAGCTACCGCGCTGGCACATGCACGATTTCTTCCACTCCTTCCTCATCGTGTTCCGGGTGCTGTGTGGAGAGTGGATCGAGACCATGTGGGACTGTATGGAGGTAGCAGGACCAACAATGTGTCTCATTGTCTTCATGATGGTGATGGTCATCGGAAACTTGGTGGTATGCATCTCCTTTGGTTTTTCATTTGTTTGTGTCCCAGTCATGTCTTTTTCAAAACTGGCCATGAAGAGAAAGGTTGGCGATGAGAACAGCCAGTTTTTTGAAAAACAGGAGATGGACTTTGATTGTTGTTGAAGTCAGGGGCACCTTGACATGTCTATTGATGCTATTCGTTAGCCTGTCTGTGGCGTTTGCCATATGAGTTAGCATTAAGCTAGCGGGGGCATTTCTAAGTCGTTTGGCTCTCCTTTTTTCTTTATCTTTAACTTAAAACTTCAACTGCATTAATCAGCTTCAAGGTTCTTTTCACAAATTGTTCATTACTTGCCAAACTGCTGCTGCATGTTGAAACATGAGCTCAGTTCACTCCCACCATACAGCGCTCATAAGTCACAGCAAAAACAAACAAACAAAAAAAGAATAAAAACTAATTAAGCCAAATGATGGCTCATCGAAAAACTTCTCAATCGGGTCACTCATATCTCAAAGCACAACTGTATTAAAAAATGATTGATTGTTGATGATGCAACTGAGCTGGGAGGACTCTTTAGTTTGCAAGGTCACGTGGAAAATTCACTTGAATCGCTCTTCTAGAAATGTTTGAATTTTGACGTGCCTCCGACCACGTGTCTTCGAGCGAGCTGCTTATAATTTTACCCGCTAGAAGTGACATCACTGTGTGGCTCATTTGATAAGTCTGAAACGTGGCGAGAGTCTCGAGTGCAGTGCTTTTCCTCAGGGCAACATGAAGTACAAAAAGCGTTTCAAGTTGTCGATAGCCTGCATTTGTAGAAATATCTTGGAAACAACCAATCTGAAACATTAACAACAAACGGCTTGAATGCCCTTTTTCTTGTTTTAACACCTCATCACTTGGCTGCCTTGCACACCCACTCGCAAAGGTGCTGTGAATATGTCGTTTGATCGGGTCTTGTGAGAAGAGTTTCAGTGCCTGCGATTGGTCTGTGTTTCCTACAGTATTTTATATTATAATGGAGGTTCTAAAACGCCAGGCAAAAACCACTTCTGAGAGAGAACATGGACTATAGAGGGCAAAAAAAACCCGATGATGACTCAGTTAAACGAATTAGGGCATTTACATGGAAAATGCGTCTCTACCTACAAAATTTTCTGGTTAAGAAATTTCTTCCAGAACCACTTCATTCTTTAAGTTGAGGTACCACTGTATATAGTTTAAATCTAATCTAGCTCGGTCATTCATGTTGTCTTTTTTTTTTTCCCATGTTCTTATTAGGTTCTGAACCTGTTCTTGGCTCTGCTCCTGAGCTCATTCAGCGCTGACAACTTGGCGGCAACTGACGACGACAGCGAGATGAATAACTTGCAAATTGCCGTCGGCCGCATCCAGCGCGGCATCGCCTTTTTAAAATCCGCTGTCCGACAGTTCTTGCGGAGCCTGATTTTTGGTGGGGACGGGAAGGGCTCCAGCCTGCATGAAGAGAGCAAACCCCTGGAAGAACTACACAGCAACGGCAAAGGCAACTGCATCACGAATCACACGACAGTGGAAATGAGCAAAGACCCCGGCGGGGTGTACATTACAGCTGAAGGCAACGGGCGTCCAGGCGGAGGCCTGGTTGTCGGGGGCATGGTCGACGCGGACAGCACCGAAAAGTACCCCATCGACGACTGTCACTACATGTCGTTTATTCACAACCCGAGCCTGACGGTCACGGTGCCGATCGCCGTGGGCGAGTCAGACTTTGAGAACCTCAACACCGAGGACTTGACCAGCGATTCCTCAGACGTGGAGGAAAGCAAAGAGGTAAGATGGCACTGCCGTCTTCCCGTTTTGATCTTTTCGTCTGTGTTGCATTTTAAAAAGTCGACTTTGGCGAGAATATTTTTGGTTTTCGTATGAATGATGTTCCCAAATACCGTCCCGTTCATCAGCCCCCGTCGTTCACAATATGGTAAGATACTGTATGGTGCTACCGTTTTGTTTTGTTGACAGGTTGGTACAAAGTCAGATGATGTATGTAGTGTACTCACCCTTCCGATGAACTGCAAGCTAGATCATGATAAGGGCAGATGACACTTTGGACGGGTTCCATGGCATGCTCAAGGAGGCATCCACAAGCTTTGTCCGCAGCGGGACTTGAGCTGTAAATTTATGGATGAGCTCCTGCCTACAAAGCTGACGACTTAGATCCGCTTTGATGATTGCTTGGCAAAACAGACCAGCAAAGGACAGGTCATTGTAAAACGTCTCAGATGCTGCAACTTGAATTGAGAAATGTCTGAAGGGCGAGCTCCACTACCTCCCTATGCCGGCGAGAAGCAATCTAATTGCAACTCAAAAGTCAAATGAAATAAGATTTTGTCGCCACTTTATTTCCCAGATCCCATTCCGCTGTGATTGAAACTATAATGGCAGTTTAAAGTGGCAGTGACGTGTATTCGCAAAGTACAAAATTGCCACTCATTGTAAGGTTTTTTTTTTTTCCACTGCAGTTCCATCGATTAAATGGGGTGGTTCTGCGCCCCACTTGGCGCATTGAATCGAATCATCATCTTGCACTTGGTGCTAACGTGTCCCGAGGATGTCACCTCCCACTTTAACCATTCATTTATAGCTACAGGTGTTGGACTCTGCAATAACACGGAGAAGATTTGTCGTGACAAATGATGTGCGCAGTTTATGTACCGTTTCTTATGCGAGAAAATCCGAACGCAAACCTGAACACAGACACGAGGTTGAATGCCGGCTTGCGGTGTGCGTGACTTACTGTCTTAATTCCCCCTCCATTTGTTACTGCAGCCATATCACAGATGCTCTTGAGGTTTTCAGTGAGAGAAGAACTGTAAGACCACTTTATTGTATCAGCACCCATCATGAGGACTGCCAATGTCATTTAAGAAAAGGCTTTTGTTTTTTTTCCTCATACTCTTAATGACTGCCCATTTTCGTTCTTTGCCTGGTCTTGCCCTCCGCCCCACCCACAACCCACTTTACTTTATTCCCAACTCGTCCCTATTCAGCAGTACACGAACATACGGTGGATGGTTTAGCTTTTCTTTACCCACTAAATTGGTTGGTTTTGACCCTGGATTTAGTCGACTTCGAACAATTGATAAACAGGAAGAATCGGAAGAGGGAGCAAAAAACATTGTTTTTTTTTTTTTTAATGAATGAATTGATTTTTGCTGTAAATTAACATGGTTCAATTATTTATTTATTTTTACTGATTCTGGGCCCTGGCCTTCCTGTGTGGAGTGTGCATGGTCTCCCCGTGCCTGTGTAGGTTTTCTCCGGGTACTCCGGTTTCCTCCCACTGGGTTTGGCCCGGCGACCAGTTCAGGGTGTCCCCGCCCACTGCCCAAAGACAGCTGGGATTGGCACATCGAGCATGCCCGCAACCTTTGTGAGGATAAGCGGTTCTGTGAATGATTGAGTTAAAAAATAACAATAAAAATCCAAGCACATACGGTCTTTCATTTTGGTATCATCAATCAGGGTCATAAATCAAGGTGTACGTTCCTTTTTAACATCTCTGATAATGGAATGGAAAAAATGTTTAGGTTTTTTTTTTTTGCAGAGTATCAAAACACAACATTCACTGTCAAAACACTTTTAAGTGTTAAAAGGTATTAATAACCAACAATAATGTATCAATCATCTGCATAAACACCCTTTTGGAATAGTGATCCTCCTGTCACAAAGGTAGAACGTGTAGCATACCATGCCACGGCAACCTCCTCCAGATAAAAGCATATCCAGGCATCACTTCATAGAATCTATAACCCATCGAGGCAAAACGAATACCAAGGTGGAGTAAGGCAGCATCCTTTCAGAACTCGATGCACACGTGAGAAGCATGCTTCCATCATTCCCATGTCCTATTAGCTGGGTCCCACTGCAATCAGGGCTGCTGCACTGTGTAGGATGACATGTTTCAAAACGTCACACGGCAAATGAAAAGTCACCAGTTGCATGCAATACTAGGTTTTCCTTGGCAAAAACTACAAGACGACGAGCAAGACGGACACGTCTCACTTGATCCATACACGAAAGCTGCTATATATCCGTATACCGTATTTTCTGCACTATAAGCTGCTTTGGATTATAAGGCGCACCTTCAATGAATGCCCAATTTTAAAACTGTTTTCATATATAGGGCACACTGCACATAGAAAAGAAGCTCCAATAGTGGCTGCGGTTGTGCTATTCATCCACTAGATGGTGCTACACTAAAGGGAATACAATAGTTTTATTTATATAGATTCAGATTCAGATTCAGATTCAGGAAACTTTATTTATCCCCATGGGGTAATTTGGACTTAACAGGCACGATCTGCACAAGAAACATGAAAAACAATGACGAACATGGGAGCAGGGGTCTCAAACTCAATTTAGCTGGGGGCCACTGGAGGCAGAGTCTGGGTTAGGCTGGGCCGCATTAGGGTTTCCACAAGAAAAGCGCTGATAAATCATTCCAATGTTCTCAAATATCTTTATTGTTTAACACAAAATAATGAATTAAATCAAATAATTTAAAAAAGAAGCCACTCCGTCCTTCTCCATGAAGTCTTTTACTTCTGCTCTCAACTCAAAAAATCTCTTCAATACGTTTCCCCTCCTGAGCTAGCGTACCTCAGTGAAGTAGAGCACATCCCCGTATTCAGATTTTATTTTCTCTAAAAAATGGGCGGGGCGGAATAGGGTCAATACCTCACGTGATTGGTTCGTTCAGCTCCGCACACAACAAGAGTCATTCATATCAATCTTGCGGGCCGCACTAATATTAATCTTTCATATTAAGACGGGGGCCGCAAATTATCATCCTGGGGGCCGCAGTTGGCCCGCGGGCCGCACGTTTGAGACCCCTGATATAGAGCCTTCACAACCTCTGAAGCTGTAAACAAAGCTATGAGAACTGGTCACAAACACGGACATATAAATACAAATGGCATTAAAAAAATAAAAATAAATGAAAAACAAAAGTTCCAAAGACAATTGATTCAACAAAACACAGAGCTTGTGGGCTCACATCCACACGGGGCTAAATATCCTTACCTCTTGCTTGTCTCCTTCTTCCTTCGTTTAGTCAGGAGTTAACTATGCTTTTGGTATTATCTTTGTTAGATAATGACTGCGCAGAGCTCACAAAGTAGTTGTCAATTAGTGTCGGGCAGAAGCCTTTTAGGTTACAATTGGTTCCTGCTAATAATCACCACTAGATGGCATAGGAACACTAACAGGGAAACTACTCAATGGGGAATGCAAAGAGTCCATTAACACCATATATAAAGTACATCGGAATATAGGACCCACTGTCGGTTTTTCAAAAAATCGAATGCTTTTAAGTGCGCCTTATAGTGTGGAAAATACGGTATATCGACTTGATGCCATGTCATATACGTGGGAAAAACGAAAACACTAGACTTACATGCTGTCTTATAAACAGTGCACAGTGCTGGTTTTTGCTGGTAAGCTAATGTGGTCATCTCTCGACTTCCGCGCAACAGAAAAAGCTTCAACACTGCTTTCAAGGAATGGAAATAATGTATTTTCATGTCACTGAGGAACATTGCTGTTCAGAATTTTGGGTGGGTGGACTGTACATTATGGGGCTGGGGGGCTAAGGGTAGATGCAGCAGAAGAGTTCATTAAAAAAATTGTTTTAAGATTTTAGCAGATAAACAAAAAATTAATCGGGGTGTTAATTTCTCAGTAGACGTGAAAATGCCTCACATACTTTGCTTGGTCCAATTTCAGGCTTGGATTGATGATGCACTGGAATACTGCATGCACTCTTCCTCAAACTGAGGTCACATCAAACGTACCCACAGTTGCATTACAGTCATGTCCAACTCCCCCATGTCATGTCTTGCTCTATGATATGATTTGAGCTTTCAGATATATGTCATGCCAAAAGCCTGTCGGTACATTTGATCACTGTTGCATGTGATGACAATGAGGAGGACATTCGAGAAGAGTCCAACTCTGTTATGCCAGTGCCTAGTCTGAGGAGAGAATTCACTGAAAAATCACTTCAGGACATTTGGTCTTGGAACCACTCTTCCAGTGGGAGTTTTTGTTATTGTTGTTTTTAACTTGGTGCACTTTACCTTGTTCATACAGAAACTCGACATAGAGCCCCAACATCTGAGCTCTTCAGAAGGGAGCACTGTTGACATTCGCCCTCCAGGAGATGGGGTGGATTCGGTGGAAATGGAGCCAGAAGAGTCGATGGACCCAGAAGCCTGCTTTACTGAGGGTGAGATGGCGACAAGTAGCCTTTGATAGGTCCACGAAAAGTGGGACAGAAGTGTTCTGAGTGACAGTGCATAGAAATGCTCATCAGGTTCGGGAAGAAAAAAAAACGGTAGTCTTGCTTTAATAATTCAACCTGGCATTTTGTCCGACTCGGCCACCATTCCTCATGTGCTAATATCCTGCTCAGTTGCATGTGAGCATGGAATTTAGAAATCAACTGCAGTAAATCCAGCGCTTTGCTGAAAAACTCAGCACCAGGGACGTGGAGATGTCCCCTTTAAGCCCCCCCCCCTTCCCTCTCAGCACAAATGTAATCTAGTGGTGTACGTTGCTCGGCGGATCAATGACAGATCAATGCGCATGTTGAAGGGGCAACCTGTTGGGCTAAAGGGGACTTTTTTTTTTAGAAAGATCCGCCCGCCCCTCCTCCCCACAAATATGCAAATATTAATATTTCAGGTCATGTATAATGGATTCCAGCTAAAACTCACTTCCTGTACCTTGGAATAAAGTTATAACGTAAAATGGCGGGGCGGGACTGCAATACTGTGGCGGGCCGGGTTCCATCCCCAAGGTTGGGTTGGTGGTCGCTGCAAGAGTAAAAACGCCACCGGTGACACATACCCGCCGCCAATAGTGAAACGAAAAACCCAAAGAAAATTTGCTTGTGTTGGAAAACAAATGTTTCTTTCACTCGTTTCTTTCTCTGCGACTGTAGGATGCGTAAGCAGATTCCAGTGCTGCCAGATCAATGAGGAAGCAGCCGGGTTTAAGAGTTGGTGGACACTCAGGAAAACCTGTTTTGTCATCGTGGAGCACAACTGGTTTGAATCCTTTATCATTTTTATGATCCTGCTCAGCAGTGGTGCGTTGGTGAGTCTCGATGTGCGGTTTCGTTCACTCGTAACCAACTCAAAGTTCATTCATTCCCATCATGGCGTCACGTTTTTTTTAACTTAAAAAAATATATATCAATTTTCCCCAGGCTTTTGAAGACGTTTATATTGAACAGAGGAGGACCATCAAAACGATGCTGGAGTACGCAGACAAGGTCTTTACGTATGTCTTCATCCTGGAGATGCTGTTGAAGTGGGTGGCCTATGGCTTTGTCAAGTACTTCACCAACGCCTGGTGCTGGCTCGACTTCCTCATTGTTGACGTACGTACGATACCGAACATCTTTCATCTGTAACCGCTTCAAACAACAAAGCGTAGGCCGAACAAGTGGTGAAGATTGCACGATTGTCTTAAGTGTTGCGTTGTATTATTTTGTCATTTTTTGTGAACTGTTCTTTTGATGGCGGCGCGGGCACCCGCGCGCTCCTCTCTGAAGGACATTTCATCTGTGCTATATGTTGCACATGTAGCATTTGAGAATAAATTTGACTTGAGGCTTGATGTTTAGCTCTGGGTGAAGTCTGGCTTCTTCATTTCATGTTTCCACTAAAACGTCTTCACCTCAGTAAGACTGGTTGTGGCCTTTCATGGTTTCCGCCCCGCTTATGCCTTCCGCCCTGTGGTCTCAGGTGTCCCTCGTCAGCCTGGTGGCCAACGCTCTGGGCTACTCCGAGCTCAGCGCCATCAAATCTCTGAGGACACTGCGAGCCCTCCGGCCACTGAGAGCCCTATCTCGGTTCGAGGGCATGAGGGTAAGTAAAGACGCTCTTGTAAGTCAAGCTTTGCTGCCAAGTAATTCTGAGACCAAAATCACGTGAAGTGCTCCATTGGACGTCGTTGGCAACGTCGTTTTCTTTAGCGGTCATTTGTGTAGGATATGGATACATGACATGAGAATTTAAAAATGTGTAATTTTGAATTTGAACTGCATGTTCTCCTTCCAGTTCAGCTCTGTACTTCTTCTATCTGCATGTTTCTTTTGACATTGTGTCGATGGGATGGCAGACATTGCTTTTTGACGCCGCTTGTTTGGTGCCTTGTAAATGTGACCTGTAATCTTTTTTCTTTGTTGTGTGTCTTTTTTCATTTACAGTCAGACAAAATGTTGTGACCTCATCCTGCCTCTAAGGTTTTTTTCTGTTTTGCTTTTTTTCCGATGAATTTGTACACTTTTACTGAATCAACCTTCACCTTCTTAACTGTCTGGTAGTCAAAAGCTTTTGTGTGCAGATACCACTCAATCAATGTAGCCTTTGTAGAATGTAAAAAAAAAACAAATAGTCAATTGATTAGATGATTGAAATGGTGACTAATCCAAAATGAAGCAGCTTTTATTTCGGGAAGGAGAGCCCCTTCATTTGAGCAACAAAAAAGGTGCTGAGTTTGTCTGTATTTTGAACGTGTCCAGGTTGTGGTGAACGCACTACTGGGGGCCATTCCCTCCATCATGAATGTGCTGCTGGTCTGCCTCATCTTTTGGCTCATCTTCAGCATCATGGGGGTCAACCTGTTCGCAGGGAAGTACTACTACTGCGTCAACACCACCACCGACAAGGTCTTCCCCATCGAGGAAGTCAACAACAAGTCCGAGTGCCTGAATCTGGTCAACGACAGCGCCCGGTGGAAGAACGTCAAAATCAATTTTGACAACGTCGGCGCTGGTTATTTGGCCTTGTTGCAAGTGGTGAGGCGTTCAAAAAGTCCCGCCGTGCCTTTTTGTGTGTCTGGATTCAACGTTACAGGTAACCGTTACTGTCGGAAGATGTTACATAACAACTATTGCCACATTACACCTTGTTCGAAGAATAGATTCGGAACACTGAAGCCAATTCCTTCACTGTAGCTGTACACTGAAGACAATTGTCCTTGACATCCGAGCAACATTTCAGCTTTTTTTTTTCAAGGTCTGGGGGCACGAGATTCAAGTCTCCTTTGAATCTAATTTTGTGGGTCGTTTACTCACAATGTCTGCATTCAGCCTGACATCGCCCTTCATTTTTCTTCTCCTTTGACTGCAGCCCCTTTTAATGCCCATTTGACTTTGTTCATTAAGTATGAGGGCGACTTGAGGGATCACTTAAAATTGATCAATGGAGTTGTTGAGCCACAATGCCGGAAGGAAAAGTCGTCCCAAAATGAAAAAATACATATATACTTTTCCGGTAGCCCGGTGGTCCAGTGGTTAGTGCGTCGACCTCACAGTGCAGAGGTACTGGGTTCAATTCCAGCTCTGGCCTTGTGTGGAGTTTGTTCTGTGTTCCACCCGGGCTTGCGTGGGTTTTCTACGGGTACTCTAGTTTCCTCCCACATTCCAAAAACATGCATGGCAGGCTGATTGAACACTCGAAATTGTCCTGCGGTGTGAGTGTGAGCATGGATGCTGGTTCATCTCTGTTTGCCCTGCAATTGGCTGGCAACCGTTTCAAGGTGTCCCCAAAGACAGCTGGGATAGGCTCCAGCACCCCCCCCCGTGACCCTGAATGAATTAATTAATATATATTTCCCCTTAACCTCCTGACATGTCCGGTTTACATTGAAGACGTGGTGGCAAACAAACGGGAGCTAGTTGACAAAAGAGGCACATTTTCATTGGTCGTTTGGAATTGTTTTATGTTTGCAACATCTACCGTCCGCTTAAAGGCTGTAAGCAACAAGGCAAGTCGCCCGACCAAATGATTTCAATATTTCTGAGACGTGCAGCAGCAAATGCAAGGGAAAAGAAGCCCCCCCTTAGAAACAAGTAAATATGGACCGTCACGGAATCATTTTCACGTTGTTTGACACGAAAGGAGCATGGTGAAAGGCAACCGCCAAGACGATGGTGCGGAACATTGTCAAAGACACGCTGCCACTGTTACAAAAGCAGTCATTTATCGACGTCTGTTAGTAACATGAAATCAACTTCTCATGACTCAATATTACAGCGAACACAGGCCAGCTCTTTATATCCCGAAATGCATGTTCAGTGAAATGCGGGTTAAGTGTGAAGCTTGAGGTCATAGACTTGAGATGTTCAACTCAAAGATGGCCAAGCTTTAGAATAGTTTCAGTCAAGTCAGGAATAACTGTTGATTTAACTATTGTTTGTTACATGGTTATGGTTTGGTAGCAAGAAAAGGCTTAGAATATATCTCTTATTTATTACATTATGAGAATTAAACATTTTGGTAGACGTTTTAGAAAGTTTCATGGAAGTTGACATGCAAACATGCTGCTTTCGCGGGCCACATAAAATGATGTGGTGGGCCAGATCTGGCCCCCGGGCCTTGAGTTTGACACCTGTGATTTAGAGTGTTCCATTAACCTGCCATGCATGTTTTTGGAATGTGGGAGGAAACCAGAGTACCCGGAGAAAACCCACGCAGGGAACATGCAAACCTCACACAGGAAGGCCGGAGCCGGGATCGAACACACGACCTCTGCACTGTGAGGTGGACGAGCTAACCACTCGACTACCGACCGGGCAGCCCGGAAAAAAATCAATGAAAATCAAAATTTTGAATTTCTTTGTCGACATTTGCACCGTTTCCCACAGCAAAAGTAACAAATTTGTTGGCACTGTTCCGATCATTTAGGAGGGGAGTGGAAATGGTTTGCTATGTAGACAGAAACACCGATACTGACTCATCGATTCTGATCTGTTGTTAGGCAACATTTAAGGGCTGGATGGACATTATGTATGCAGCTGTGGATTCTCGCAACGTAAGTTTCTTTCAAACCGCAAAAAAATTGTTTTGTCGTAAATTTGTCGTGCAATTTACACAAGTGACATTTTTTTCTCTTTTCTTTCTGCCTGCATCGCTCTAGCTGGAAGATCAGCCCAAATACGAAGTCAACTTGTATATGTACCTGTACTTTGTCATCTTCATCATCTTTGGGTCCTTTTTCACCCTCAACCTTTTCATCGGCGTCATCATTGACAACTTCAACCAGCAGAAGAAAAAGATAAGTCGTCTTCTTCGGGGCGGAAATGTCTCTCGAGCTTCCCGATGTTTCCCCTTTTGTGGTTGTCACAATCTTTGGTTGTGTTTTCTCCTATACTTTGGAGGCCAAGATATCTTCATGACAGAGGAACAGAAGAAATATTACAACGCCATGAAGAAGTTGGGCTCAAAGAAACCACAAAAACCGATTCCTCGGCCCGCGGTAAGCTTTCCCCTGACCTTTGGACATTCTGGTTCTGAACGCTGATCATCCCGACGCGTGACTTGTGTTTCTTGTTCTTGTTCGGCCCTCAGAATGCATTTCAAGGCTGTGTCTTCGACTGCATAACCAAGCAGGCTTTCGACATTGTTATCATGATCCTCATCTGCCTAAACATGGTGACCATGATGGTGGAGACCGACGACCAGACCCCAGACATGGACGACATCCTTTACTGGATCAACCTGGTCTTCATCGTGCTCTTCACAGGGGAGTGCGTACTAAAGATGATCTCCTTGCGTCACTATTACTTCACCATAGGTTGGAATATATTTGATTTTGTGGTGGTGATCCTGTCCATTGTAGGTAAGGATAATTCTTGGTTTCGTGGCTACGCCCCCCCGCCCCGTTGTTTTTTTGGGTTTGAAATGTGCGAAATGGATGTTTTTACCTTTTGCAGGTATGTTTTTGTCCGAGGTGATCGAGAAATACTTTGTGTCGCCGACGTTATTCCGAGTGATCCGCCTGGCCAGGATCGGCCGCATTCTCCGCCTTATCAAGGGAGCCAAGGGCATCCGGACGCTCCTCTTTGCCCTGATGATGTCACTTCCCGCCCTCTTTAATATCGGTCTCCTCCTCTTCTTGGTCATGTTCATCTACGCAATTTTCGGCATGTCCAACTTTGCCTACGTCAAACGGGAGTCCGGCATCGATGACATGTTCAATTTCGAGACCTTTGGGAACAGTATGATCTGCTTGTTCCAGATAACTACCTCAGCCGGGTGGGATGGTCTGCTGGCACCCATCCTCAACAAGCGGGAACCCGACTGCGACAGCAAAATGGAGCACCCGGGCAACTATTACAAAGGCAACTGTGGCAACCCGTCGGTGGGTATTTTCTTTTTCGTCAGCTACGTCATCATTTGCTTCCTTATCGTGGTCAACATGTACATCGCCGTCATCCTGGAGAACTTCAGCGTGGCTACGGAAGAGAGCGCCGAGCCGCTGAGCGAGGATGACTTTGAGATGTTTTACGAAGTCTGGGAGCGCTTTGACCCCGACGCCACGCAGTTCGTGGAGTACAGCAAACTCTCGGACTTTGCCGACGCGCTGGACCCGCCGTTGCGCATGCCCAAGCCCAACATGATTCAGCTCATCTCCATGGACTTGCCCATGGTCAGCGGCGAGCGCATCCACTGCCTCGACATCCTCTTCGCCTTCACCAAGCGTGTACTCGGCGAAGGCGGCGAGATGGATGTGTTGCGTGGGCAGATGGAGGAGCGCTTCATGGCGTCCAATCCTTCAAAGGTGTCGTACGAGCCCATCACCACCACCCTCCGCCGCAAGCAGGAGGACATGTCCTCCGTCATCATCCAGAGAGCCTTCCGCCGCTACATGATTTGCACGGCCGTGAAGAAGGCCTCGGCCCTCTACAAAGAGCAGCTCAAAGAGGGCTTGCGTGACCCCGACAAGGACGTGATGGTCATCGGCAAATTCAACGAGAACTCCACCTCGGACAAAACTGACATGACGACATCCACGGCTTCCCCTCCCTCTTACAACTGCGTGACAAAATCTGACAAGGATAAATATGAGAAAGAAAACTGTGAGAAGAAAAAAGACTCGCAAGAGCGAAAGAATTGAGCCCGTCGTCCCGTCGTCCCGCGCTTGTCTGTTGGTCGCTCGGAGTCGACGAATGCCCAGAGTCGAGGGGGTCGAGTACGTTGTGTATAAAGTGCGTCCACAAGGACATCTGAAGGGACCAAATCATCCACAAGACGCGGCCAGACTGAAGTGACTCGCGCTAACGCTTGTGATTTTCCGTTTGGTTGTTCATTGACACACATCCGTGTACTATCAAGTCGTCCGTAGTTAGTGCCGCCGCGATAAATACAGTGTCATTCATTTTAAAATGGCTGTATTACCCCAAAAACTACTCTGCTTAATTTGTTTTTTTTTTCTTCTCTCGGTGGGGCAAGGGGGGATAAAGTTGTACTTTGTGTTTTGCTCGTTTGCTTTTTGTGACCAGTAAATCACAAGACAGCAAAAATACTTTGAACTCCTCCACTTGGGGAAGGGGTTCCGCCCTCATGGCTGAAGACCGCGGTCTCAGATTTGAGTGTTTCTGCTTCCCTTCTTTGCCGCTTTGAACTGTGCCTGTCAAGAGTTGAAGGGAATGAGCCGATGAAGCCAACCAAAAGCCAACCAATTCCGCAGTCTCCCCAAGGTCGGCGTACAAAGTATATGCAGCCAGAGCAGAGCGCTAACGGTACAGCTCCACAACGACCCATGGAGGTAAGATTCAGTCGAAAATATAGATCAAGAATAAAAAGTATTCTCCAGGTGATACAAGCGTAAGGGTAAACTCTACAACAACAAAAAAAAAGGTGTGTTTCTATGCCTTCATTTTAATGACGGTATGTGGGCCGGTTTTGATAAAATTGCGGCTCAGTCAGAAACACAGGAACTGTCGTTGGTGACAAGCTAGAATTGTTGTCAACTTTTAATGTAGAGTAGCGTGACTTAACCTTTATTGAGCAAATGCAAAGATTTTACATGGGAAAACCTCCTACGGTCCGCCACCAAACGAAAATGCCACAAAAAGTGGATACACAGGTTTTAATTGTGTACCCTCTGTTGCCTTGAGGAAGAGCATTTGATTGTTCTGCCCGTCACTGAACATCGCTTGCATGGATAGATGAAAAAAAGATACATTCATTGTTCTAAATATTTTCAGACCAATGAAGAAAAACTGGATTAATTTCCCACACCACTCACTGGCAGGGAATCACTGCTCAACAGGGCCCTCTAAAGTATTGAAACAGCAAGGTCAATTCCTTATTTTTTTTCCTTTTTTTGGGGGGTAGGAGGGATACTTATTTGGGTTTGCAATTAAAAGATGAATATCACACAAAATGTCAGCTTTCATTTCATGGATGCATTGAACAACTCAGGACAGAGCACCTTTTGTTTGAAGCAACTTTTTGGCAAGTCAGCAAAAGTATTGGACTCCATATTAAACTAAATTGAATAACTTTTCATATTTGGTGGCATCAGGCTGACATGGAATAACTGCAACAAGCTTGTGACCCGTTGACTTCACCAGATGGTTGCGATCTTCATTTGAAATGCCCCCCCCCATTTGTTGCATTGAGACTCGGCAGTGTGTTTTACGTCATTACAGTGAAACTCCTCTACAACAAAACCTACATGGGCGAAAATACCCCTTAGTGTGAAAAAATCTTCATGCATTAACACCATTCCCACTTTCCTGTCCCCCATACAACAAAAAACGTATATACATATGTGTGTGTGTGTGTTTACATCTGAGATCAAATTTGCTACAGTGAAAAACACTGTTGTGAATAATTTATTACCACAAACATGATTTCGTTGTAGAGGAGTTTCACTGTATCTTTTCGCATGATGAAGTTTCTCTGAATTAGTCCGCAAGCATTTGCCTGTAAATTGCCATCCAAAAATGGTTTTGCGGACTTCAGAATTCATTCTGCTGCCATCATTTCCATTCCAATGCCTTTGCTCTCACTTGAAAAGTGGGTGGCTTCAAACAAAAAGGTGCTCTGTCATGAATAAACACGTCTATATGTAAATACAATTTTACAAAAAAGCTGGAATTCTGAACTTTTG
This sequence comes from Hippocampus mohnikei, assembly GCA_026261675.1. Taxonomy (NCBI): domain Eukaryota; kingdom Metazoa; phylum Chordata; class Actinopteri; order Syngnathiformes; family Syngnathidae; genus Hippocampus; species Hippocampus mohnikei. The sequence continues at coordinate 3,397,155 of JAKGUB010000284.1, read as the reverse complement.
TCTCATATTCATATTTTGATCTAAAACCCAAATGTCTTCTGAACAAAACAAAAACAACTGACCTTGCCGTTCCAATACCTTTTGAGTTAAAATAGGAATTGCTTCTTATCTTCACTGAATGTGCATTACAGGGCCGCACTGCTTTTTTTGGATCATACAAAATCACACACATTGAATAAGATTTTCGCAGAGTTGAAGTAAAATTCAATCCTCTCTCTTTCAAGGTATGTGACACAGAGAAATTTGAACGTCAACATCAGAACAAATGAAACACCCAAAACAGGATCATTGGTAGAAAATGAATGAATGGATCAAGTCGTACAAGATCACACGTTTGACAGCAAAATTGACTCGTGCGGTTACATGCTAATCTAGGCTCATGGACCCAACTCGTAAAACATCAAGCTTGAGGTGTGTTTTTTTTCCTCTAGTGCCTCGTGACAAGAAAACAAATGTGTTGTATTGTCCCTAATTATTGACCAAATCCTGTTTCTGTTCTCCCAACCCACAAACCAAAACGATAGAGAATGCAGTGGTGCCTTGAGATACGAGATTCATTTCTTCCGTGATCACGCTCACGGAACTGAAATCATTTTTGTTGCGTTTACTGCCGCTATATAGCAAGATGCCACTGTACGACCTTTCGAGATCCATTCAAGAACATGCCAACACGTGACAGGAGACAGTTACAGTACGACCCTGTTAAATCAGTGGTTCGTTGGAGTGATTTGTAAATAATCCTATTTTGGGCCAAGGCTTGATTAAAGAGCACCTTTTTTTTTACTCCAAGGTTTTATTGTATGAGATGATTATTTGTGTGTGTGTGTGTGTGTGTGTGTGTGTGTGTGTGTGTGCGCGTGTGAGGCAAGGTCCAGGGCGCCAGTCACAGGAGAAAGATGATGTATACATTTTAGTAATGAACAAGTTCTTTATTTTTGTTGTGCATATAATAAAAACACAGCACTTCTCTATATGTATATGTTTTAGTAAACCGCTTGCTGTCTTATTATTGTTTAAATGCCCCAAAAATAAAATTACATATTTTTCCTAAAATTTGTCTTTTTAAATATATTTTTATTGCAGTTTTCTGATTTGTTTTTCCCCTTTTTTGTCATTTGACACCGCTAGCACTGATTGGTTCATTATTGGCACGTGATTCATCCACTGTTTTCAAAAGCAACATTTCCGAAAACATTACACGGCAGCCCGGTGGACTGGTGGTTAGCACGTCGACCTCACAGTGCAGAGGTACCGGGTTCAATTGCAGCTCTGGCTTTCCTGTGTGGAGTTTGCATATTCTCCCCGGGCCTGCGTGGGTTTTCTCTGGGTACTCCGGTTTCCTCCCACATTCCAAAAATATGCATGGCAGGCTGATTGAACACTCTACATTGTACACCCTCAGTGTGGGTGTGAGCGCCGGTGGTTGTTCATCTATATGTGCCCTGCGATTGGCTGACAACCGGTTCAGGGTGTCCCCCGCCTAATGCCCGAAGACGGCTGGGATAGGCTCCAGCACCCCCCGTGACCGTTGTGAGGATAATCGGATCGGAAAATGGATGGATGGATTATTCTACACTACCACTAGCCACGTTAATTGTTTTCTTCTTCTTCAAACTCAGCAATTATTAGTCCGGTGAAGCGCAGCGGATTTAGGTAGATTGTTAGGAAAACAGAACCGATGCATTGACATTTTGGCGAGAGTCAATGATAACAGTTTGTGCTGAAGGTGAAATTTGTCAATCTGTTGCATTAAGTTTTACTTAAAAAATAACAAGTAAAACAATGAAACCTGAATGTGTATAGGAAAGTGACAATAGGGTTAGAAGAAAGAGGTAGGAAAATGAGGTTAAGACAAACTGAGACCAACATCACCCTTCTGTTCTCTCCCTTCCAGTTTCCTGGCAACCATCACGAACCCAACCCCACGCTTCACCGACCTCATCATTAGCCTCCCGATTTCTTGCTTTGCAAAACATTCCAATGATTTACGGAAGAGGATTGGGGCCAACAAAGAAAAAATAAACAAGGGCCAATGAAGAACCCCCACTCCCCCAAAAAACACTCAATCGCCGTATCACAGAATCACTTAATTTTAAAGTATTAAGCACAAATATAATACTAATCTCCACATTTGTAAATCAAATACACAGACGAACGTGCTGCAACTCTTAAATATTGACAACCGTTCAGAATGTACTAAGTTACATTTATGCTTGAAAATTACTAACTATTTTCATTATAATATGCAACTATCATAATAAAGTCCCCATTCAGACAGCAGTTCATCAACTGTTGACTTTTATTGACCGCAGTTATTTCTGCGTGCGTGTCCACATACGTACTTCAAATGATGTAGCCTTGAATTGCGGCACGTCACTACAATATTATTTCTACGACACGACCGTGTGATCAGTGTGTTCTGTTCACAATGATTTAGCTGCATTGATGCTCCAGCCGGCCACTGACTGTCATCCACACAAAGGGGTTCGATGTCGAGAGTGGTGTTGTTTTCACAACGTTTGTGGCGTCACAGTGACGTACCCATTTAAATGAGTTACAGTACTTTCTACTTATTCACGTCTGTAAACTGGGTGCATCCGTTTTCAGAATTAGAGAATAAAGTCAGAATTCAGTGAATAAAGTCAGAATTATTTGATGAACGTTTTTTTTTGTTAATTCAGAAAATGTAGGTTGAGATGGCTAGAAAAAAAAATCCACGCCGCGAGGCGGCGTCAAAGCATCTTTTAAGCGAGTTGTAAACAGCCACAAAACACAGAAGGAAAACACAGATGCGCATGCGCACCAGAGTCCGTTCGGCGGATTGGGCGGAAATATATGAGGAAATGTGGAGGCGTACGCTTCGTCCATCTAGATTTTATTAAGATGCAATCCCTTTTCTTAGTTTCATACGTTCATTTTTAAACACATATTGGGATGCTTTAGTCTTTAGTTCGTTTTTAAGCTAGCCACTCAGCTATCGCTTTTACTTGTCACCAACTTCTTTTGTCTATTTAGAGTGGAGGCCCAAATGTCCACTGACTGTACCTCAGATAAAATGCCACCACGTTTTTGATATTTATTTCCCTTAGTTCATGAATGGATTATGACGTGGCGTATTTATTTCAGCCTCCGACATTTTCAAACCAAAATAATTAACCACGGACGTGACTCATGGCGTCCTCAAAAGCAGATAGCGCAGACACAAATTGTTCGAAAGAAAATAGCAGCGGTTCCTCGGGTGAAGCGTCAGACAACCACCAGAGGTATTGCCTCGAAGACTTGGTGAGCATCGCCACAGTGGGTGAGTCGCAATTTCATACTATGACCACCAAGATCTTTATATTCGGTCTTCGCCCTCAAGAGCTTTGAAAAATGTATGACAACAGTGGGCGCCTGGGTTCTTCCGGGTGGGAGAGGTGACTGACCACCACTGACTTGAACTGAAAACGATGGCAAACGGTTTAGTGTTCAATAGGAAAGATCGCAAAACTGCCTACCCTACCACGCCAGATTAATCATTCAGGTTTTAGGAAACATCTTTTGGTGACTTGGATCCTAAGTAGAGGTGGGAATGCTCCAATGAGGCCTGTTGTTTGGTTGGTTTGTGTGTACCCCACTGAACCAATACCCTTGCTTTCTTGTGTCCCATTTACTGACAGGTACAGGAACCTTTGGTCGAGTATTCCTGGTTAGGGACAAGACCAGCAGGACCTTCTATGCTCTGAAACAGATGAGGATCCCCGATGTGATCCGACTGAAGCAGGAGGAGCATGTCCACAACGAGAAGGCGGTTTTGAAAGAGGTCAACCACCCCTTCCTCATACGATTGTGAGTTCGCCTTCCTAATCATATTAATGTACACAGTGAGAACCCCGCCAATGTCGTATTGAAGATCAAGATTGTAGACCTCATGGGGGCGTCTCATATTTGTGCTCTTCCTTTTATTAACTTAACTTAGATCTTCATTTAGACAGTTGTTATGAGAACGTTGTTGTACTCGTAGTACAGTCAGATCCATAAATATTGGGATATAGACACTAGCGCCGTCAAGATTAGTCAATATGTGATCAAAAAGCTATTTAAAAACTTTTCTGAAACAAATACCCAGGATGAGCACTGAAATGTTGTGAGAAAAAAACTAATATGACTAAGGCACAATTAATTACGATCATTATTTTAACAATCTACACCAGTGAAATACAGTGACATGCAGATCAATGACGTGCTCTTCCACTAGGTGGCAGAAGGTACAGTTTACGTACCGTATTTTCACGACCATAAGGCGCCATTAAAAGTCTTAAATTTTCTCCAAAATGGACAGGACGCCTTATAATGCGGAGCGTCTAGTGTATGAGCCGAGTTCCAAATCCTGACTGAGAGCCAACACGCTGTTTATATAGAGAAAAGGCGGAAGTGAGCATGAACAGGCATGCCGGAAAGCAGCCAGCCAATCAGTGAAGGGTGGGCATGTAAGTGGCCGCGAGTGAGGACGTAAGTGAGGCCACCCATGCGGGAAAGCAGCCGGCCAATCAGTGAAGGGTGGGCGTGTAAGTCGCCGCGCATCATTTCTGTGGAGCCACACGGCAACAAGAGTGACTCTGACAACGAGAGCAGCGTTTTTTATGGACTACCGGTACTTGCACAATTGTTCAATTCGGATACAGAAGATGAGGACTTTGATGGATATCTGGGTGATGATTGATCGAAAAACGTGAGTACATTGTAAGATGGCTAAATAAAGTACAACCGATCTCAGTTTTGCTTCCGTTGCCTTGTTAAAAACGTGTTTCTAGCATGTCTTAGCATGCTATGCTATGCTTCAAGCTAACGTGTTTTTAGCGTGCGTGCATGCATGCCGTATGTTTAAACTGGCGTATGTTTAAACTGGCGTATGTTTTACCACGCCTGGCTGCGCCCAATAATACAGTGCGTTTTGTGTATGTGTAAAATACAGAAATAGCACCCGTTACTGAGACTGCGCCCTACAACACGGTGCGCCCAATGGTCGTGAAAATACGGTATATCTTGTTGCCATTCAGACAACAGATTCACAGCTTTGAATTCAATTGAACAGACCTAGTTTTCAGGCTGAGCGGTTACATTTGTGAGGAACTTCGGGCAACTTCGTCATTATCTCAGTGTGTATACTTTTTACGTTTTTGTTTAGCAGCCTTCCATGACATTTTTCCAATGTATTGTACGTGCCTTGGCTCAGTCAAGGTTTGGAAACACCGATGTTTACCCAACGCGTCGAAATTTGTTGTTTTCTTTCTGCCAGGTTTTGGACGCACCACGATGAATGCTTCCTTTATATGTTGATGGACTACGTGCCTGGCGGCGAGCTGTTCAGCTACCTTCGCAGCCGAGGTCGCTTCAGTAACGCCACCGGTCTGTTCTACGCCTCCGAGATCGTCTGTGCGATCGAGTACCTCCACTCCAAAGAAATAGTTTACCGCGACCTGAAGCCTGAGAACATCCTGCTGGACAGGGAGGGCCACATCCGCCTGACTGACTTTGGCTTTGCAAAAAAGCTTTCTGACAGGTAAAATCTGAATCCGTGTTGTTGAATTGTTTAGATTTGCACACCCAAGTTCATATTCAACTGTACCTAAAAGGCTGACAGTCGCAATTTATGCTCACACATGATCACACGAAAATATTTAACAAGATAAAGTCAGCTTACCCAACCGGTGTGATTCTTTTCAATACCGTATAAAACATGACAAACACATACTTTTCACTAATAATGAGTTCAATACGTGGCAGAATGTTTTCGGAGCCTGACATCATTTTGTGTTTCTCTTCCGGACTAGAACCTGGACTCTGTGTGGCACCCCGGAGTATCTTGCTCCGGAGGTTATCCAGAGCAAAGGTCATTGCCGTGCAGTGGACTGGTGGGCCCTTGGCATTCTCATCTTTGAAATGTTGGCCGGGTGCGTATTGCTCTCGACTCACTACTGATTTTAAGTCGGAGCCACTGAGTGTCAATAGAAGCTGGAAATTGTCAGAAGCTGAGGAAAAAGATGCAAACAAAGTACCCTGTACCTAACTGAATTTAGAAAAGCATTTCCAGAAGCCATTTCCTTGGAATACCAGGTCTCCACTGATGCTGCAAAATTGGCACAAGCATTGCACCAAGTTTAAATTTAGTAGGCGCCGCTAGCCTCTCAAACGCTGTCTGTGTGACATCATCTGGTGTGCTGTGCAGCATTAGCCATCTTTAATTATTTTCATGGAATTTTGCTGAAAATTAATTATTTTAAATCATGTGTGTCTGCCAGTGATGTCGATTCAGGCAGAACAATTAAATGCTCTTCCCCTAGATTTCACAAGCTACAATTAAGCTGTTACCAAACATACAACAGCAATTGCTCAATTAAGCCCCAATTTCACAGTGAGTCCGTAAAAACAGAGACAAGATCATTATTATTTCACTCGGGTTTTGATTTATTTTTTTTGCGCTGTGAGATGGTGTGCCAGTGTGCGAGGAAACACACTAAAAGAGGTTTTGTATATATGATGCCCAAAGCAATGATTAAAAATATGATTCGCCGGTACAGACTAGAGTCACATTTAAATCTGGTGCGCTCAGATCCAAATAAACAAAGTTGCGATTGCGTCTCTCCAGGCATCCGCCTTTTTTTGACGACAATCCGTTTGGAATCTACCAGAAGATCCTGGCAGGAAAACTGGATTTCCCACGGCATCTGGATTTCTACGTCAAGTAAGATTGCATCACCTTAAAAAAAAAAAAAAAAAAAAAAGCAGGTCTTCGTGAGCATTTTATGAGTTTCATTGCGCCAGAGAATTTAAATGAGTCATCAAGAGTGTGCTCGTGGTCAAATTTGCCTGACATTGAGCAAGAAGTATTTGGACAGTGCCAATGTCCTTCTACACCAAACGACACAATTTTTTGTCCCCAAAAGTGCATTTATTATTATTGTCAGCCAATGTACCATAATATACACTTTGGAATACTAAGACAAATTAAAGTCAAATGTCTTGTACTTGAGCATTAAATACAACTGAACTGTACTGAATTTAAAAAAAAAAAAAGGTTTAAGCCGCTGCAACGTGATACAACATTTGAACGTTTAATTCGGCGAACATTCTGTGTGTCTCCCTGCAGCTGGCCTGTGTACAACATAGAAAATCACTATTGCAACTGTGACTTTCCAAAATAACTGATGACAATATGCTAGACCAAACTTTTGACCCAAATTCAAACGAGTACATATTTCAATGGTGACAGAAATTCTAATACTCAATTTTTTTCTGTGTACTTATATTTTCCGTTATTTATTTAAATTTTCGGGAGGAGAATCAGTGTCAAGTGCTTTATGTTATAATGTGCTATATTTGCCACTAGGGGGTGCCTTTGAGCTGCAGTCTTGAGTGAAAGATTGACAGCCTGTTTGTTTTCCCCTGCAGAGACCTGATCAAGAAGTTTCTGGTAATTGACCGAGCCAGACGGCTGGGCAACATGAAGGTGAGTCGGAATGCCTTTTTCTTTGCATCGAACCACTGAAACCAAAGATCGTGTCGCGCACCTCATATTTGCTACATGGCAAGTTTGGCGACACCATGGTCACTCGATAAACAGTTCTTATCAACATAAAAGGTTTTTTCAAGCCTTAAAATGAATATGTAGAAAAATAATATATTTTATTTTTATTTTATTTCTATAGATAGTATTTAAAATGACATCCAAATTTAGCGAACAGGCATTTTTCGAAGTGAGTTTTCAAGGGAAATATGGGATCAGATACTTGTTTTATATCCTTCTCAGTTGTGTACAAATACATCTCTTTACATTTGTAGCGTAACATATGCGTGAATATGTTTTATATTTTTCAAATCTATGCTGTGATGTTTGAGTGACACTCACATATTCATGCTGCATGAAAACACAAATTCCTATTCATGTTTTGTACATACAATGAAGTTATATCTTCGACAGTAAATTACTGTTGTTACTATTCAGTATCACAGAAGTGAAGGACTTATTTTTAAACCCAAATATCTCAAGAAATACAAATTTTCTGCTCTTATTTTATAAACTGGTCTGTAACAGGATGCATATTTAATGAGTTTTTAAAAACTCTTTCCATTCACGTTCCAGATGTAAGACACGCGTTGAACGTTTTTCTGAGTCAACCGTGATTCACATTTTGCGTAATGTTGGTAATACTGAATACTAGTATGAAGTTGGTGCTCATTTTAAATGAACCATTTCAGGGAACGCGGTTACCATAGTGGACAGCTTCTCATGTTATCAGTTTACAGGGTGCAGGAAAGGGTTAAATGTCCAGCCTTCTCTCTGTCACTTCAGAATGGAGCAGATGATGTGAAAAAGCACCGATGGTTTAAGACCATCGATTGGGAGACGGTTCCACTGAGAAAACTCAAGGTAAGTCACTTCTTAACGTTGAGCTCGTTGTTCAAGGAACCCCGTTGAGTCGTTGGAATGTCAGAAATGGGAACATTGACGATTGATATAATGACACGTTGCTATGCCACAAGCCAAAGTCGTCTGTGACAGCATTGAAGAAGAAGAAAACATTTTTTCTTATTGTACAGCCCCCAAAAAAAAACTGCTAGTTTGAACAAAATTCAATTGTTTGGTCACTGATTTTGAAAAAAAAAAATCAAGTTAACCCTATGTTGCATGGCTTCTGCAGGAGTTATTCAATTGTGGTTTGTTTTTAAATTTAGGCTAGATTATGGCCAAATATCATAATAAATTCACAATTTTGGGAAAAAAAAGACATAATAGGGGGGTACTTGTGTGCATAATGGTCACTACAATTACCTTGCCAAAAAGCATGGCAGTACTGATAGGTAACACATAGAAACTGTTATTTATTGTGTTCTATATGTTCTATATACTCTTCTGCACAAGTACAATAGGGTATTTGGACCTTTTCATCTCACGGATAGAAATTATTCAACATTTTGTGGACCCTCTTTCACCTTTTCCTCCCGCTGTTGCGCACGCTAGTGACATCTCGCGGTGGATTTAAAAACTAAAACTGGTAACTTGAATAACCAATATGAGTTAAAGTTGTGGTTACTGTAAGTAACCCGTATGCAACGTAGGGTTAAATTTCCATCAACCGCAATGTCTAACCGAAACTTGAATGGCCAAATCCACAGCCTCCGATAGTTCCCAAAGTTTCCCACGAAGGTGACACCACAAACTTTGAAGTGTACCCCGACGACGAATGGAAAAAGGACCCTTGTGTTCCGCCGAGAGACTTGGAGATCTTCAAAAACTTCTGACAACTCAGACAGAATCTTTATGGACAAAAAGACTTTACGGAGAACAACACTTAAGGGAATACAGTGGACCCCCCCTTGCTCCCCCACCACAGATTCACTCGTCGACATCCGCAAAATTCCTTGGCTCCCTTCTTTTGAATCCATCCTACGTTATTCTCGTACTAACTCACTGGCAAAATATGGTCTACACCAGGGGCGGCCAACCAGTCAGAGACAAAGAGCCCTTTTCTTTTTTTCTGTGTTACTGCAAAGAGCTACATACACATGGGCATCCCGTTCTCACGCGAAAGCAAGCACGCGCACACACACACACACACACACACACACACACACACACACGGGTGCCCAACCATGCACTCGTGCACATATGCACACACGCCACAATGAGCAACAGCCAGAATGGCCTGAACATGAACGAAAGCTAAAGACACAAACACCCCCGCCCATTTCCTCCCCCCGCCCCGCCCATTTCCTCCTCCCACCCCTTGCGGTCAACTTGGGACCAGTCCACTGGCTCCCGGTCGATTGGGCACCTCTGCCTTGACATCAGAGGTAATTCGCTGACTAGCTTAGCGCTTAGCGCCCTTGTTTGCGCATGAGTTGTGATTCAGCCGTCTGATTGGTTGCCCTGCATGTCAATCAAGTAACGAGATAGATGATAGGCTGACGTAGTACGTTCTGTGTATTTAGCGCCGTCGTTCGAATGGCATTGCCACCGCCGAGGCGTTTTCGACGCTTGTCGTGTGAAAGCACGGGAGCCGCATTGAACCAGCCAAAGAGCCGCACGTTGGCCACCCCTGGTCTACGCTATTTAGTGTACTGTCCTAAGCAACGTTTGCTAGTTGTCCCCCTCAACCAAACCCGCTCACCCAGTCACTCATCGAACTGTAGCCATGTTCGAAATGCGTTGACAGTTCGATAAAAGTGGGCGGATCGATTCGACGCTGACCGCGTAGCACGGCATGCCAGAGTTGCCTATGGCGTACGATAATTTCGCCAAGCGAGGACCAACCCGCTTCAAAAGCAGCGGGATCTGTCACACAACAGCTCGGTGGAACTTTGCTAAGCCAACTTATGTTTGCCGTCGAGTCAAATGTTCATTATTTGTTCGCGGACGGCACCACGACACTAATTTGTGGTCATCATCAGAATTGTTGACGTCGACATACGACAGGGACTGTACATTGTGGATGCGCGCGCTTAGCTGGAAGCTGTTTACTGCACTGTAGTTTTTTTTTTTTAATGGGAACAGCAATATTTGACAATGTAAGTATTTGAAATGCTATTTAAGTCTTTTGGATCATAGTTTTTGCTCTCTTTATGGTTTTGACTATTGGTATAAGGGCATTCTAATTGTTTCTAGGGGTGCATCAGTTGTTTGCGGGAATTCGCCCCACGCGTTTGGGCTCGGTCTCCGTCCCACGCAAATAGTTGGGGGGGTCCGCTGTATTCATATGACTCAAAGTTGACATGTGCGACCTCTTGAGCTCCCTTTAATTCCCGATGAGTCCCGCTGGAACCATCAGAACACAGAACGTGCTTTTTCTACTCTCCTCCGCCCGCCCGTGTTTGGTGTCTTTTTTTTTTTTTTTTTAGTATTAATCTTTCTGAGCCTCAACACGGGAGAAAAAAAAACAAGACTGTTACCTGCAATTTTTTAATTTTTTTAAACCATTTGTATTTTATTGCAATTGCGTATTACTTTGTGACCTCAGAACTCTGTGACTTCTTGGCCAGAAGCAAGTATTACGGAAAAACACTACTTCCTGTTTTTTTTTGTTTTGTTTTGTTTGTTTACAAAAGGCAGCAAAAAGGTGCCTTATGTTTTTGCTACATATTTGTTAATTTCACTTGAAATTAAGTCCTCAACTTCTCATTGTGATGTGACTCCAAATAAAATGAAATCAACTTTCAGCGGGTTTCAGGTGCTCTTTTCTCCGGAAAGTTTCCTTTCCCGGGCATTGCTTTTTCTTACTGTATTCTGATGTTCACCAAAATAGCGAATGATTTAGACTACTTGACAACAATCCAGAAACTACTTTGAAACTCACACGGTTCAAAATCTGCACATGGAGAATTTTTTTCACGAAAAGTCATCTAACGGGAACATCTCGAAAATATTACGGTTAAATGAACTCCCAGTTCTCAATCAGGCAAGCTACACTACGTGGCCATCTGTGATGTTTTCTTTATTTTTTTAACTCTTGATCCATTTCATTAAACTCATCTAAAAGTCAGCTTTGCATGTAAGTTACATCATTTCTCTGTGTTAAATGTTGTTGTATTTCATTTAAACGGTCCATTCAGGGATAGCGCATCATGGGGTGTTGGTAATCTTTTGCATCAAGCGCAATGTTGTAATCCTGGCCGGAATGAAAGACACTAAGAATGTTCATATTTCAATGAGAACTGTTGTTCATTTTCTCTTGAGTGATTATGGTGAATAAAATGCTTGCTTGTAATAGCAAAAAAAAGAAAAGAAAAGAAAATGTCTGGACAGACTTTCTTCCAAAATGTAAAGTTTCTCACCAGGTGGTGCCAGTGCATAAGATCTGCTCTGGTATAATTATGACATATTTACCTTTTTTTTTCTTACGAATATGCAAAAGTTAAATATCAGCATATCCTTGACATTTTTCTTTGACCAACAACCCATACCTAATTTCTAGTGCTGCAACTAACAGTCTTCCACAACATCAACTCATTGTCCGGCACAGGTAGATTGCTAATTTCAATGCAAATAATTCAAAAATGTCTGACAACAGCAAACGTGTCTATTTTATAAGTCACAGAGGCGGAGAAAAACTTGACAAAGAGTGACGTGAATCCCAAACTACCAAAATGGGACACGTGTGATTAGTCGGTCCTACCGTGTGTTTTCCTGAGTCAGCGCATTGGGCTAAGTTCCGATCACTGCACTTGGACATGGAATAATGTGACAAATGGGCTAGGATTGAAAATGGAACTCAATGGGGTTTCTCCAACGGAACAAAAGTGTTGTGAACTGTGAAATGATCACACAACCACAAATTAGAGAATTTAGTTTATTTTTCAGGACTGTAAAATGACATGAACTTGTTAAACATGCAGTGCATCTGGAACGTATTCCGTGTTTCACTTTTTCCACATTTTGCTCTGATGGCATTATCCTAAAATGCAGTAAGCCCCTGGCCCCTCCTCCCCTCACGCTCCATTATGACTTTTTTTTTTCAATGTCTGAGCATTTTTTCTTAATAATGAGGAAAAAACACAACCCATGTAAATAGAATAATCATGAAATATGGAAAAAGCGTGGCACTCTGAACACTTCCCAGATGCCCTGCCCTGTGATTCATAGCAATTGCAAACAAAACTTCTGATAATGACACAATGCCTCAATTATTTGTCTCTGTAATGCAAATGTGAGTCCTGAACATGGGAAACAATACTGGTTTCAATTCTTTTTTTTTTTTTTTTTACTATTTATTGTTGAGTTTAATAAAGTATTACAAAAACCCAAATGCATTTCTGATTGAATTGAATGTTCTCTCTAAAATGTGTCACTTTAGCTTTGATGCTGCAAATTCTTATTCGGAGGTTGCAAATGATTTTATTGTAACATAAACAGGTGTGTGAATTGCTGTGCTGCCGGGTATCCGAATCTTATTCAACAGGTCGGTTGAATATTGAAAAGAGTGTCAGGCAATGACACAAATACAAATCTCGCCCTCCATTTTTAATTCCAAACATGTACACACACACACACACATTACATTCGCACATCAAAATACAGTGGTGCCCCGACTTATACGTTCAATGTGTTCCATGACTGAGCCTGTAATTCAATTTACTCCTATGTAAACAAAACACAGGATGCTTGAGCGGATGTTCTAGCGAGAGCGTACCTGAAGTTGACTTTTGCTTCAAATTTTGGTTTGGAAATAAAAAAAAAAAATCAGCTGAACAACGGCCAGCAATTTGGAAAATTGTTACGTCAGTGCACTCCCAAATGAAGGTGAGTTACCCATTATATGCATCATTATCCTTTAAAAACAAACAAACAAACAAACAAATAAACCTGCACCAAGCTTTTTAACAGGGGCGGAGCTATGTGGTGGCCAAAGATAACCTTGCCTGCAAGCGGTATTCTATTTTCAAGGTCGCGCAGTTACACTGGAGCCATTCCTCAGAATCTCTTTCAACCTAAAATACAGGCCGAGGAGGGCCGTGACGTCACCGTCATCTGATTGGCTGACAGACGAAGGTGTTTCTTTTAGTGATAACGGCAAGGAACCCCATTGCACGCGCCCATTCCCTCGTTTTCTGCAAGCCAAATAGCCGGTTGCCGGCAAGTCATAAAAATACTGTCTTGTGTTTTCCAACACTTAACCATTCACAATTTTACATCTACCAATGGATGAAATCGTGACGCTTGTTTGCGCACCTCTCAGTTAAGTCAACGTGACCGAGCCCCATCTTTCAATTTATTATATCCGCACTTTTTTTTTTAAGTCAGCCGTTACATGTTGCTACACAAAAAAGCCGACGTGGTCTACAGTGACGATAAAAATGGGACTATACTGAAAGACGAGACTTGCTCCCGAATACTCGAATGGGCCTGGTGACATGCGTGCCGCTCACAAAATAAATGTTACCACAATCGTCAGTATTTCATCCACAGGTAAATTACGTAAGAAATTGTCTATATGGTTAAGTAGTGTTGTAAAACACAATCTACTGTACGTGTACTGTATACACTGCATTTCGATGCCTCGGCAGCGGTGGTTTGTGTCTCCCTTGCATATCTCCAGAAATGGTCAAACGCGGCCCACTCGCACAGTTCTGTTGACCCCGCCCCGGTTGATTGGTGCCTGTTGTAATGGAGAAGCAACGGAGGGGGGGGCAATGGAAAAGCGCCTCTAGTGAGTGGCTGTGCCACCCGACTGAAAAGGTTCTGGCTCCGCCCCTGCTTTTTAATACTTCTGTCTATTACTGATATGGGAGGGGGAAAACTTCATGTACAAAAAAAGATGTTATGATAGATGACATTCGGATTATAACATAAAAAAAATATATAACATGGTCTTTCTTCTGAAATGACAGCGAGAGGTGTCTGTACAGAGAGAGGCGTTACCGTTACAAACGACAAATATACAAGAACCGATGAAGCTGCTAAAATATATTCTGCCCTGACAAAGAAAGCCAACCGGTACGCAGCAGAAATTTCGCAGAACTTTGGGACGAAGAAAGGCGTCAAGAGTTAGCTGTAGTTCCATCCAGGAGGCACGCCTTTTGCCCAGGGCTGTCTAGGACGTCCTGAGCAAGTTGCTGTAAACTGAAATCAAGAAGCGAGAAAGAAAAGACAATGAAGGCTGCATAAGTGTGCGTGCTGGTTGAAATGTTTACAGGAAGCACAGATACTGAAGGATAACTGTTTGTGATTGTCACGTTGCGTGGTGGTGGTGGACCCCAAGAAGCAGGCACGAGGGAGGAGCAGGGTGTACTTGACGAATTGTATTTAATAAAACACAGAAAACTAAATCCAAAACAAAAATAGTCCAAAGTAGCAAACAAAAATCACAACTGAAGCTAAAACAGAAGCGTGACCGAAACAAATCTGACACAGCAGCAGCAGACAAACGGCAACAATGACCCGACAATGAAAGCTCGGGGTGGGAGTCCTTTTAAAGCCACTAATTACCTAACGACCAACAGGTGTGCAGCTGCAGGGAAAAGCCCCACAGTGCCACCTGTTGGTCACAAACGGAAACATGACAGTGATCCCTCTTGTTGTTTTGAAGTGAGCAAATTCTGGGAAATTCTTGTAAACAAAACAAAGCGGCCTACCTTGAGGGTTAGACTGTGCCGGATGCCGGGTTTTTCCGCTCTCTGGGTCAGCACCTGCTCACAAAATGTTATGACGACCATGTCGGACCAACACAGTGTGTAAGAAGTAAGAAAGACTTCGTACCTCCCTGTATCTTGAAACACAATTTTTTCTTCTGGTAAGCAAAGTAACTGGATGCGGCCCCTAAAAGAGCCACCCCAATAGCGCTGACGATTCCCGCGATTGTTCCGGAACCGGCCTCTGCAAGACAAATGGAAATTCGGTACAATAGGCACAACATCGGAGTCATGTGCTTGTACTTTGACTTGACAAACATCAGACGTTTGGAAGTTTCCCCCTCCCTCATAATGGAAGTGAAAAAGTCAGGATTCACCCCTAACCTTTATTTTCTACTCAAAAGCTGTGCTGATCTCAAATCCAAATCGATGAAACGCCACCATCTGCAGGGATTTGTTGGTAATGACGGTGGTTTACAAACCTGAGGTGTTTGGGCACACCCGACCTTCACGTTGGGTGGCGTCCACGTTACATGAGCCGGGACGTCCCCCATGGAGTGTGCGCCCAGCTCAGACAAAGGAGCCAGTTCAAACCAACAAAGGCACTAAGACAACTACAACTTGACAAACGAAGAACTGATTGCTCCTGCTGGCTCTGATGAGAATGTGCTGGGTGTGTCCTGACATGAGGTGTTGACAGATTAAAGAAAAACAATGGAACTGTATTCAGTGTTGTCAGTTGGTTAGTGCTTTATTGATCCCAACGGAACTTCTGGTTGCTTGAACATCCTGTCACCAAACTTGAATGTCCAAATAGGCATCCGCAGCCATGCCCCCTTTGAGAGCAGCCATTCCTGTTTCCTATTCATGCGCTGTAACATAGGCTGCATACAATACGCATGACTCATCGTACTTCCTAAACAGACGACGCTATACAGGTACACTATAGACACACCCACCAACATAAAAGCGCAGATCATCAAGATTTATATAACAATTTATTGACCTAATGCAAATAGACGGACCAATGGCACAAGATGTCTCAATATGCACCGGCAGTTTATCATGAATCTAAAATATCATATAAGTAATATATTAATATAAATAACTGCGCAACTACATTGTGCCTCGCCCATAAATGTCACATTTGTATTATTCCATTGCCATTAATTAATAACCAGATTTACATGGAGACGTTTTTATTGTGTGTCATTCTGATTGAAATCATTGCGAATGAAGATCTCTGGTCACCCGCGTTGACGTGACGTGTATTTTGCGACCTGCCGTGGATCAACGTAAACATGGCGCTGTTTATCAAGATGGAGTTCGTTTGTTTATTCAGCACAGTAGCTGTGATAGTTGTAACACTTTTACGAAAGCAACATCTTGAGAAAACAAACAAACAAGTTTTGAGTACTTTAAAACATTGTAGACGAGCTCTGGTAAGATACTGCAATTTTATAATTTCATGATTCATATACGATGACGTCACTACGCATTTATGTCAAGACAGCGCATGCGTAGACTGCGACTGTAATTGATCTGTGTTCATGGCACTCGTTAGGATTGGCAAAACGGATACGCCACCCATGTGAAACTGAATACAATTCTATCCGGATTTGGCTTTTTGACTTCGATTAATGTGTTTACATTTTGCGTTTTCATTCATTTATTCATCATTCTAATCTGAATTTGAAATACCAGTGGGGGGCAGTTTACAAAATTTTGCCTGTCCGTCATTCGTCATCGTGTCTTGTGGCCTGGGCACTCATCCGGTGGATTACATATTTTGTGCACAGCGCCCCCTACTGCACATGAAGTGTAAAGTGTTTCCATCTCCAGTAAATGGAAGCAATCCTGCTCGTATTCAGCCCCGCGAAACAACACATGGGATGGACAAAATATTTTTTGTTTGCATCACAATGCACATAGCAACAATGGTCTAAAGGTTTATGCCACCAAAACTTTTTTTTTTTAATATTAATTGAAGATGACCATCAACAACAAATTTGTGAAGAGAAGTGTTGTAGAATGACAACAGCGCTGCTTTTCCAGCATTCGAGCTGGTGGAACGCAATGCGCGGCATGCAGCACGTCAGTGTGACAGCGACAACTGCATTTAGCACCACGTCAGGTCTCACGTGTTAAACTTCCAACGCTGATTTGAATCTGTTACGCTTCGACGGAGTCAGCAGATAAGTCAGCTTTGATGGCCAGAGTGTAAGGGGCTATTTAGCCAATTGTTTTTATAATGACTGGAAATGCTCAAAGAGCTGCTCTGGTAGCCGTGACAAATATTTCAGTGGTGAATTGTGGAAAGGAGGAACACAACACATGTCAATACAAAGAAGCAAGAAGAATTCCCTGGATCAATCCCCACAAAAGTGAAACAACGTGCAACCAAGTCTGTTTCCGTTTGTCTTCCTTGAGATAGTCGCACCGGATTCAAGTACCGTAGTTGAAGTTATAAGGGTCAAACCCAAAAGCGACTTTTCTTGAGAATGCAGTTGTACAAATCAGGGCATAACCCGCACAAGCTCCAAGAGCCTCTCTAAGAGGGGTACTAAGATCTTTTTTAGATTGGACATCCACATAATGATTTCCTCGGGCATGTTACAATTTAGCATCTTCAGGATTTGTCGCCACGGAAGGTCTGGATCTGCAACAACACAAAATTGCGGCATAATTTTAGCCAGACAGACTAAACCGGGACCCTCAACTCAACTCTATTTCTAGAGCACTTAAAACAACCACCGCTGTATACAAAGTGCTGGACGTGGAGCAAAAATTATTCCGACAACAACAAACGATAAATTAATAACAAAGACAGTCGAAAGCACTCAAACTCAAATCTCACGCTGTGTCAAAAGCCAAAGAATAAAAATTAGCTTTAAGACCAGTTTTTAAAAAAACGCGGCCTGAAAATTATATACGCTGCCGCGTCTTACTTCGAGGAGGCCTCAGTGTGCTCTCTCCAAACTTGAAGTGGCGCTGCTGCCAACAGCACGTCACCACACTACCGCAACACACATCCTGACTTTGCCCCCCGTGCAGCTGACAAATGTCAAATGATGTATTCCCCAAGTTAAAACAGTGGCAGCTTGACTTCCGAGATCAATTCACGACCGAGCCTGCGACTCGATTCACTCGTCATCCCTCTGTTCCAACACCCCACAACATTTACAAAAACAAAAAGCACCGGATTATATCAAATCACAATAAAAGACAATGGAAACAAAGCAACTGGTTTTCATTCAGTGTAATTACTTGTGATAAGCTGATGGTAACAACGGCAAGCGTACGCTTGAGCTATGTAGCTTTAAGGGGGCGTGGCCTGGTGAGCAACATAAAGAACAAGGCCAATTAATCCCCGTGTGAATGCCTGAATGGGAATTTTGGCCCGTTGTACCTGCTTGCGAGCGCTCCCATCTTGTATTTGTGTGTTTGGACTGCTCAATAAATAGATGAAGGTGCACCGGCGACACTCCTTTTCCTTTTTTTCCACCCCCACTTGACACATTTTGCCGTTGTGTTAAATGTCTTTTCGTGATAATTAGTGTTTGTTTTGGACATGATATGACATGAAATTTCAGCGCGGTTTCGCAACCAAACCTCAGGCAAAAATCCCTTCTCGACGCTGGTACGACAGTTAATGAAAAAGATTTGGGGAAACGTACGTTGAGTTTGTGCGCGCGGACCAGATGTCGCACACCGCGCACGCACGCAAAAACTCAAGATGCTCACTTAGCAGTCAAAGGCTGACCACAAGGGGCCGAAGATGTAGTCGAAAATAAAACAGCAGCTCCGAGCACGGGTTAACCCACAACGCATTGTCTTTAAACAGGAAACAGGAATGGTGATTCATGAGCTCGATGGGTGATTTCATGATGCCAGCAGAAGTCATAAAGTATCAAGAAAACCAAAAACAGGAAGTTAAAAAAAAAAATAAAGAAGTAGAGCATTGAGTTACCTTGAGGCTGATCAGCACCACCTGGAAAGATGACAAAAGATAATTAGTCAATAATTGCAGAGCGAATTTAATTATCCGAAGCATACTGATTTGGGTTTTGTTTGTTTGTCTGCGACGCGGATATCAGTTCATCTATTAATTCAACATTATGCCGACAATTGCGGATGTTGTTGGTAGTCGTGTACCACAAGTCTGCTCAGTAGCTAAATGAGGTCACCAAACAGTCGAATCCTTTCGGTGCGGTACAGCTCAGCGACACTGCACACTCCAAGCACAATAATAAAGATGCAGCAGTTAAAACATTGTAGACGAGCTCTGGTAAGATACTGCTATTTTATAATTTCATGATTCATATAATACGATGACGTCACTACGCATTTATGTCAAGACAGCGCATGCGTAGACTGCGACTGTAATTGATCTGTGTTCATGGCACTCGTTAGGATTGGCAAAACGGATACGCCACCCATGTGAAACTGAATACAATTCTATCCGGATTTGGCTTTTTGACTTCGATTAATGTGTTTACATTTTGCGTTTTCATTCATTTATTCATCATTCTAATCTGAATTTGAAATACCAGTGGGGGGCAGTCTACAAAATTTTGCCTGTCCGTCATTCGTCATCGTGTCTTGTGGCCTGGGCACCCATCCGGTGGATTACATATTTTGTGCACAGCGCCCCCTACTGCACATGAAGTGTAAAGTGTTTCCATCTCCAGTCAATGCAAGCAATCCTGCTCGTATTCAGCTCCGCGAAACAACACATGGGATGGACAAAATATTTTTTGTTTGCATCACAATGCACATAGCAACAATGGTCTACAGGTTTATGCCACCAAAACTTTTTTTTTTTATATTAATTGAAGATGACCATCAACAACAAATTTGTGAAGAGAAGTGTTGTAGAATGACAACAGCGCTGCTTTTCCAGCATTCGAGCTGGTGAACGCATGCAGCACGTCAGTGTGACAGCGACAACTGCATTTAGCACCACGTCAGGTCTCAGGTGTTAAACTTCCAACGCTGATTTGAATCTGTTACGCTTCGACGGAGTCAGCAGATAAGTCAGCTTTGATGGCCAGAGTGTAAGGGGCTATTTAGCCAATTGTTTTTATAATGACTGGAAATGCTCAAAGAGCTGCTCTGGTAGCCGTGACAAATATTTCAGTGGTGAATTGTGGAAAGGAGGAACACAACACATGTCAATACAAAGAAGCAAGAAGAATTCCCTGGATCAATCCCCACAAAAGTGAAACAACGTGCAACCAAGTCTGTTTCCGTTTGTCTTCCTTGAGATAGTCGCACCGGATTCAAGTACCGTAGTTGAAGTTATAAGGGTCAAACCCAAAAGCGACTTTTCTTGAGAATGCAGTTGTACAAATCAGGGCATAACCCGCACAAGCTCCAAGAGCCTCTCTAAGAGGGTACTAAGATCTTTTAGATTGGACATCCACATAATGATTTCCTCGGGCATGTTACAATTTAGCATCTTCAGGATTTGTCGCCACGGAAGGTCTGGATCTGCAACAACACAAAATTGCGGCATAATTTTAGCCAGACAGACTAAACCGGGACCCTCAACTCAACTCTATTTCTAGAGCACTTAAAACAACCACCGCTGTATACAAAGTGCTGGACGTGGAGCAAAAATTATTCCGACAACAACAAACGATAAATTAATAACAGAGACAGTCGAAAGCACTCAAACTCAAATCTCACGCTGTGTCAAAAGCCAAAGAATAAAAATTAGCTTTAAGACCAGTTTTTAAAAAAACGCGGCCTGAAAATGATATACGCCGCCGCGTCTTACTTCGAGGAGGCCTCAGTGTGCTCTCTCCAAACTTGAAGTGGCGCTGCTGCCAACAGCACGTCACCACACTACCGCAACACACATCCTGACTTTGCCCCCCGTGCAGCTGACAAATGTCAAATGATGTTTTCCCCAAGTTAAAACAGTGGCAGCTTGACTTCCGAGATCAATTCACGACCGAGCCTGCGACTCGATTCACTCGTCATCCCTCTGTTCCAACACCCCACAACATTTACAAAAACAAAAAGCACCGGATTATATCAAATCACAATAAAAGACAATGGAAACAAAGCAACTGGTTTTCATTCAGTGTAATTACTTGTGATAAGCTGATGGTAACAACGGCAAGCGTACGCTTGAGCTATGTAGCTTTAAGGGGGCGTGGCCTGGTGAGCAACATAAAGAACAAGGCCAATTAATCCCCGTGTGAATGCCTGAATGGGAATTTTGGCCCGTTGTACCTGCTTGCGAGCGCTCCCATCTTGTATTTGTGTGTTTGGACTGCTCAATAAATAGATGAAGGTGCACCGGCGACACTCCTTTTCTCCCCCCCCCCCACTTGACACATTTTGCCGTTGTGTTAAATGTCTTTTCGTGATAATTAGTGTTTGTTTTGGACATGATATGACATGAAATTTCAGCGTGGTTTCGCAACCAAACCTCAGGCAAAAATCCCTTCTCGACGCTGGTACGACAGTTAATGAAAAGATTTGGGAAACGTACGTTGAGTTTGTGCGCGCGGACCAGATGTCGCACACGCGCACGCACGCAAAAACTCAAGATGCTCACTTAGCAGTCAAAGGCTGACCACAAGGGGCCGAAGATGTAGTCGAAAATAAAACAGCAGCTCCGAGCACGGGTTAACCCACAACGCATTGTCTTTAAACAGGAAACAGGAATGGTGATTCATGAGCTCGATGGGTGATTTCATGATGCCAGCAGAAGTCATAAAGTATCAAGAAAACCAAAAACAGGAAGTTAAAAAAAAAAAAAGAAGTAGAGCATTGAGTTACCTTGAGGCTGATCAGCACCACCTGGAAAGATGACAAAAGATAATTAGTCAATAATTGCAGAGCGAATTTAATTATCCGAAGCATACTGATTTGGGTTTTGTTTGTTTGTCTGCGACGCGGATATCAGTTCATCTATTAATTTAACATTATGCCGACAATTGCGGATGTTGTTGGTAGTCGTGCGCCACAAGTCTGCTCAGTAGCTAAATGAGCTCACCAAACAGTCAATCCTTTCGGTGCGGTACAGCTCAGCGACACTGCACACTCCAAGCACAATAATAAAGATGCAGCAGTCGATCAAAAGTGAGCATGACCGTCTCCTCAAGGCGGAATTTTCACAACACCTCCAGCAATAAGAGGGCGGAAATCGACATCACATCACTAAAAACATGTGATGTGCAATAAATTACTCTTTTTTTTTTTTTTCCTGTTACTTATCTCCACGGCAGGGCCATGTGTACACGACGCCCTCCTCTGGGCATTACAATTAAAAAAATGATGTTCTTGAAACAACAGTTCGGCTACGCAAACACCAATCATTTTGATTATTACTATTATCACAAGCACAAACAAATTAGGGAAAGCATTCAACAACTCTTCAGGGTGACCAAAAGTCACCAAAGGATCACATGCTTCTGCCAACGTGAGAAGTGTGTGGGTGTGGATGTGTGATGACTCAGTACGTATTTTCCACACTAAAGGCGCACCGAAAAGCCTTCCATTTTCTTAAAAGCTCACCGCGCGCCTTAAAATCCGATGCGCCTTGTGTATGGTCATTACGGTCATATTTCAACTCCAAAATGGCTCCTAGCTAGAGACATGCTGATAACGCAGAGTTCAAACTTAAGGCGATGGGTTACACAGTTGAACACGGAAATCGAGCAGCGGCAAAAGAGAGTTCAACGTTAACAAGTCAATGTTATAACTTTGTGTTGGTTAAGTGAACTGTGTCGCTGCTTTATTAAATACGTTTTACTGATCGTTCTGTTGGCATTTCCTTGAGCGTAGCTCCATCTAGTGGATGCATTGTAGATTGCGTCTTATAATGCGGTGCACCCAATGTATGGAAAAAAATGGCAAAATAGGCCATTCATTGAAGGTGCGACTCATAATCCGGTGCGCCTTTTAGGGTGGAAAATACGGTACTTGTAGGAGCGTGTTGAGCGTGGGTGCGGTGCGTGATGTGTGCCACGATGGGACAGCTGTCACACTTTTTCATGAGAACTTTTCACTGGGACTGTACCTGCAAAAAATCTTGCAAGAATCAACTTACCGTCATAGTTATAGCCAGAATCTCCCGAACGGCCTAAGGTTAAAGCCGAAAGGCATGTATATGTTAGGCATTTAAAAAAAAAAAAAAATCCAGTGTTGAATATAATAAAATGTGAAATGTTTACAGAAGACGTCTTACCTCCATCGGGCTTGTAGTTTCCGCTATCACCGACATCAAATAAGTCGTTGTCATCAAAGCTGCCGCCACCTGTAGAGAATTACCCAAAGAACTTTATTAGTGAAGACAAAATAGACTTGGCGTGCAAAAGAACACCGTTGCTTCCAAACTCACCTCCACTGGGCTTGTGTGGATTGACTGCGGGTCTGTCAGGTTTGGCATTTGGGTCTTCAAAAAGGAAACAAAAAAGGAACAATTGGAGAAAAGCAGACAGAAAGCATGCCAATATCGAAAGTGCATGACATGCACTCATCATAGGCACAAATGTCGTTCATGGGATGAGGGTATTCATGATTGACTTGAGACGTTCTTTTTCAAGCGCGGAATTAGCGTAAAGTTGAAGAAACATAAAATAATGATGATGATCCCTCAAAGTTGAACAAACAGAACAAGCGTTACCTGGCTTTAGAGCATCCTCTAGGTCGAATCCAAAGCCATCTGCACACAAGAATACAAGTTTATCCTTGTCGATAGTGATACAAAAGGTGAAGGCTGCTTTTGTCATTGTGAATTTTGCTCAAAGAACAAAAGAAGGCTCACTCTACCAGAATCTCCGGGGTTAGGCTGAGGCTTCTTCGGTTTCTCTTCTGGCTCATCTTAAAAGAAAAATAATGGTCAGCATGTAATCTTTACTTTAACCGATGTTTTACTCTGCCTTATGGGGGGTAATGAAGAATTGAAACGTGACATTATTACATTTTCTAAATGGTTTAATAAAATGAGAAATGTAATCTGAAATAATTTTAGAACAATCGTGCGATTTGATTTGTTCATGTATTCATTTTTCCGACAGCGCTATGGTTTATTTTGTTTTCCTCCCGGTGCTTGTGTACGTTTTCTCCAGACTACTTTCCGACTGCTGGTGCATGTTAAAGTGCAAAACAGCAGGGGGTAATAGTAGCAGACATGCGTGTAGCGTGTGAGCCACCAAATAAATGCTTGTCTCGGACTTGACTCACGACACCGGTGACCAAATGGAATATTGTATTATTATTATCATTATCTCTACCCCTTTTGGGGGCCTCGCGGAGCCACGAGGGAAGGCTAAAATTAGCTCCGTGTGCACGGGAGAAGCAGAAGCGGCCCAGATGACAACAACAGAAACAAATTGCCGTCCTGTGAGTAGAGTCGAACCTCGTTACAACGTACCTCGGGGGCATCGCGAATCTGTACTTTATAAAAGTAGTTCTTTGTAACCATTTCCAATAAAAACGTCCCGCCAACTACGAAGTAGAATACGAGACGACCATTTATGGATGTAAAAACATGAACGTGTATTCAGGCATAAACATGTCAATTACAAATATGCGTATACAGTATGAAGAAAAAAATGATTTGACTAGACATGAAACAGACATGTTCTGCGCCGTGCCTTCGTAAATCGTTGGACTGGTGCCCAGTCGATCTGGGGCGTTGCTCGGCAACGAAGGGCAATCCCGCGCGGTACATTTAGTTCCGAAGTGAGGTCGCGGTGGCAGTTAGCTTCTTCCGGTTCGTGGTAACGAAGGACTTTTCACTACTTTGTGGAAAGAATCTGCTCAAAGTTTACAATGGAAAATGAATCGCTTGAAATCGGGACTTTGAAATGTGAACGTTATGGCGGTAGGAACGAAAAAAAGAGTTTCGACTGTACTCTCTGAAAAATATGTGTGACGTAAGCGGAAGCGAACGCAGCCTGAAACAATCACAGTGGCGCGAGATTGTGTCGGGACACCCGTTATTCACAGACACAATGAAGATAGCACAGCTTTCATCAGTAAAAGGAGAAATCACCATGTTCTTACTTTTGAATGTTCAACAAAGTGTTGAGTTTATCCACTTAAACTGATCAGTAATAATTGATCTTTTTACTACACTGCCCACATTTTTTTTTAATTGCACGTTCCATAAGGTTGGGCTTGATTAAAAAAATATTTTTGAAATATTTAAAGCACAGCAAACATCAACTGTTAAATATTCGGTTTTATACTGGGGGAAAAAAAACCACAAGATGCAAAAATGAGTCAACAGAAGTCATATTTACTTAAACGTTGAAATAATTCAATGTATAAATAAATACAGAACAGAATGGAGGTGGAATTTCTGTTGTGTTGTCTCTCTTTCTGTTGTATATTTCGAAGAGTTTGAAACTTAGAATATGAATAAACCGGGGCCACCACCACAGAGCTCGCGGGGCCTTAAGAGGGCCAAAAATTAAGGATTAAATGGTGGAATTATTGGCTCAGTAGATCATTTTGAAGCAACAGGTCCACTTGGCAGTGCAAAACCCGGACGTGTATTTTTAATGGGTGTTGTGGTGTTAAAGCGTATTTGTGCAAATAAGTTTTAGCAGTCATGTGGCCAGTCAGCCTTTTTTCTGAGCGTTTCTTTGTTGACTCGGCATGTAGCAACCAAAAGCGGGCAGGTGCGTGAACGATGAGTCAGAGAAAAAAACGCCATCATGGCGCCAAATTCAAATCTGCTCGTTTTGGAAGGAATTTTTGGTAACCTTCAAACGTCGTCAAACTTAAACCATGTCACAATTCATGTTGAGCGATGTTTGGGACAAACCAGTGTACAAATTTGGATTTTGCTAGCAGATATGACATGAAATTTCAGCGTGGTTTCGCAACCAAACCTCAGGCAAAAATCCCTTCTCGACGCTGGTACGACAGTTAATGAAAAAGATTTGGGAAACGTACGTTGAGTTTGTGCGCGCGGACCAGATGTCGCACACGCGCACGCACGCAAAAACTCAAGATGCTCACTTAGCAGTCAAAGGCTGACCACAAGGGGCCGAAGATGTAGTCGAAAATAAAACAGCAGCTCCGAGCACGGGTTAACCCACAACGCATTGTCTTTAAACAGGAAACAGGAATGGTGATTCATGAGCTCGATGGGTGATTTCATGATGCCAGCAGAAGTCATAAAGTATCAAGAAAACCAAAAACAGGAAGTTAAAAAAAAAAAAAAGAAGTAGAGCATTGAGTTACCTTGAGGCTGATCAGCACCACCTGGAAAGATGACAAAAGATAATTAGTCAATAATTGCAGAGCGAATTTAATTATCCGAAGCATACTGATTTGGGTTTTGTTTGTTTGTCTGCGACGCGGATATCAGTTCATCTATTAATTTAACATTATGCCGACAATTGCGGATGTTGTTGGTAGTCGTGCGCCACAAGTCTGCTCAGTAGCTAAATGAGCTCACCAAACAGTCCAATCCTTTCGGTGCGGTACAGCTCAGCGACACTGCACACTCCAAGCACAATAATAAAGATGCAGCAGTCGATCAAAAGTGAGCATGACCGTCTCCTCAAGGCGGAATTTTCACAACACCTCCAGCAATAAGAGGGCGGAAATCGACATCACATCACTAAAAACATGTGATGTGCAATAAATTACTCTTTTTTTTTTTTTTCCCTGTTACTTATCTCCACAGCAGGGCCATGTGTACACGACGCCCCTCCCTCTGGGCATTACAATTAAAAAAAAATGATGTTCTTGAAACAACAGTTCGGCTACGCAAACACCAATCATTTTGATTATTACTATTATCACAAGCACAAACAAATTAGGGAAAGCATTCAACAACTCTTCAGGGTGACCAAAAGTCACCAAAGGATCACATGCTTCTGCCAACGTGAGAAGTGTGTGGGTGTGGATGTGTGATGACTCAGTACCGTATTTTCCACACTAAAAGGCGCACCGAAAAGCCTTCCATTTTCTTAAAAGCTCACCACGCGCCTTAAAATCCGATGCGCCTTGTGTATGGTCATTACGGTCATATTTCAACCCCAAAATGGCTCCTTGCTAGAGACATGCTGATAACACAGAGTTCAAACTTAAGGCGATGGGTTACGCAGTTGAACAGGAAATCGAGCAGCGGCAAGAGAGTTCAACGTTAACAAGTCAATGTTATAACTTCGTGTTGGTTAAGTGAACTGTGTCGCTGCTTTATTAAATACGTTTTACTGATCGTTCTGTTGGCATTTCCTTGAGCGCAGCTCCATCTAGTGGATGCATTGTAGATTGCGTCTTTTAATGCGGTGCACCCAATGTATGGAAAAAAATTGCAAAATAGGCCATTCATTGAAGGTGCGCCTCATAATCCGGTGCGCCCTTTAGGGTGGAAAATACGGTACTTGTAGGAGCGTGTTGAGCATGGGTGCGGTGCGTGATGTGTGCCACCATGGGACAGCTGTCACACTTTTTCATGAGAACTTTTCACTGGGACTGTACCTGCAAAAAATCTTGCAAGAATCAACTTACCGTCATAGTTATAGCCAGAATCTCCCGAACGGCCTAAGGTTAAAGCCGAAAGGCATGTATATGTTAGGCATTTAACAAAACAAAAAAAAATCCAGTGTTGAATATAATAAAATGTGAAATGTTTACAGAAGACGTCTTACCTCCATCGGGCTTGTAGTTTCCGCTATCACCGACATCAAATAAGTCGTTGTCATCAAAGCTGCCGCCACCTGTAGAGAATTACCCAAAGAACTTTATTAGTGAAGACAAAATAGACTTGCCGTGCAAAAGAACACGGTGCTTCCAAACTCACCTCCACTGGGCTTGTGTGGATTGACTGCGGGTCTGTCAGGTTTGGCATTTGGGTCTTCAAAAAGGAAACAAAAAAAAGGAACGAATTGGAGAAAAGCAGACAGAAAGCATGCCAATATCGAAAGTGCATGACATGCACTCATCATAGGCACAAATGTCGTTCATGGCGATGAGGGGCTATTCATGATTGACTTGAGACGTTCTTTTTCAAGCGCGGAATTAGCGTAAAGTTGAAGAAACATAAAATAATGATGATGATCCCTCAAAGTTGAACAAACAGAACAAGCGTTACCTGGCTTTAGAGCATCCTCTAGGTCGAATCCAAAGCCATCTGCACACAAGAATAGAAAGTTTATCCTTGTCGATAGTGATACAAAAGGCGAAGGCTGCTTTTGTCATTGTGAATTTTGCTCAAAGAACAAAAGAAGGCTCACTCTACCAGAATCTCCGGGGTTAGGCTGAGGCTTCTTCGGTTTCTCTTCTGGCTCATCTTAAAAAGAAAAATAATGGTCAGCATGTAATCTTTACTTTAACCGATGTTTTTACTCTGCCTTATGGGGGGGGGGGGGGTAATGAAGAATTGAAACGTGACATTATTACATTTTCTAAATGGTTTAATAAAATGAGAAATGTAATCTGAAATAATTTTGGAACCATCGTGCGATTTGATTTGTTCATGTATTCATTTTTCCGACAGCGCTATGGTTTATTTTGTCTTCCTCCCGGTGCTTGTGTACGTTTTCTCCAGACTACTTTCCGACTGCTGGTGCATGTTAAAGTGCAAAACAGCAGGGGGTAATAGTAGCAGACATGCGTGTAGCGTGTGAGCCACCAAATAAATGCTTGTCTCGGACTTGACTCACGACACCGGTGACCAAATGGAATATTGTATTATTATTATCATTATCTCTACCCCCTTTTGGGGCGAGGGGGGCCTCGCGGAGCCACGAGGGAAGGCTAAAATTAGCTCCGTGTGCACGGGAGAAGCAGAAGCGGCCCAGATGACAACAACAGAAACAAATTGCCGTCCTGTGAGTAGAGTCGAACCTTCGTTACAACGTACCTCGGGGGCATCGCGAATCTGTACTTTATAAAAGTACTTCTTTGTAACCATTTCCAATAAAAATGTCCCGCCAACTACGAAGTATAATACGAGACGACCATTTATGGATGTAAAAACATGAACGTGTATTCAGGCATAAACATGTCAATTACAAATATGCGTATACAGTATGAAGAAAAAAATGATTTGACTAGACATGAAACAGACATGTTCTGCGCCGTGCCTTCGTAAATCGTTGGACTGGTGCCCAGTCGATCTGGGGCGTTGCTATGCAACGAAGGGCAATCCCGCGCGGTACATTTAGTTCCGAAGCGAGGTCGCGGTGGCAGTTAGCTTCTTCCGGTTCGTGGTAACGAAGGACTTTTCACTAGTTTGTGGAAGAATCTGCTCAACGTTTACAATGGAAAACGAATCGCTTGAAATCGGGACTTTGAAATGTGAACGTTATAGCGGTAGGAACGAAAAAGAGTTTCGACTGTACTCTCTGAAAAATATGTGTGACGTAAGCGGAAGCGAACGCAGCCTGAAACAATCACAGTGGCCCGCGAGATTGTGTCGGGACACCCGTTATTCACAGACACAATGAAGATAGCACAGCTTTCATCAGTAAAAAGGAGGAAATCACCATGTTCTTACTTTTGAATGTTCAACAAAGTGTTGAGTTTTATCCACTTAAACTGATCAGTAATAATTGATCTTTTTACTACACTGCCCACATTTCTTTTTAAATTGCACGTTCCATAAGGTTTGGCTTGATTAAAAAAATATTTTTGAAATATTTAAAGCACAGCAAACATCAAATGTTAAATATTCGGTTTTATACTGGGGGGGAAAAAAAACATAAGATGCAAAAATGAGTTAACAGAAGTCAAATTTACCGGTACTTAAACGTTGAAATAATTCAATATAAATAAATACAAAACAGAATGGAGGTGGCAATTCTGTTGTGTTGTCTCTCTTTCTGTTGTATACCTGCATTTCGAAAAGTTTGAAACTTAGAATATGAATAAACCGGGGCCACCACCACAGAGCTCGCGGGGCCTTAAGAGGGCCAAAAATTAAGGATTAAATGGTGGAATTATTGGCTCAGTAGATCATTTTGAAGCAACAGGTCCACTTGGCAGTGCAAAACCCGGACGTGTATTTTTAATGGGTGTTGTGGTGTTAAAGCGTATTTGTGCAAATAAGTTTTAGCAGTCATGTGGCCAGTCAGCCTTTTTTTTCTGAGCGTTTCTTTGTTGACTCGGCATGTAGCAACCAAAAAGCGGGCAGGTGCGTGAACGATGAGTCAGAGAAAAAAACGCCATCATGGCGCCAAATTCAAATCTGCTCGTTTTGGAAGGAATTTTTGGTAACCTTCAAACGTCGTCAAACTTAAACCATGTCACAATTCATGTTGAGCGATGTTTGGGACAAACCAGTGTACAAATTTGGATTTTGCTAGCATGGGACCTTTACAACAAATTCACATTTTATTTATTTATTCAGTTAACTTTTTGAAAATTTAATTTTGCCACCCAAAACAAAACAAAAACAAAAAAACTGCTTAGGATGCAGTATGTGCACGTGAAACAAAAACCTCAAAAATTCAATATAGAATGCTCAGATTACTGTCCATTTTGGGACGTATAGGATCATCGTATATACATGTAATTATTGCAACTGTATATTTTACCTGGACCGAAGGCATCTAAAAGGTCCAGACCACCTATGGGGGAGAAAAGAATAATAAAAGACTTTAGATGTCAGTTTGGCATAAGCTGAATAAACAAATAACAACCCCCTCCAAAAAAATAATAAATATAGCTGCAAGTAGAAATGGACCCTGTGCCAGATGCGCAGGGCGCATGATGACAAACAACATATCGAGAAGTCAAGTCAAGGAGAACATGCAAGCTCCACACAGGAAGTCGTAGCCAAGATTCAAACCCCTTAACCTCAGTGGGGCAGATGTGTTCACCACTTAATCACTGTGCTGCCACCAAACATTGCAACACAGAAAATAGTCCTGCTTTGTTGCCCAACTCAGTTCTCGCGGCCGAATGGATCCCCACAACAGCTACGTGTAATAAGAGAACCCGAAAGATTCCAGGACTGGTGTCACAAAATAATTCTTTCAAATCCAAACAACAAGTTGGAGTTGAACACACTTTCCCAGCATCTCTGCTAAAGCTTTATGCACTCATGGAAGGATTCTTTCGGGATCCTACGCGTTGTCACGGCCATCGTGATGCGGTCCACATCTTCAAAAACGGGTCCCTTTTTAATCAATGTGGAATGAGGAAGAAAAATTGGGTGAGTAGGGAGGTTACGCCTGCGCGTCTATATTCTTCGCTCAGAAACTGTCGTATGCTCACTTGTGAGCAGGCGCGTTGTCATGGTGGCGCAGCCGCGGGTTATCATGACAAACCTCTCGCGTTTTCTCACACGCTGAACGAAGCAACGGCGGAAAGATAATCTTTGTAGACGTGCTGGTTGATCTGGCCCCCCCGTGAAGGGGAAAACTTGTTGATAGTTTGGGTTTGAAATGGTTGTGCAATAGCTTTTGTGACAACAGTCCTGGAACTTTTCTAACACACTTTGAATAATGTAGACCCCCACATATTCAAATGTCAACTATCCAAGTAGTCCCAGCAAATACCGGCACATTAAAAAAAATCCGTAGCCTGAACATACTTCCAAGGTTAGTATCAATGTTCTTGCATTTGGGATTAATTTAAAAAAATTAAAGAGCCCGTTCATTGTGTAAAACAAGTAGTAGATGGAGAATTGGCTCACAAATGATTGGCTGATATAACTTGACAGCGTAAATTCACACTTCATGCGTGGGCAGATATTCCAGAGACCAGCTGTACAATTTATACAATACAATTGAAAAACAGTATTTCGATCCCCTTTAAATAATAAGCCCTCCTACTAAATCGGTACACTTGCTAACGTCCCAAAAAAAAAAGGCTACAAACCATCAAGATCAGGATTCGCTGGGGGTTTTGGTTGCTCTTTAGGTTTTGGTGGAGTTGGCTCTAGAAAGAAGAGAAACAAACAGAGTTCTGAATATGTCTGCTGTATCCAGCCATCATTTCACATATGTACTTGCAAGAAAACTAAATGTCGACATGGATTGGTCCATCCATCCACCCAACTATTTTCCGATCCGCTTTATCTTTCACAAGGGTTACGGGGCATGCTGGAGCCTATCCCAGCTGTCTTCAGGCAGTAGGCGGGGACACCCTGAACCGGTTGCCAGCCAATCGCAGGGCAAACAGAGACGAACAACCATCCAAGCTCACACTCACACCTCGGGACAATTTAGAGTGTTCCATGTACCTGCCGTGCATGCTTTTGGAATGTGGGAGGAAACCGGAGTACCCGGAGAAAACCCACGCAGGCACGGGGAGAACATGCAAACTCCACACAGGAAGGCCGAAGCCGGGACCGAACCCACGACCTCTGCACTGTGAGGTCGACGCAATAACCACTCGATCACGGGGCGGACATGAATTGGTCATAAAATGTAATCTGACATTTTGTACGTATGCAGTATTGTATACAT
The DNA here is from genome assembly GCA_026261675.1 of Hippocampus mohnikei. Lineage (NCBI taxonomy): Eukaryota > Metazoa > Chordata > Actinopteri > Syngnathiformes > Syngnathidae > Hippocampus > Hippocampus mohnikei. The sequence goes on along the minus strand of JAKGUB010000284.1, from coordinate 3,364,648 downwards.
GTAGAGAGAGAGCGAGAGACAGTCTAGCGCTTCATCTAAGATCACCCCATGTGCCATTTACATACACAGTTAAATATGTTATTGATTAGAAGACCAATGATGAAGAAACCATCTTTTAAATCATAAACAATAGCTTTAGACAGAACAACTCACCTACGTCATCCAGAGCATCAAACAGGTCAAATCCTGTAAAAAAGAGAGAACAATTTTCAAAACTAAATTCAGTGCTGTGTTGTATTCTCTTCTTCCGAATTACTTGTTGTACCTGCAAATCCAAACAAATTAATGACAACCACCTTGTCCTTAAAACAGATGTGCCGAAATGAACTTTGACCGCCTCCGCCACAATCTTAACTAAACAAAAAGGGCACAGCCCACAGCATGACAACCCACCCACCATGCCTGGCTGGAGTAACTGCAGCAAGCGGAAGGGTTACTGTACTTTTGCATTTTTGCCTTTCAATTCATTCACTGCCGTCTCTGTCAGATTTGCAACATTGGTGATTCAGTGTCATTTCCAGCCTGACAACAGGAACTGACAACAAGAGCCCAAAACAGTTGCCCCTCATTTGATGGAACCGTGTTGTAAAATTCCGCATTTCAAAGATGTGCAGAACAACACAACACATAATCTAAAACTTTGAGAATAATACTGATCATAAAAACTATTCGTACATACGCCCAATACATAGAAACTTGTAATTTTCCTTACCCGTTATACTTTAGGCTCGTAAGCTTTATCTACTCTTTCAAGACAATGTCACATACAGTGTTGGAAAGAAGACCTTCCGGACACAACTCGCACACGCAAGATGTCTCGCCCAGGGGTCACCAACTGATAACCTCCAAGGACCACATTATGGTCGTTGCCTGCAGGCCTGTTCTAAAAAAGAGCTCACCAGTAATGGCAAATTATGATTTTGTGGGACTGTTGAATATGTGACCATTTTTAAATGTGAACATTGGCAGAGATTTATAGGTGGAAAAAAATGTGTTGAATAGATATTCATCTGTTATTGTAATACCTCAGTAATATGATGTGTCTTCATATCAATGACTATTATTAAGGATGAATAATAACATGCTATTACTTCAGAAGTGTCCGTGAACGTGGGAGCCCTTCGCTTAAATCAATATATCCATGACGAAGCTTTCATCTTCAAAAGGGTTAGTGACCCCTGATCTCGCCTGCTAGGTCCAATATTTACTACATTAGTCAACTCAATTATTCTGAAATTGATATTTAATAAAACAAAACCAAAAAAAAGATAACATTGTGACTAAAGCTAAAAGGTAAAAGCTAAAAGGTACGCTGTAAGAAATGAAGGCAGCTTCAGTGGTTTGGACTGTCGGAAACACCCTCCCTCAAGAGTTAATAGCCCCCACCCCCCTTATGTCACTTTGGCCAGATTTCAGCAATGCTGGCGGGACTCTCATCGTATTGCACGATAAATATCAAGTCGTTTATTAAGCAGTTCGGTGTGCGATGTTCAATTTAAGCTCAATCTAATGCAAGCAGCCATGTTGATGTTTGGCGGTGACTCAGAAGCTCCATGCAAAACAAGACAAGTTTTTGGGAGGCGCGTTAAATAACAATTCCTTGGCGACGAATGTGACCCTCGGACGCCAGACCATTGCAAACACGGCGAATCGCTGATTATGATGAACTCGGCTTTCAAAAAGGACAATTATGCTCTCAAAATACAAAACGGGGGGTTGAAACTTGCCGTCCTGCGTCAATGCCCCAGTCGCCAAGAGGAGTAAAGCGGGTAGCAGACAAAACTTCATGTTGACAAAAACGTATTAGCTCCTCGGTTTTTCGGTGTCCAGACAAGAAAGAAAGTTACAACCAAAATGAGGTATGCGGTTCGAGGCCGTTCCGATGTGCGTGTGTTTCGCTCGGGGGATATTTCAGGGAACAGCCCAGGCGAGAACACGACCGCTGTGGTATCCAGTTACAAAAGCTCTCATGAGTCAACTTGGTCCCAGACCAGCTGGGTGTGGCAGGGCGTTCCTCTAAAAGAAAACACGTTCAAGTTTGTGTGACGAATAAAATGAGTAATACAAGTGAGTTGGACAACATCGATATCATTTTTTCAAAAGAATTGATTTGAGGAAGTGTCAAAACGCTCAGTTTGAGTATTTTGAGACGTTACGAGCTCTGCAGGTCCAGTGTGGAGCGGGAGCTTGCAAATTGTACTGTACTCCCACCTAGCGTTTGAAAGCAGAATTGCATTTTCATCTGGCTTTTCTTCATCGATGGGACAAATTTGTTTGAGACAGACAAAAATGATCGGTGGTGAAGGAAAATTGTGGTACAGAGGTGGGACTGGTGTAAGTAAGATCCATGCAGGGATGGAAACATCACTCGCTCTTAAAAATTTAGTGTCGAAGTAACACTCTGACATTGGAGATTCCACTGTACATCATATCCAAAAATAGACTCGGATAACTGATAACCACAAACACTGAGATGGTCTCTGGGAATTTATTACAGTCTCATCCAAAATTAGAGTCTGAAATTCTTTGAAAACTAGTTAATATACACTTCAACTATACTACTACTTAATTACGCGGGTCGGACCGGCCTTGTGTGTGATATCATCGAACATCGAAGGACTAACTGGCGCCAAACAAGATCTCCTGGCGGACTTATGTATCAAGACCAACTGCGACATCCTCTGCCTCCAAGAGACACATCGTGGACCTTCACGTGTCCGTCCTCACATCTCTGGCATGACCCTCATCGCTGAGAGGCCACATGACCAGTATGGGAGTGCAGTTTTTTTCCGCAGAGGTTTGCATGCAGACAAGGTATCAATTTCTGACAACGACGACATTGAAGTCATTACCATCTGCACAGAGGGAATCTCTGTCACTTCAGTATATAAACCACCCTCCATAATTTTTGACATTCCCCCTTATCCCACCGACAATCGCATCAACGTGGTTATGGGAGATTTTAACAGTCACAGTGTCAACTGGGGTTATGCTGAAAGTAACAAAGATGGTGAGCTGGTTGAGAGCTGGGCAGAATCCAATCAACTGTCTCTCATCCACGATGCTAAGCTCCTCCTTCTTTTAATAGCTCCCGATGGAGAAGGGGTACAATCCAGACCTGATTTTTGCATCAGATGCCATTGCCAATCAGTGCGAGAAGACTGTCCTGGACCCAATCCCACACACCCAACATCGTCCAATAGGTCTCAAGATCAATGCAGTCATCTCTCCTCGCACTGTCCCTTTTAGGCGACGTTTCAATCTGAAGAAAGCCAACTGGGAAGGGTTTGCGAAGACCTAGACTCTGCCATTGTGGATCTTCCAGCCACTCCAAGTAACTATGAAGCCTTTATAGAATCAGTCAAGTCGTCCTCACGTTGTAACATCCCTCGCGGCTGCCGTATGAATTACATCCAAGGCCTGACAGATGACTCTAAGGTGTTATATGATGAATACATCTCACATTTTGATAACGACCCCTTTAGTGTTGATACCATCGAGCTTGGAGAAACACTAGCAAATTCCATCACAGAAGAAAGACGGAAGAAGTGGCAAGAGCTAATTGAATCAACCAATATGACCCATAGTAGTAGGAAAGCCTGGAAGACTATTCGTATCCTGGGAAATGACAACACCAAGTCACAACCAAGGCCGCAAGTCACCGCTGACCAGGTTGCCCACCAACTCCTGCTGAATAGTCGGGGTAATCCTCAACAACGTACCCAAAGGGCCAAACTTCCTCAAGTGTCTGATGCGCTCTCAGATGACTCTCCAGGTTTCACAAGGCCTTTCACCATGGACGAACTAGAATCTGCAATGAAGTCCATGAAGAACAACAAAGCTGCGGGTCTTGATGATATCCTTGTGGAGCAGATCAATCACTTTGGATCAGGCACACGCAGATGGTTTCTCGGTCTGGTGAATGAATGTGTTGCCTCCAACAAGATCCCAAAGATATGGAGAAAATCAAGAGTCATTGCCCTACTGAAACCTGGAAAAGATCCTGCGATCCCAAAGAGCTACAGACCAATATCGTTGCTCTGCCACATGTACAAGCTGTTTGAACGTCTCCTCAGCAAGCAGGCTTCAGACCTGGGAAGTCATGCACAGGCCAGTTGCTGAATCTAACCCAGTTCATCGAGGATGGTTTTGAGAAGAAGAAAATCACAGGAACTGCATTCGTTGATCTATCTGCAGCGTATGACACAGTCAACCACCGCATACTAACCAGGAAACTGTATGAGATGACGTCAGATGTCAGGCTCACCCAGCTGATCTGCAATATGCTATCAAGTCGCAGATTCTTCGTGAGACCTCAATGGTAGTCGCAGTAGATGGAGGACACAGAAGAACGGACTCCCTCAAGGTAGTGTGCTTGCCCCCCTGTTGTTCAACATCTACACTAACGATCAACCTACCCAACCAGACACAAGACGTTTCCTGTATGCGGATGATTTGTGCATTGCCTCCCAGAAGAGTACCTTTGAAGCAGTTGAAGTCTCCCTTTCGAATGCACTGGACCTGCTCATCCCTTACTATTCCATTAACCACCTAAGGGCAAACCCGGGCAAAACACAAATTTGTGCGTTCCATCTAAAAAACAGGGACGCCGATCGCAAGCTACAGATTAGCTGGTACGGGAAAATGCTGCAGCACACCTCATATCCAGTCTACCTAGGGGTGACACTTGACAGGTCTCTTACCTATAAGGAACACATCATAAAGACCAAAGCTAAAGTGGCATCAAGGAACAACATTCTCAGGAAGCTTACCAACACAAAGTGGGGTGCTGATGCCAAGACACTACGTACAACAGCGCTGTCTCTATGCTTCTCTGCAGCGGAGTACGCATCACCAGTCTGGTGCAGATCAGCCCATGCCACCAAGGTTGATACAGTGCTAAACTCTGCTTGCCGTGCTGTCACTGGCTGCTTGAAGCCCACAAAGGTTGACGACCTATACCTACTCAGTGGGATTGCTCCACCAAGCATCCGGAGGACAGTTGCATCCCAGAAAGAAAAGCTGAGACAAGAAACTGACACCCGCCACCAACTCTACAACCATGAGCCAACAACAAAAAGGTTAAAATCAAGGCATAGCTTCCTGCACTCTGTGGAGGCTATGGACAGAAATCCGGAAAAGCAGCGTGTCGCTCTGCGGACAGAACATCTTACCCAAGCCCCACACACAGTGTCCTTTACCAGGCCATGCGAATCTCTTCCGTCTGGTGCCAGTGAAGCATGGCCACTCTGGTCTTGCCGTAACCGCCTGAGAACTGCTGTCGGCCGATGCAAAACAAATCTGATAAAGTGGGGGTTTAATGAGACTGGCGACATCTCTTGCCTGTGTGGAGAGGATCAGACCATGCAACATCTCCTTGTCTGCCCACTCAATTACGCGGGTTCCCCACAGGATGCTAATCTAGCTAATGAATAAACCGAACGGCAGGATAACGTTTCGTAACATTAACCCACACGCACTGTTTAAATATTGGCCACAAACACAATGTTTACATGCAGTTATTAACCCGTTTAACCTCTGAATATTGCCAGGATCCCGATTTTGAAAGGCCGCGAAAAATCACGTCCCCCACACCCCCAAAAAACAACTAAATACAGTATACTCTTAATCGGGTTTCTAAATAAAATACAGGATACAACACCTGCGTTACCCTACCACGAATATTTGGGCGTGTAAACGGTATTGGATTACCTCCGAACGAACAAGGCATTGATTTGTGTTCTGCGCATGCTCTTTCTCTATCCGCAAGGAATCCTGGTCGTTGTAGTTGTAAAATAGATTGTAATATTCGAAGCTGAACAACTTATCTTAACAGTGGTGCCAATAATTACGGAGGGCAGCGTATAATTGATGCCCATTGAAACCGAATGGAAAAAATCCAAATACTGTACTCCCCAAATCTTCAAAAACGCTGAAGAACATGCAGCACGTTATCCACAAACAGCAAGGGGAGGGGTTGGATAGGCTCCAGCACCCTCTTGTGACCTATTCACGATAAGCGCAATTGAAAATGGAAGGATGGAATAATATTGAAAAGAAATTGGAAAAATAAATGTCTGCAAATAAGCAAATCCACGCGTGCCGAACCGCATGTGGCATCTTGACTTCCTGTATTGTGCTTACTTATTTTGCCCATTCCTGTGTGGGGTTTCTCATGGTACGGTGATTTCGCCTCACGTTGTGAAAACAACATGCAGGATAGGTTAATTGAAGACTCTGAAATTGTCCAGAGGTGTGAATTTGTAGGGTAAGCATTTGAACAAAAACCGTTTTTGATTGGAAAATCAGTTTTGATTCAAAAGATGTGAGTGTGTTGGATCCTAACTGAATCCAAAATCAAAATGTCCTTGAATCATATCGCACCCCACGTATTGAGAGTTGTATTTGATCGGAGAGATGAACACCCCTCGTTGTTTGTCGATATGTGACTGTACTGCAATTGACTCATAACCAGTTCATGGTGTACCCCACGTCTCGGCCCTGCGGGAGGATAAGCGCTTCAAAGAATGGATGGTTGGACAAATGAAAAGAACTACAGTATTCAAGACAACATTGCGCTGTATTACATCACAAGTGCGTGAAGGGAATTTCTCATCTGTACCAAAGCAATTTCTATGGTCACTTTTCAAAGGTCAGAACCTCAAAGACAGTATCTTTCATTAGCAAATATACCCTGAGGTAAAAAAGAAATAACCTCAACACACACAGTGTATAATATCAATTCATTCGGATGATATACGCTCCTCGAAATAGCAATCCCAACCTAATGAATACCTCAGGGAATGGTGAGTGTTCGCCCCAAGAAATTCCCCAGTAGTTGGTTAGAAAAGAATTCTTTGTGATGAAACGTTATCACTTATCCTGTGGCTAACACTGTGACATCCCGAGGAGTTGAGAGGGAAGAAATTTCATCTGTGCACATTTGACAATAAAGTTGTATCCAATCCAATCCAAGTACAGTATTTTTCCAAGAACAAACCTTGAAGAAGAGAGCCTTTGTTTCAGGGGTGTCAAACTCCTTTTTTGTCACGGGCCACATTATAATTACCGTTTACCTTGGAGGGCCATGATGACTGAAACTATATAAAGAAGTCAAGAATAACGTTTAAGTAACTGTGGTGAGGGGTTTGGTAACAAGAAAATGCTTACAATACGTCACTGACCTATTACATGTGAAAATGTGCAGCCGCCTGCTGCTCTGAGCTCATTGAGGATGGACTCATTGCAAAGTGGGAAACTGTTCTTTGGTTTGACGAGTCCACATTTACAATTAAAATGTATCTTTTCAATCGCGCTTAATATCTTGTCATCCAAGTAAAAGGCCATCGCGGCATCTACAAGCCGTGAAATCCGTTCATCCATTGTAAGCAATATCCTTCTTCCTGTTCAGGAGATCTTTTAAAACGGCACATTTAGAACATTCCCTAATAATCATAAGGTCACATTTACTTTTGTTCCTGTGCAGACCAGAGGCTTTGTCCAAGTCTTTATCAACTTTTTTTCCAACAATCTTTATTTAAGTGAAATTACAAATCACAGAAAATTAAACGAACAAGTTATTAATACATACACAGTATAAAGAGAGATAAACAAAATGAAGAGCTAGAGGATATCAAACGAACATTCCAAATAAAGAGCATAAAGTCAGTTTTAATTGCTTTCTCGTTTTTGGAAACCATAATAGAACTCAAATATTGCTTAGATTCTGCTTAAAAAATTAAGAAAAGAGGTTTTGAGCGACTACATCTAGAATTGTGGATATGGAACTTAGCGAGAATGATTATTAAATTTATAATGAAGACCGTTTAAATGGGAGGGCAAATTTCCTGACGCCTCTGACGCTCGGTGACGTCTCCACCTCGGAGGCGGAACTAAAGAGAGTATATTTTTGTTTCCCTCCAGGTGACAGACGGGACTGCACACACGGTCGGACGCCGGAGAGGCAGGAAGAGGCATCATGAATCCGCTCTCTGTTTTGGTGCCGCTTCTCAAACTTTATTTCTGTGGAATCAAAGTTCTCATCTACCAGATGTTCCACAGATCTTTTACCCTACCAGGTTGGTTCGGTGATTATTATTTATTATTTTTACCGGCTCATTTAAATTTTTAAATATATTGTAGTTTTGATTTGCAGAATATTACACAGTAGTAGTAGTAAGAATAAATGGTGATCATTATATTTTTTTGTGCTTCAAACTTGAAAGTGAATGAGAAATATTGTATTTTATTTTGGATTACTGTGACCTTTTCCCCCGTTGCTATATGATGATAAGGCAGAGATGACAAAACTACTCATCTCTGTTCTTACAGTTAGTTGTGTAAAAAAAGACTGGCAGAAGTACAAGTATGATTCACTCTTTTACTTAAGCACAAGAAAAATTCAATCTTTGAAATATAACAAGTACAAAAGCAAACATTTGTTTTTCTGCTATAATTATACATTTATATGGTACCTGCTTTGATAATTCAGCACCAGGAAAAATGTACTTCTCCACACAAAATCGTTTTTCATTTTAATTATTAATTTGCCTTTAATCCCTCTAAGGGAAATTCATCTCACACTCCGCTTTGTATATTTTGTGATGCACATCTCACAAACCATCTCACATGCATGCATGCAAGGAGTGGACGCCAGTGCTGCAATTCTAAAACTGGAGGGGTGTTGGCCAGTGCCTTGCCCGATTTTGAAAATATGGAAATTCAGATCAATTGTTCTGGAAATGAATTTTTATTAGTGGGCAGCTCTGTTTTTATTCTGTGCGTTCATGCTGAATTTGCATTGCTATAGATATCCAATATGTAACAGATTTGTGTCCATATTAAAAATAACCAACAACAACCCATTTGGAACCTGCATACAGAGCTTTGCAATACGGTTGAAAAGTGTATCATGACAAAAGTATTTAAAAAAAGATATTAACTATCTTTTTTTTAAACTTTAAAAATAAGGACCTAGAGGGGAAAAGGCTCAATCTAGATAAGATTATTTTAAAGTATATTACTTAACCTTAAATAACAGGTCAACACAACAATGAAAAAGTAAAATTAACTGGTCATTGAAACATGTAAATGTTAAACCTAATGTGCTTCGTAGGGCTGGGTGAATCACAATGAACTTATTTCATAACAGTCTATCAATAATTGTTTTTACCTATTTAAAGTAAGAAAAACAGATCAACCGATTTAAGATAAAATTAAAAACAAGTAAATTGATGACAGATAAATAAATATGCTATCAGAACCAACAAAACAATAATTTAAGAGAGTTGATGCATGTTACTTAATACTTATACAAAGGAGTCACTTTGGACAATATGGCAACATTTTGAACTTGTTTTTAAATTTAATTCCAAATGCTATTTAATAGTCTTAAATTGAATTTGCCTTAAGATCCAGGAACCCTTGAATATCACCTTGGACTGATGACCTGTCAAATGCATCACTGACACAGAGAGACAGAACATTTACGCACTCATTCACACACTGCATGCAGCTAAAGAGAATTCGATACTCGAAATGGGTTTGTCTTTTACGCAATCAGTCCTAAAATAGTTTGTTCTTTACACAATCTGATTCTTTGGGAAAGGTCAGATTAGCGAAATGGCGGAAGGAAAAAAAAAAGACCAAAAAATAGTGTTGTGTTGAATGTGAGTGTCACAAGGGAGGTCTTTATGCACTGGCGATTTAGTGCACATAATCTGTACAACAATGCTACTTATTTAAATACTTGCGCGGGGTTAATCCCAAAGCATGAAAAACAGCTCAAGATTAACTAGCTACGGAACAACTTTCAGTATGAAAGAGAACCATCCATGTTTTATTTATTTATTTATTTATTTATTTTGGTGCCGCTTAACCCAATTGGCGTCGCAGTTACGCTGTAGTCTGTCCCGTCTGACTTTGCGTAAGAGACAAAGAACCATTCACACTTACTGGTACTTTCACACTGGGGGATAGTTTAGAGTCCAGCACTCACGCACGCGCGCGCACACACACACACACACATTAATATAGATACATATCTATCTATCTATCTATCTATCTATCTATCTATCTATCTATCTATCTATCTATCTATCTATCTATCTATCTATCTATCTATCTATCTATCTATCTATCTATCTATCTATCTATCTATCTATCTATCTATCTATCTATCTATCTATCTATCTATCTATCTATCTATCTATCTATCTATCTATCTATCTATCTATCTATCTATCTATCTAGCCATCCATCTATCGAGAGAGAGAGAGAGAGAGAGAGGCGCCACATTTCAAGCTTCAAAGATACACCGCAGGATTCGTTCGGGTCAAGTGGGACACAGTCAAGAAGTGAAGCGAAATTCAGATGATCTTTTAAACTTTTCTTGGAAATTCCAACAACACCCCCACCCCTGAAAAGTGGGGCATAGCATCTTTTGCTACGATTACAGCTGCGGGTCTTTTGCGGTCCGTCTCGATCAGTTTTGCACATCTCGAGACGGAGATTTTTGCCCTTCTTACAAAACAGCTCCAGTTCATGTCCTGTGGATTAGTTCGGGGTTTTTGTGAACAGCAGCGCTGCTCCACAAGAGTTTTAAAGCCTGTGAAATTGCAATTTGCTTCATAGCGCCATCTTGTTTGTGGTTTGAATAGAAAATGGAACAGTGCAGTTTTCGTGGGTCAACGCGGTTCGCAGTATTTTGCTTGCAGCTTGTTGGTATGTGTACAGGAGTCACCGACTGTCATTTGTTCGCCATTGTGCGGTTCATTTGCGTCATTCGGCTGCAGTGTGTGCCAAGACCCAAGCCTCCTTGGCTTCCGAAAATGGCGTGACAGAAATCTCTGTCATTATTATTTGAAATAAGTATGACCATTTAATCGGTGTCAGCGACACTTCAAACATTTTGTCAACTGAAATGAACCTTTTACCTTGTGTTCTAATTTTGTGCCCTCTCTTGTCTTACAGTCCTACAGAAGCAGAATGGAAGAGTGGGCATTGTCACCGGTGGCACCAGAGGAATGGGTTATGAGACCGCAAAACATCTGGCAAGACTTGGCATGCATGTCTTTATTGGTAGGCTTCTGTCCAGTCCGTTTGCAGTCAGCTGTTTAATCTTCACCTTTGCTTTTAACAGTCAAGCGCAAAGCCCCTGCATCTGAAAGATCCCTTGCTATAACGTTCATGATGTCATTCTCATTCGCATCTAATCACCAGCGGGTGTACGGTATAGTATATGTTTTCGTCATAGCGAACGAGAACGACTTCCTGCTTCCGTGTCCAAAAAACATACGAAATGTAGTCCGACTAGCTTAGCGCTACGGTCAGCTGAGCATTTCTGGCGCAGCGCCTTTCCAATGTTACAATGTGGGACAATATCATTGCGGTCTGTGCGACTGAGAGCATTTCTGGCGGTGGGTTTCCAATGTTACAAAAGTGAGGCCAACGTGAGGTAAAGTGCAATGCCAGCTTCGATGTATGCCAGGAGTGAACCAAAAAAATGTTGAATAATGGTGTGTGCGATGACTGCAAGCTAGCATTTAGCATTTAGCATTAGCCAACGTAATGACACAACCACCGCTCACCAGATTGACTATCAATGTTCACACTTATTTTGTTCGTAAGTCAGAGCATCCCCTCCTCCTTCTGCACCTCCTTAAACGTGAATCCTTTCCTTAATTTCAAAATGTTGTATTCAAACACACACATTTGCATGTTGAACTAGTATCTCCCTCTCGCACGTTAAATGGTAGCATTTTTAGAAAGTAGGGGATTTTGACTTCTGCATATTTTTAAATTTCAGAAATCATTTCCGGAAGCAATTACCGGTAAAATGTCAACGTTGTGTATATTTTAGTCATGAATATATACTTTGATGAGTTCTAAATATGAGTAAAGAGCTACGTGACTTCTAATGACCCTCCTGTCATTCGTCCTCGACATCTCCAGCCGGCAATGAAAAAGAGGAGGGCCTAGCCGCCGCGAGGGCGATTCAGGAAGAATGCAGAGAGGGGAAAGGTAATCCTTTTCATACCTATGTCATCAAAAATGTCTTTCAAACTTTCTTTGAAGCAAAGCCAACATTGCGAAAAAGAAAACATATGTAGGTGTTATAGATCGGCCACAATATTATGCCTGTATTGTTTTGATCACAACTGTCGGCGGTCTTAATCTGGACACGATTTAAACTTTTGCCGTACAGTATGTCCATATATGTGCATCACTTTGGCACCTGTCTGCGTGTAGGCTACTGTTGTTAATCTCTTTCCAAGATCGTGTCCCATGACTAACTTGTCATCATTTTCCAGCGGAGTTTCTCTTTCTGGATTTGACTTCCCTGAATTCAGTCCGGAAATTTGTTGAAACGTTCAAAGGCCGAGGGCTTCCCCTGCATCTTCTGGTGAATAATGGTAGGCGATTTTTGTCAGTTTTTTTTTTTTTTTTGGGTGCGTTTTTATTCAGTGAATGGTGGTCGACTAGTTAGCACCTTCCCATCACAGTACAGAAGTCCAGGGTCGGATTCCGGCTCCGGCCTCCCTGTGTGGAATTTGCATGTTGTCCCCATGCTTGTGTGGGTTTTCTGTGGGTATTACGGTTTCCTCCCACATTCCAACATGCGTGGTAGGTTAGTTGGACACTCTACATTGTCCCGAGGTGTGAGGATTAGCGGATTAGAAAATGGATGGATGGATGTTTTATCTGAGTAGGCTTTTTAATGTTAAAAAAATTTACTACACTTAATTATTTACTAAAATTAGTATCCATGCACGATAACATTTTTGTTTTGTTTTGTTTTTTGGGGGGGCAAAGTTCGAACAGATAAATGGCATTTCCATTCATTTTGATGAGGAAAGACGATGACATCTTGTACGTGTCACTGCGTGTAGCTGGGACCATGTTGATCCCCGAGATGCAGACAGAAGATGGCTTTGAAGCCCACTTTTCTCTCAACTACCTCGGCCACTTCCTACTGACCAACCTGCTGCTCGATTTGCTGAAGAGATCAGGGAGTCCGGGCTGCTCTTCCCGAATCGTCAACATGTCCTCTGCAACACATTACGCGGGGGTTATACACATGAAGGATCTCAACAGGAGGTAAACGGTTGTTCTGATGTCCTTGCTTTGTTTATTTCTGGAAGTGAACATGTTTCCGTCCTAAAAATGTAAAAACAGTACAAATATCGCACCTCTTTTTCTCCCTTGCCAGGCAAAGCTACAGCTCCCATGGTGCCTACGCCCAAAGCAAACTCGCCTTAGTCCTTTTCACTTACTACCTTCAAGAGCAGATGACAGCCCAAGGTTTCCCAGTGATGGTCAACGCCGTGGATCCGGGGATGGTGGACACGGCACTCTACAACAACCTGTGGAGCCTCGCGCAGGCGCTCAAAAAGCCGTTTGCAAAGACTTTGTTCAGGGTACGACAGACGTCTACGTGTCAGTCTGTAATTGTGGTTTTAGGCAACAATATGCCGATACACCAGGTTATACTTGAAAAATTAGCTTTCGTTTTGTTGATACGACCATATAAGCGTCTGTTTCTGCCAGTTCCACCTCCACCAACGTTATACCCCCCCCAGACATTGTGGCAAATAAGAAAGCGAAAATAACTACACTGTATGCGATCCTAGTCGTACCAAAGCTAACCTTTCAAAATGATTTGAAATAAACCTTTGCGTCTTTTCTTTTGTTTTCCCTCTCAGTCTCCAACAGAGGGTGCCTCTATCATCATGTATGCTGCAACTGCCTCGGAGATGGAAGGGGTGGGTGGCTGCTACCTCTACAACGGCGAAAAGAGACAATCAGCCCAAGACTCCTATGACTCTGAGCTTCAAGCGGAGTTGTGGAAAATGAGTTGTCAGCTTGCAGGCCTATAGAAGGCCTGAAATGCAACATGGTTGTCCATCCAAGACCTACAGATCCGCATCAAACTCAAAGCAAGCAAAAGCTAAAGGCTAGCAGATATCATGGTTTTTCCAGTGCAAATGAGATTAACATATAACCACATTTTTCTTTTATATTCTAATGTAAACTACGTGCCTTCTGTTGGCTCAATTAAAGCTGAGTTGAGTATATCTGCTGCTGTCTCTGTGTTGAACTGGAGCTTACACAGACTTTTGAAGCACCTCTACAGTGTAATAAAATTTTTAAAGTATTTTTATGTTTGTGTACAGTATTTTGATTTTTTGGGAACAGTCAATTTTCATCAAACTCCAGAGCATTGGTGTAATGTTGCCTCCAGAACACAAGGTGGCGGTAAATACTTGATATGAGGCTGTGTTAGACAAAGAAGACGCTCACTCTAGTTCAAGAAACCAAACCCCGAGGTCGAGCGTGTGAAAACAAATATTTCCAGAACATCGCAAAACGAGCTTCATTTGCCGTTAAAAAAATGGTTGGAAAAATTAAGAACGTGCGGCATAAGTTGCACCAGCAAGCTGTGAAGCTGACGTGGCCGCCGAGCTGTGCTTCCAAAGGATCGGACGAGCCTTCTGCTTTCCAAATGCACCAGCCAAGTCATTCTCAAATGGAAAGTGTCTCTCCTGAAGTTACAGGGAAGATTCAAGTAAGTAGCGATTAAATAACATCTCCCGGGCTTTGCTTACTCATTCTTATTCCAAAACACGTTTTGTGTTGAATAACATGCTCCTTTTGGTCTGACCGCAGTGGGCTACCAACACATGGTGACAGTGGCAGCCAAAGAATTATTCCCAAATTTTCATTGAATCAAAGCACAATAGTACTGTCTTAGATTCAAGGGAAACATAGTTTAAAATCCCAGTTGGGGATTCGGTGGAAGTTTGCGAGATGGTCGGCAGGTACTCATGAGCAAGACAACCGACTCCCCCGATTGTAGATATTAAAACAGCAATAAATAAACTAAAACGGTAAATCTTTTTTCTTTTAAATTCACATGAAAAATATAAAAATTAATTACATAAACAATATATATATATTTATATATATATATATGCGCATGAATGTGTGCGTGTGTGTGTGTGTGTGTGTGTGTGTGTGTGTGTGTGTGTGTGTGTGTGTGTGCGTGTGTGTGTAGTTGATATAATAATAATAATAATACATTTTATTTGAAAGCGCTTTTCATCATACTCAAAGACACTTTACAAGAGCTTAAAACACAGGATAAAAATGTGCATTTAAAACAAGCCTACATAATTTACAAAAGCACATTTAGATGAACCAAAGCAAAAATGGGTAAAAGAGATTAAAAGGTGTTAAAAGCATTGCGGAACAGATGAGTTTTAAGAGATGAATTTTGAAGGATTGGAGGTCAGTACAGTTGCGGATGTGTTGTGGTAGGGCCTTCCAGAGGGTGGGGGCAGCGACAGAGAAGGCTCGGTCCCCCCACGATATGTTAAAATAAAATAAAATTGGCATACCGTATTTCTTTAAAATTTGATTTTTGGGACAAATCTGTAATATCTTATGGATACAATCCCCATTTTAATTAAACAGCTAATACAGCCCTTTAATATTTTGATGAAAACATATCTTACATGAACATCGTCGATTGTTTTAGCCAATGAATAATCAATTGCCAAATTAATATAGCACTACCTCTAATTCTTGTGCTTAATTCTGCAGGCCCAAAACCGAATGTCTTCCCCTGCTGGGATATTTTCAGGTACAGAAATTGCCCCAGAGGCCCTGAGGCAAACGTTAACATTCAAAGACCCTCCAGTAGCCCCCATACCTGCCAAGATAGGTAGGTTTTGCCAACATCTTTGTGACATTTTGAACATTATCTTGCCTTATGTCATGTCATGTCATGTTAAGCAAGCAAGCCCTTCCCTTTGTGCGTGTGTGTGTGTGTGTCTTCATGTGTGCGTATGTTTTGAAAGGTAATTCTGAAGTAAAGAAAATCAAGTCAAAAAAAGAAAAGATGAAGGAAAGGAGGGAACGATGGTTAAACAGTAAGTTCATTTCCAATTCACCGCATCAGACGTTCCAAGAAAATGCTTGTGTTTATGTTCTTTAATTCAGAGAATCAAGTAGGGATCGATTGGTGGCCAGTAATTTTTTTAAATTATTTTATTTCTTTTTTTTACAGTGCATTGTGTTCTGCGTCCTGATTGGCTAAGGGACTGTAAATGTCAACATTCACTGTCCCTCATCTCAGTACACCTTGCAAAATTTTTGTTTGGAACAAAAACTGGTTTTGATCTTTGGTTTCATTCTATACTACAGCATTGTATTGTATATTAATTATTAAAAAATCGAATAAAATTCGACTGATTCATGCAAATACCAAAATAATATACCGGTACTTTGCCACATGATGGTTTAAAAAAAATCGACACATTTATTTAGGTTATTGTGCCCCCTGCTGTTATATATGAGGGTTGCACTGAATGGCAGTAAGTGGTTCATGTTGATGAGGAGTTCCATCAGTGTGAGGAAAGAGAAGAAAGCGTGAGGTCCTTACAATATGAGCTTCGATTTCTTCTAATTACTCCTAAATTCCTTTTTAGAAGGCGAAATGCTATGTGGCCATGTGTGTTTTATGTTGTGGAGATGCACTAATTGTATATTTTTGCGTTTATAACAAAGGACATATGGACGCTAAAGGCTGTTGAACACTGGTAGACTCGTCAAGTCTTTCTAAACTAGGAAGAAAACCGACACTGACTACTTCCCTAATTTTACCGATCAACATAACATATTACCATCAACATAATAACTGAATCATAATTTGTTTGTGCGTTTTCTCTCTATTTGAAGCAATGTCCTGTTTTTGAGTACTAAAGGGACAGAAATGTAACAAATATTTTAAATCTGATTAATAAAAACAAAAAAATTAAAAAGACAACAGATGACTCAAAAATCGGTAATTATAGCTCTAATATTGAAAATTTTACACGGAATCCACAGGATGGGTATCGGCTAGTCACCCTTATGGATGATCGGTATCGGCACCTTAAAACCCTGATCGGAACACCCCAAAAATCAAATATGCTGCCAGGGCCCAAAACTATTCATGAAAGATTCCTCGTTTGTCACAATCATAGTTTGCCGAAGTCCGCGTCGTTTGTGCGACTTCATTGAAGTCTGTCTGTGGTCAGTTGTCTCGATATAAATTGACATGACCTCCACCCCTCAAAAAAAGCTGCATTAAATGATACCAACAGGCACCATCATGTCTATCATTCATAAATGGAACGCAACCGTTGAGCGGCTATGTATATTTCTCAACCGACCTTCAAAACGCTTTGGAAAAATAACCAACGCATACAGCTTGGCGGAAAAGGGCTTGACCTGCTTTCTGACAGCGTTTGGGTTTCCTCCACAGAGATAAGCGTCATCAAGCTGACAAAGGAGCGTCAAGCGGCGCAGGCCCGGCGGCAGGCCACTCCGGTCGTGGGAGACATGAGCGTGCTTGCTGAAGCCCTGCCCGAGCTGTCGGAGCTCATCGCTCCTGCTGGTACAGCCCGCACAGGCCTTCCAACTCGCCGGAAAAGCACCGTGTAAGTTGACCTCCTATTTTTGTGCGGTCCTGTATAGTTTTAGGAGACCAGATCGATACAACAAGAACTGTATCTGCTTGTTTTTTACGCCTCTGCCCCCAAGGCCAGTCAAGAAGTGTGCAGTAACCAATTTCAGTCAGATGAGGCCCCTGCAGAAACGCAAACTCCTGTAAGATACTTTTTGTTTTATGCATTGTCATTTCATCCAATGAAATGTTCTTATTTTTTGGGCAATGTTCTTACGACAGGGAGTCAGAAATCCATCGGTTTGGCGAGGCAGTGAAAATCCTCAGCGGCAAAAGGAATCCCCTCAATGACATCTCTGAGCATCTGAGGAAGAGACTCAAGCATTTAGAAGAAGGTTCCGGTTAACACCGGAAAGACGATGACGGAAAGACGATGACGGAAAGACGATGACTTCACCCATTCAAAGCGTAGGTCAGCGTTCCTCCATCATAGAACTCTTGTTTACTTTTTTCTTTTTTTTTTTTTTAAAGATTTGGGCCTACAACACAGACTCAACCGACAACTGCTTTTCACAACAATGTTTTTAGCCGATGAAAATAAAAATCTGCTTTCAATGCGTTTAATGGCTTTCATGTACAGGAACACAAATAGCGAAAATCCACAAGTCACTGACTCCCTACCCGGTGGTTTTCACTTTCATCTGAGGCAACCGTGACAGGATTTGCGTTGATAAACCCAAACAAAGGAAATTCAAGATCACAACATGAGCATAGTAAGGAGACTTTATTCAGGATTTGACACTTTCCATATTTTGTTGTGAGCGGGCACACTCGGGATAAACAGTGAGTCCGATCATAAATCAAAGACGTTTTGTGATAAATTGACAGTGCAAAATGCGCAACCGTATGTAAGTATGTAACACTTGTGAATGATAAAATCTAGGACTAAAATATTTGTGTAACAAAAACAATGCAAATAAGAGATAACAATTGGACGACGCAGGCATTTTAAATGTCTTTTTTTGTGTGCTATTTGGTCTAACTTTCAAACATGAAAACTTGATTGTTGCCTTACACTGAAATACACAACCATGCTTGTTTTTTTATTTTTTTTTGGTTCCCCCCCAATACCCTCTGGCCATACTTTACCCACCTCTGATCTCGATTACTGGATAACTGGACTTTTTATTTAACTTTTTGACAACATCAGCATAGGCAAACTCGATTTCCCTCTCGGCTGGGCAGGTGTTGTTGAATTCCTCTCTCTGATAGGCACAGTTCAAGTAGCGCCAAATGCCCGACATCTCTGCGGGGATCTCAAATCCACGATATTTCTTGGCTACCACCTGGAAAGATGAAAGTAGAGTAGAAAATCATTGCAGATGATCCATGCGCCATCCGGTAAATTGCGAATTGAAGTGGACCTTCAGGATGTGTAATTTAGGAAGCAGGTTGCAGTCGGCCAGGGTGAGCTCTGGTCCGTCCAGGAAACTCCTGGTGGACTCTGGGACGTCTCCCGGGGCATCGCAGTCAATCTCAGCTGCTAGGGGAGTCCGCAGGAAGTCGTCAAGATGTCGAAGAGACTTCAGCAGTGCTTTCTCTAAGGCTGAAAACACGGGGGAGAATGAAAAGATTCACTCATGCCCCCCACCCCCCCCCCCCCCCCCAAAAAAAACTGAGCTCGAGCCAATTTCGCTGGTGGAAAAAGAAAAGAACTGATGCTAACCTAGGCACTGGCCCGGAAATTAGCACTAGCACAAACATGGTGGAAAAGGGCCAACAGTAACTTTGGTGAGCCACATCTGGCCCCCGGGTCTTGAGTTTGACACCTGCACCCGAAGGATTCAGCCCATGTCGCTTCTTTGCATCGTCAGAGGAATCATCAGAGAAATAAACCAGAGAATGTCGTGACTGACCATCAACGTCATCACAGAAATAAGATGGAGGGGGGGGATTATATAAGACAAGTTCATTTCTAAGGTTAATTGAAGACACAAATTTTCCGCAGCTGTGAGCATGAATGGTTGTGTATTTGAGTCCTGTGATTGGCTGGTGACCAGGCCAGGGTGTATACCCTGTCTCTTGCCCAAAGTCAGCCGGGTTAGACTCCAGCACAAACGTGACTCGAGTGAGGATAAGTGGTTTGGATAGGACACAGTGAAGTACAGATTTTTAGGACCCCAGTTGGTCACAAATCCA